>MQTX01000099.1:297577-391749 GCA_009735665.1 Angiostrongylus cantonensis
AAGCCTAATACTTATCCAGTTGCTTAACCACATTCCAGCCCACCTCACGAACACCCAAATGTTCCCAGAACGTCTACGTGAAGCGTCTCCTGATAACGCGTGCGTGATGGAGTCGTTCGACGTCACCGCGCTGTACACCAACGTATCGAATGACTCCGCAATGCAAGCCATCTTCGAATTTCTTGTTGAACACGAAGGAAAAATAAAAATGCACGGCTTGCCTATCCAGCAGCTTACGACTCTCTCAAAGGAGTGCCTAAACTGCTCGACTTTTAGATGATCTGGGAAATACTACGCGCAAAATAGGGGGCTGGCAATGGGACAGCGACTGGCACCAAGTCTTGCCATTGCGTTTATGTCTCGAGTGGAAGCCTCAGTTCTCGGTCTCCGGCCGCTGCTCTACTGCAGATATATATACGATTGTTTTGTAGACTTCTCTGCACAGGAGGAGATGGACAAATGCTTTGATTTATTGAACGAGTAGTCAGAGTACATCAAGTTCACCCAGTGGAAACGGAAGAACGACTGGCTCCCGTTTCTAAACATTCAAATTAACTTGTCGAGTAGCGGTTACATGACAAAGTAGTCCCGAAAACCAAGTAACAAAAACATCCTGGTTCACTCCCTTTCTTGTCACCCTTCGCACACAAAGAGGGCGCTTGTGAGAAACATGTTTCAAACAGCCACCTCTGTGTGCACAAGTAGGGAATTAAGGGAAGAATCTCGCGACTTGGCTCGGAAAATAGCCATCTCTAATGGATACGAAATTGTAACCCTACGAGATAAGGTTCGAGGGAGAGCGAAGCTTCCAAAAGGAACGGTTTGGCCAGAACAAAGTCCCGTTTATCTTGCCCTGCATTAGCGATGAAATAAGTGCAGCGATGAAACGATGCTTGAGAAGGGCAGATCTAGAGGAATCGGTAGCGATAACTGAAATATCACCGAATACTCTTCGTCGCCAGTTAGTTCGTAATCGCTTGTATGACCGTCCGTGTGAAACACAAAATTGCGTAATCTGCCCTTATGGCAGGGGCGGCGACTGCATGAGTTCAGGTGCGATATACCTAATCTCTTGTGGTACTTGCGGAGACGAATACATTGGTAAAACGGGCAGACCTTTATGTATCCGCATAAAAGAACACCTAGATGGCAAACGAGAAGCAAGACAAGGCACGCCACTAGGGAGGCATAGGATACAAAAACATAGCGGAGACGATTTTGATATAAAAGTCGCTATCCTCGCACGGTATACTGAAACACCAACGCGCAAACTCCTCGAGGCTTTTTGGATAAATGCCAAAAATCCTACAATGAATAGCAAGAGGAATGTCCCGAGATCACGCGTGATCTCGCCCCTTACCTTCGTATCGATCGTTGACGGGAGGTGCTGCAGTCATCAGCCATGTACGACTCTGAGCGGCTGTTCTTCCTCGGTGGAGGATAGATGAAAAAAGCGGCTCTGAAGAAGGCGATTCTGCCGAAACGTCAGCTACGATTGTGTTGTATGTGTGTTATTGTATGAAAGTAAACGTATGCTGTTTAACAACCTCGCGATTGCTAAGAGAGAAGACGACGAATTCATAATCCAATGCCGAGGTTAATAGAAAGTCGATCCTGAGTACTATCTGAAAGGCAGTAATGGATTTGAACCTTTTCTTTCACAAATGTTAATTTTTCGTGAACGTCTTCTTTGTTGCCGGCGAATTCACCGTCTATCGGGAGCGTCCATAACCAATGCAGAGAAATTGGGGACGATATTATGCTGAAACATCAACAGTTCCACAAAAATAAATTGCTATGCATAAAACATCATATGATCCATACCTAAAGAAATATAAGAAATTGTGTATAGCGCGATCTAATCGTGGAAAAAATGGCGCGAAGTAATTAATTTTTTCTGTCGAAGTTCTGCAATTCTGGAACTTCTTCTGCTGTAAGACTTGCAAGTTTTTGCTCCTCACTTCTGGACGAACTGGACAACATTCATTTTTATTGTTAAGAAAGGATATGCATTTCGCTTCTGTGATATAAATCACACAACGTTCTTTTCCATGTACTCGCTCATTTTCCGTGGAAAATTGCTTGAGAACAGTCTTTTTAATGCGGTACTCTTGAACACAAGAAAGTTTTCTATTAGACCAAAAAGAGGGAAATCGGACACTGAAGTTACCCGTCGGGAAGATCCACAATTCGACTTATTTGAGGAGACCCATCCGTTGGTACGATTGGTGCTAATTTGAGGTATCCAAACCTAAACTTTCCTGTGATGATTTGGTAGCGCAACTCTCTAAAGATGCTGAGACACTTACAAAACTCCGGACCGCAGTTGTCTGCAGTGGAGTCTCTAAAGATATATGAAATAGTTTAAGAAGGAACACTTACCTATAGCTGAACAAATCATTTCGCATCTCATATGGACTTAAGTACCACTCGTCAACCCTGTCCAAATTGTAACTTTCGATGATTGGGTTCCATCTGAGAGTTTCATCGACTCTATTTCGATAAGTAGCCAGCCTAGCAATAACGAAATCTAATAGAAAGGCGTTTGTGTGAAAGGCCTTTCTGATAGGAATCCTTCTTAGCTGACATTTAGCAGAAGAAAAACATAATCCTGTCCATACTATATATTGAGATCGCGTCACAGATTTGATACATACCCACTTCGACTTGCCAATCAAAAACGTTGTTCTAAGAAGGGCATTGAAATGAAACACCGTAATTAAATTTGTTTTATTTTTCTGCAAAACTTTTATGAAGGGAGATTATATCCAGAGGATGTTACTATACTTTTTGTTCACAAAAGCTGAAGTTTTGGCGAAACTCATTTCCTTCTTAAGAGCACTAAAAAATCAAGTCGAGTACAATCTGATGACCCAAATACTTCCATAACCCCAAAAGGAAAACATGAGACCTAGATTTCAATCTCGTCGGAAACAAAGTAGCTTCTTCACACAACGACCGCTTTCTATGAGTCTTCCACTGAGTATAGCCCACTAGCCTTTCTAAGACTCTTCCACGTGAAGACCAACCGCACAGAGTTAATATGGAACCTCACACGCGTTAAAATGTTAGTCCTAAATACTGTGCGAAATCGTGAGTGATTACGAAACCTTCCTCCCGGCGGATCGTTTTCGGATTCTCGGAGTTCATCCAGAATGTTTCAAGAGTTTTGCGTGCTTGTGTTTTCGATTCCTGTGCGAGGATGGTAATTTCCACTTCAAAATTTTCCTCGTTATGTCTTCGTGTCTTACGCGCCTAGCGAAGTATTTTGTTTAGCTCTATGCTTACCCTCTAGGTAGTCTTTTACACGATCACTTAGTAATCTACCCATTTCGCCAATGTGTTCGCCCGCGCACGCTTTACAAGAGATCAGGTGTACCGTAGCAGAACTTATGCAATGACCACCTTTATTGCTAGAGGAAATTACGGAATTTCGAATTGAGCATGGAAGGTCACAGGCAGTGGCGAGCTAGCTGGCTTCTTAGAGTGTTCGGTGGGATTTCAATCAATGCATTCTAGATCAGCCCTTTTTAAGCAATGTTTTATAGTTGCAGTTATTTTGTTGAAAATAAAGGGCAGAATAAAAGGGACCTTATTATCGCAAGAATTATGGTTTAAGGGCTTAGGTTATCCTCTATACCTATTCCTAGGAGTTAGACACCTTCGCAGTCATTGGAAATGGCTATTCATTGCGCCATTTTAAGGGATTCTTACCTCTACTCTTTACTTGTGCACATATTGGTGGTTATTCGAAACATGTTTCTCACAAAGAGTCTTTATTTGTGGAGGGTGATAGGAGAGGAGTTTTCCGGGGCTCGATTAGTGCAGGGTGCAGCAGAATCAAATCAAACACCATATGTACTGTAGGCCTACAGCGTTACACGCTCTTGGTGAGTAACAGTTTTGACGGTGTCGAATACATGGGATATCCTTAAGAGGTACATCGACGCCATGGCAGCCTTACTCTTTAAAGGTTTGTAAAATGCTTCGCAATAAGCATTAGTGGCTGGGACTTTGTCGTTCACTGTTTAAAAGCTAATTTCTCACGTAACTGTTTACTGCACAAGTTCTCTTTCTGATAGTTGATTTCCAAATGTTTTAGACTGGTTGAAATGATGCCCATGAAGGAAGAAAGTTCTGTCGTCTCGTCTCATGCTTGCAATTTGAACAGAAAAAAACGATGACAACTTGAAGTTTCATCTC
This sequence comes from Angiostrongylus cantonensis, assembly GCA_009735665.1. Classification (NCBI taxonomy): domain Eukaryota; kingdom Metazoa; phylum Nematoda; class Chromadorea; order Rhabditida; family Metastrongylidae; genus Angiostrongylus; species Angiostrongylus cantonensis. Next base: position 301,781 of record MQTX01000099.1, read on the forward strand.
AAAGCGAGAAGAAAATCGATGAAACGCATTAAAATTGCAGCAGATGTGTCCAGAATTAATCAAGAGGAAACGTCCAGCCCTACTGAACGATCACGTCAACCGTATGTCGCACAACCTACGTTGCCGAAGCTGAACGAACTGTCGAACATTTAAATTTTTTGATCGAGATGTTCAGTTCACCCACCTTACCCACTTCACAAGCTCTGGTTAGCCCCTACTTGGAACTTTGCAGTATGCACAAATGGTACTTCGTTTTCTTAGACCCCTGAGGACCTAACAATTTGGATCGATTTTGTTCCGAAACGCTGAAAGTTGTACGAACAAAACGCCGCATACACGACTAACTGTGCTTTAGAAAAAAGGAATTTTGGTACAAATTTTGGTGAAGAACGGTAACAACCTTTGTACAATTTATATCGGCAATGCCCAAGAATATATACAAGTTTTACAAATATACTACCATAGAATACCTCTTCCGACTTCATCGATTCCCAACGGCTAACCACATCATCGTGGCTGGGAGGTATTCCTGGGTGTCGTACTCCGATGTACAGCAGGGAATTCATCCCTTGACAGGGTCTCCCAAGCTAAAAAGGAATCCGGCATTTCCATCAGGAATCCCAGCTAAAAGTAAACCAGTACCAGGATCCACCACCGTCTTGGTATCAAGGTCGCGTGGTGGCAAATCTCGCTCTGATCCACAAGAGTTGCGACTGCTAGTCGTGGCGGCGACCTAGAGCAGACTTTGGCCAGGCTGACCTCGGGATTCTAGAGAACCACAATGGCTTAACCAGCAAATCTCCGAAAAATGGTGATTATACTGGAACTCGCCCAACTAGTGATGATGGGCCGCTCAATATCAAGTATCAGGCAAGGATACTTCCAAGAATAGAAAGCAGTAAGGGCAAGAAAAAGAAGCGATTTAAGCAAACACAGAAGTTTTAACACAGGCTTACCTGGCAAGAACTCGATGATGAGGTACAAATTTACGTAAATTGTCGTCTTGTGCTTCTTTATAACCGACAACGTAAAGGCCGAGAGTGACGCTGTAGATGGCATCGTCGAAATAGTTCACAGTTTCACCAGCACCGAATGTGCGTGGAACGGTAAAATTTCGCGGATACCTGAGGTAACATCTGCTTCAATTCTCTAAACTGGTGTGCTTCTCGTACTGAAATTATTGAAAAAGAGGACTGAGGTCAGCTCTTTGATACCTTCGTCTGCTGTTTTGGATTTTTCTCTAAATTATTAGAGATCCTAGGGAAGACTTTGGCCAGGTTGACCTCGGGATTCCAGAGAACAACAATGGCTTAACCAGCAAATCCTAGATAAATGGAGAGTGTGCTGGGGCTTGCACAACTAGTGATTATGGGCCATTCAAGTATCAAGTATTAAAGATCACGAATGGCGAATTAATCATTTCTTTCCCAGCTATGTAGAGAACAAAATGTTGCGCAAATATCCAAGTAAAACCTCTTAATGCTTATATGAAATAAACATCTCTTAGACTCATAGACCCACATATGCGTACGGCGATGACTCCACAAAGTTAAGTTTTAAATGTAGACGACTTGGAAGTTACATCAACTTTCTTTGCAGTGTTGATCCAAGTGAGTAGTTGGCTGCCATCAGAACTGCAGCACAAATATACAGCTTTATCACCGACCCCTCACAACATTCATAGGAAAAGCGGCTCGACAAGGCGATACAATATCTCCAAGGGTGTTTACTGCGGCACCGCAGTGGATAACGAAGTAACTTGATTGAGATAGGAGTATTCGTGGAAAATTCTTATCAAGTTTTCGTTTCGCAGATGGCATCGTAACCTTTTCGAGGAGCACCAGTGAAGCAGATTCGAAGCTGAGTGAAATCAACGAAGCCAGAAGAAGGATTGGAGTACGCATGACTAGGACGAAGAACCAGTTCATAAAGAACAAATTTTGCGAAGGTGAACAAACCGAACTGTACGGTTCTCTAATTACAAAACTACTTCCTGTAATGAGCATAAAGAACAATATGGAAGAGAAATTAGAGAAAAGAAAGAGAGCAGCATGGGCCGCATTCGGGTCTCTCAAAGATACCACTGACCAACTAGAGAACGCGAAAATCAGCTCTCAGTTTTTCGAATCAACAGTGCTTCCAGCGTTCTGCTATTTACGCAGCAGAGATGTGGAATGTACGTCGACCACGTCGAGAACATTACGCGCCACTCACAGAGTGCTTTAACGATGTCTTCTGAAATTTAATCAGCATTCATGTCTTGCCGAAATGCGCAGTCTGATCCTCAAAGCCTATTCATTCCTCAGGATCCCCAAGAGTATACAGAGACAGCGAAACACAGATGGGTTGGCGACGTAATGAGAACAAATGACAGATGGAAGAAGAAACAGTGGAATGCAGTCCGAAAGAATGCAAGCGTTCTCTTGAAAACTACCTATACCTTTGGCGGGCATATTCGTGGCTAACGTCAATTTCCTCAGGATCCCCAAGAGAATATACAGAGACAGCGAAACATAGATGGGTTGGCGACGTAATGAGAACAAATGACAGATGGAAGAAGAAACAGTGGAATGCAGTCCGAAAGAATGCAAGCGTTCTCTTGAAAACTACCTATACCTTTGGCGGGCATATTCGTGGCTAACGTCAAACATCCGCACTCGCAGATGGGTACGACTTTAGGATTAGAGAATGGGTTTCGCGGATTTAACCGTTTTTGGAGCGGGCCACCACCACGGACAATGACTTGGAGAGAGAGGAACGAATTTAAATTATCCAGGTGCTCACACCGGCAGTGAGGATAGGCCATCCAAGTATCAAAGTAGGTAAGTTTAATTCAAGTGCTCTTTACATGAAGCTCTCAAGATTTCAAGGAAAGAGAAAGCTTAGTAAATACAAAAATACCATTGAAGGCGAATTTATCCTAAGCTCTGCACTATTTTTGAAAAGGGCCAACGAAACGTCAAAAGTATGAAAGTTCTTAAATTAAACAAGTAAAATTTCGTGCACTACGCTATAGGATGCTAAGTAATAACTATTACAACAAAAACTCTCCAAATGAAGAAGAAAAAGTCCTACGACATGCCATTTGATTCTCATTTGATTTGGAGGTGGGTTGAGATACCAGGAATGGATGTCTCCGATGTCAAGTCGCATAGGGTCCAGTGTTGGTGGAACTGCAACTGTTCTCATTGAAAACATCAAGGCGGATAGTAAGAATACCTAATGCTCAAAAATTAAGAAATTTCTTTTTCGCACATTATTTTCTGTTTACGAGTGATCAAACGAAATGGTAGAATGAAAACATATTTTGCTCACCAAAATAAATGAAGCCTACGTAGGCCTTTTCGTCGTTGGACAAGCCTGATTGAGGTTGGAAGTATACGGTCTTCGTGCCCCAATCCAAAATTTTCGGCAGCGTACATCGGGCAATGGATAGATTCAGAATCTCACATTTGGCCATCTGCAATTTATCAACCATTTCAGTTCATGCCATCGCACATGTTTGTCCCACTACGCTGCTAGTGAGAGGAATTACTAAGCATGAAAAGTTCAAAAGACTTAAAATATAAGGACTCATAGCTGTCACATTTGTGTAAAGTTTCTTCCCTGGACCTTTCAATAATGTTGTAAACACTTTTGCTCGATTTTTTTCTCGAAAGAAAAACCATTACACACCTGCCGCTGTTCGATCATCAATACATAGGTGACCGCTGGGTTTAAACACATTCCGTTGACGTCGACTTTTGTCTGACCCAACATCGTCACGATATTCGGATAGATGAGAAGAGGGACTGCAAACTTCTAATAAAATCACCAAGTCGAATGAAGACTTTTGGGTACTCACTGCACCCAATGCTTGTAAAGAAATATAAATAACAGGCGATAATTCAAAATAACCATAGTTCTGAGACGAATACGAATCGACACGAAAACATAAGCAACCGTCATTTTCAACGATAAATACAAATTTTGTGGAAAATACACACCGGTTTCTAACCGAATGTGTAACGAAAGGGTAATCAGCGAGTCTTTAAAGGTTAGAAAGAGTCAAACGCTTCCATTCAAAAGCCCAGTTTGAGTGAACCAATGTCAGGAATCACTGTTATGTGGGAAACAACAAAGTGCCTGGCTGGACCACGACCAAGAAATGGTCACGACCTGGAAAAATCCTGCGACAACTTACAAAACGCAGTTAAGGGAAGTCATGCCCAACCAGAAAACTGCCAGCCAAGCGTAAATTAAGCTAGGATTCGTACGATTACTCGTGATTTCTGTAGAAAGCAGCTCAATGACTCAAGTAACACTCTTTTTTCAAACTTATTAAATATTAAATGGATCTAGTAATGGAAGGACGGCAGTGTTCACACTGTAAATCATTGCTACCGCACATTTCCCATAAGCAATTCCACAACGACGCCTAATGCCGTTGTTTTGTCGAGTGCATGACACTTGATTCTTTGCTGTGCTCACCGTGACATCTATGGATATCACACCGGCCACTTTGAAATTTTTTTGCGGCCCTGCCCATTTGTTGTGACTTCTATTCCATTAATCGGGTTTTCTCTGCGCTTTGGAAAATATTCTGCCAATCCGTAATCGTGTGTATGCTTGATATTCCTCTACATACCCTTCCATGTTTGTAGTGCAATTTTTGTGAGTGATGAAAAAACTCGTCCTCTATGTTTCATAGTGCTCCCAACATTTAATAAAACTGTACGAGCCCTACAAGGAATATTGCGATGTTTACCTTGCGGTTTCTCATTCCAAACAATCCCAAAAGTCATCAAAACAATTGAAAATTTGATACCAATGAGACGCTTCTCCAAAATGATGCTGTGCGCGAATGAGATGCCAGTTCTTCGATAACTCTGCACAGTTTTTCAACAACTGGTGCGCTTCAGGAGATGGCACGCCAACAGATTTATAGAAGTTTTGCACCAATGTTCTGTGAGTATGTATGCTACCGCATATCTGCTAGTTTCGCAGGACAATCATGATTCATCGTTGCGACCATAAAATATGAAAGAATCAATAGTTTCGTAGCTTAGTGAGATTCATTATAGGATTCCCTACTTATGTTATGTAACTTAATCAAGTGTTTTAGAAGTCCCTGTGCCACCTCGTCAATATCAAAATAAATCGAAAGCTTTAATTAACGAAAATTCCTTGCGAGTACAAGAGGGTACATATTTACACTGGAAAGCTGACATTCTCTTAACCTCAGCATGAACCATCGATATATATATATATATATATATATGTAATGTACACAACCCTGGTGCTAGCTCGATTCCACTCCAGGACAACCAAGCCTCTCATCGCTCTAGGGTCCGGAGATTGGTACCGGCTTTGTCTGGGAAAAAAATCACTCTCTGCAATCCAACTGAGAACGCTCCAGCCCTGCAATCTCAGGACTCCTGGAAGAAATGCTCAGCTAGCATTCTACAACATCCAAGGTGAAATGGAAATCCTCAAGCAGCAACCGAAGCCACACGTAAAAGTTTGATGATCTTGGATACAATGGATGCGAGGAAACGAATAGAATTTGAGAATTGCTAAGATCTGCACAGCTTCTGAGATCAGCACAATAGATGTGAAAACGGATCAAATAAAATAAAGTAAAAAAATATACAAAAGCCACCAAGTAAGCCTAATCTATACATTAAGGCATGTAGATGAAACTCACATGTGCCACCGGTCTTATTACTGCAACCAGCCGGTCGGACAATGTCGTCAACTCGATGAAAATACCTAAACTCTTTATGAGTTGCGACTAATTAGACAAACAATCGTGTCACTAAGAAACCCTTATCTACTGACCTTCCTCTGACAATATGAGGCACTGAGGAGCGAGAAGCGAGTGACGATGGTTGCTGCTTTGTTATTTCTGACAGATCAACTTGTACCGATCCAGTGTGGTTGCCACCGTTGAAAATTGCCTAAAATATGCACAGACGTGCTCCACTGCCTAATCGTAAAGTATTATAGACCATATGAGAAAAGATGTGGCCTAGATTTAAGATAAACTCATATGCTACTGCAATGGAAAGTAGGATATGTTTAGAACACCTCTGAAACAGAAAGAGGACCAACCCATTCCACGCTATACTCCGATCTAGTGAGAAGAAAAAGCAAGCTCTTTCTAATACCTGACACCTTCCTGTGCGTGAATTTCCATGGATATCTGCGGCATCGTAGCCGAGTTTATAGTAATTGATCATCGTGTAGGACAGAAGACCCTTAAACTCATATATAAGAAATACGAACCAAGATGACGAGTACAAGAAATAGACCAAGAAGCAACTTTGTCTGTAATACCATCCAACACTTTACACTGAAGCTCCCTATAAAGAATTTGCCTATGCCACCTTCTAACTCATGAGCAAATGAAACAAAGTAAATATGTGAACTTTTATGTTTGTGGGGTGGGTAGCATAGTGGCAGTAATGTCCACCATCACGAACATGGTGCCAGTTCTATTCTGCTCTGGGCCAACCAAACCTCTCATCCCTCCGAAGTCGGGAAATTGGTAGCAGACGTGTTTGTGAAAAAAATCACTCTATTATGCAATCCAACTGGGAACGCTCCAGCCCAGCAAGCACAGGACTCCAGGGAGAACTGCTCGACCAGCATTCTACGACATTCAAGATGAAATGAAAATCCTCAAGCAGCAGAAGCCATACGTAGAAGTTGGAAGACCTTTTGGACAGTGGATGCAAGGAAACGAATTAGATGTGAGAAGTGCTTGGATCAGCACAGCAGAGCGAAGACAAATCAAATGAAATAAAATGAAAAAATAAAAAAATATACATGTGTGTACGACTATTTTGTATGTACAGTCTCTAAGCACCTGAGCATCAGACATCCATACAAGCTGAAAAGTAGACAAGCCATGTTCGCTGCCGATGTTCGGCCGCAGGTTTCTCCACGTCACCACCAGAGCCGCTTCAGCACGAAAAGTAGAAGCACCAGCAATCCCTTCTAAAAAAGATGTGGATACTAAAGCATTGATAATGATTTTCAAATCCCAGTTGCTTTCCACTGCGTAGAAAAATGCACGAAAGACATCTGGGTCAACGAAGGTATAAAATTTAAGCAGGTGAAAAAAGAATATAAATTCTATGCAATATGTTCCGTCTGGCAAAAGGCACCACTCCCTTCGAGAAAAAAGATGTAGATTGCTACAACCAAAATGACGGTGAGATATTTACAAAACGCCAGACCGCAATTATACGCGGTAGGGATCGAACACGATATTGCCCATTCTGGGGCTAACGCGCCCAAGGCGCGTCCTTCGTTTCGCCTTTCTCTCAGCTAGTTTTCTATTTACCAGTACCATCCACCCGCCAACGCTATCGATGGAACTACCTGAGAGACAGGCAAAGCGAAGGACCCACACGGTGGGGTGGTGAACATCTTAGCCCCCGCAAAATGTAATAGCGCTTTCGTTCCCCGCAGCAGACACTTGGCGTTTGGACTTTTATAAAAATCTCAGCGTCATTGTGATTGTATCGCATATAGCACCTTGCTGTGAAAAATTGTAATTGGCAGTAAATAAACCAACTAAGATTGCTGTTTGTAAAGAACAATACCCAGATATACGTGCAACCTTTGTATTTCCTCAATGGAGTGCACATAAATATCTTCCTTCAACCAAAATAAATAAAAGCTCTAAAGCTCTCGGCGTTGATCAATCCCTGAGGGATGCGCCATGTATTCGACTTCATTAAGTATCATTGGAGATGATTGAATGCATATCTGGCCTTTACAATGACTCGCGGTGGCCTGCCGATGTATCGAGCCAGTGCTGCTATCCTCCCAGACAAATCTGGTACCAATTTGCCGACCCCGGAGGGATGGAAGGCTTGGTGGGCCATGGGCGTAAGGGATCGATTCCATGTGCGTGTCGCAGTGGCGCCTACAACCACTGCGCCACACGCGCCCTTTAACCAAAATAAATATACGAAAAAAATAGAAGTATACTATCCTGATAACGACCATAATTCGTTAAACGAATAATGAATCACAATAGAATTGCATTAATTTGTGCAACAAAAAGACAGTAATGATTACTTCGTTTCCAGTAGTGGAAGAAAAGATGAAAGAGGAAAGAGCAAGACCCAGCTATAGCTTCCTACACTTAGCAAAAAAATGCTAGAAGAAAGAAAGGAACAAGAGGATTGTCAGTGAACAATTCGTTGCTTATTAGCAAAAACAAGCATTCGATAAGAAAAGAACGCAAAGAGAAAAAGGTGAGTGCCCAGCAAAACAGTGAACCGTCATACTGCTACTGCTGAGCAACTATTATCTGGATAGACGGCAGCGTCCCTCTATTCAAGTGATAATAACTTACGCTGCACTGCCCTCTCCAAAGCATCGAGAAACTGCTCGGACTGGTCGTCACAACGGAAGTGAGCTGGTCTGCCAAGACACGGAGGACGGCCGGATATTAAGTCTCTACCTGACAATGAGCGTCTACCGAAAAAAGAAATGAGATCGTTGGGAAAACGAAACACGAACAAGAAACTGAATCCAGATGGTTTTTCTAAAACTTACTCTGCACAGAGCTACAAATAAGTGAACATCTATTCTTGTGCGCCCAATTAACCCGAGATATCCACAGCCAATAAAGGAATTCTACTTGGACACAAAAAGACGTCCTTACCAGGTTGTATGGGTCCTCTGCGAGTTTCTACTCGATAAAACACTCTCGAGTCGACACCTTGACCACTTTGAATGCGCTGTCTATCAAAAAAAAGAAAAACTAAATTACTCATCAATCTACTTGTAGATATCACAGAGCAAAAATATGAGTATCTTTTCCGTAAGCACAGTTATTGAATGTAACAGTTGTAAAGCTGACTTGCAGAGGTAAGGTGCGATAACGGCAGGATCGCTCTGAGTAGGCCAGTCGACATCCAAACCCAACTGGAGTGTGGACGAGTCATCCGAGAAGGATGCAAAGCTGATATAGCCGTTGGTGGAGATCTAGTGGCAGAAGCTTTAAAAACAGTTCAGAAAAATGAACACTAGCTACTAAAATGTTAATGTGATTAAGAATGCTAAAAGTACTAATACAGAATACGTTTACTTCCATGCAATTACACACATATAACACAATCGTAGCTGACGTTTCGGTAGAATCGCCTTCTTCAGAGACTGGAAGGGTACACTAATACGCATCTAACTAGGTCAAATACTTCAACAGCACAAACAGAAAGATGAAAATCTGATCGATAATTACAAGATCTGCGGTTGCGAACTAACTGGCGACGAAGAGTATGGGCTCGAAGGGCTGCAGATTTAAAATCATCGGTAATTTCACACCTTAAGATCAATAAACCAACGTGTCCCGTCTTGTACCTACTTATTAAGACACATAAGTTGGTATCTTCTGATGATGTTGCGTAAACCAATCCATCATCATTCAAGGCTAGACCCATCATCAGCTGTGTAGACGGGCCAACGGATAAAATAACCTCGTTTTTAACCTAATACTTACCTAGTTGCTTTACATAATGGTCTGCTCGTTTCCCCAATATATTCGTCTCCGCAAGTACCACAAGAGATTAGGTAAATCGCACCTGAACTCATGGAGTCACCGTCCCAGCCATAAGGGCAGATTACGCAATGTTGTGTTTCACATAGACGGTCATACAAGCGGTTGCGAACTAACTGGCGACGAAGAGTATGGGCTCGAAGGGCTGCAGATTTAAAATCTTCCTCTAGATCACACCTTAAGATCAATAAACCAACGTGTCCCGTCTTGTACCTACTTATTAAGACACATAAGTTGGTATCTTCTGATGATGTTGCGTAAACCAATCCATCATCATTCAAGGTTAGACCCATCGTCAGCTGTGTAGACGGGCCAACGGATAAACGCGTAGAATAACCTTGTTCTTAAGCCTAATACTAACCCAGCTGCTTAACCACATTCCAGCCCACCTTGCGAACACCCAAAACCAATCCATCATCATTCAAGGCTAGACTCATCGTCAGCTGTGTAGACGGGTCAACGTAGAGAATAACCTGGTTTTTAAGCCTAATACTAACCCAGTTGCTTAACCACATTCCAGCCCACCTCATGAACATCCAAATGTTCCTAGAACGTCTACGTGACGCGTCTCCTGATAACGCGTGCGTGATGGAGTCGTTCGACGTCACCGCGCTGTACACCAACGTATCGAAAGACTCCGCAATGCAAGCCATCTTCGAATTTCTTGTTGAACACGAAGGAAAAATAAAAATACATGGCTTGTCCATCCAGCAGCTCATGGCTCTCTTAAAGGACTGCCTAATGCTCGACTTTCAGATGCTCTGAGAAATACTACGCGCAAATTGGGGGGCTGGCAATGGGACAGCGACTGGCACCAAGCCTTGCCATTGGGTTTATGTCTAGAGTGGAAGCCCCGTTCTCGGTCTCCGGCCGCTACTCTACTGCAGATATATAGACGATTGTTTTGTCGTCTTCTCTACACAGGAGGAGATGGACAAATGCTTTGAATTATTGAACGAGCAGTCAGAGTACATCAAGTTCACCCGAGAGAAACCGAAGGACGACCGGCTCCCGTTTCTAAACATTCAAATTAACTTGTCGAGTAGCGGTTACATGACAAAGTGGTACCGAAAACCAAGTAACAAAAACATCCTGGTTCACTCCCTTTCTTGTCACTCTCCACGCACAAAGAGGGCGCTTGTGAGAAACATGCTCCAAACAGCCACCTCTGTGTGCACAAGTAGAGAACTAAGGGAGGAATGGCGCGACTTGGCTCCGCAAATAGCCATCTCCAATGGTTACAAAATTGCAACCCCACGAGATAAGTTTCGAGAGAGAGCGACGCATCCAAAAGGAACGGTTTAGCCAAAACAAAGTCCCGTTTATCCTGTCCTTCAATAACGATTGAATAAGTGCAGCGATGAAACGATGCTTAGGAACTGCAGATCCAGAGGAATCGTTAGCGATAATTGAAGTACCAGCGAATATTCTTCGTCGTCAGTTAGTTCGTAACCGCCTATACGACCGTCCGTGTGAAACACAAAATTGCGTAACCCGCCCCTATGGCTGGCACGGTGACTGCAAGACTTCAGGTGCGATATACCTGATCTCTTGTAATGATTGCGGAGACGAATATATTGGCGAAACGGGCAGACCTTTATGTATCCGCATAAAAGAACACCTAGATGGTAAACGAAAAGCAAAACAAGGCACGCCACTAGGGAGGCATAGGATACAAAAACATAGCGGAGACGATTTTGATATAAAAGAAGCTATCCTCGCACGGGATACTAAAACACCAACGCGTAAACTCCTCGAGGCTTTTTGGATAAATGCTAAAAATCTTGCAATAAATAGCAGGGAGGAATGCCCCGAGATCATACACGATCTCGTCCCTTATCTTCGTATCGATGGTGGATGTGAAGAGGTGCAGTCGTCAGCCATATGGGACTCTGAGCGGCTGTTCTTCCTCGGTGGAGGACAGGTGAAAAAAAGTGGTGCATTTTTTTTTCGAGAAGCCGTGGATCTTATAATTATCGATCAGATTTTCATCTTTCTGCTTGTGCTGTTGAAGTGTTTGACCCAGTAAGCTGCGTATTAGTGTACCCTTCCAGGCTCTGAAGAAGGCGATTCTGCCGAAGCGTCAGCTACGATTGTGTTGTATGTGTGTTATTGTATGAAAGTAAACGTATGCTGTTTAACAACCTCGCGATTGCTAAGAGAGAAAACGACGAATTCATAATATAATGCCGAGGTTAATAGAAAGTCGATCCTGGGTACTAGACTAATACAGTTGGAAGATGAATACACAGAATAAAAACCACTGAAAAAACAGCATTAGGAATAAAATGGTGCGATTTCTAAACAGTAATCATTATAAGCAAAGACGTGTGTAGCGCAGTGGTAGGAGGCGCCCTGCAATACATACGGTATCGACCCTGTGCCCCAGGCTCACCAAGCCTTCCATCCCTTTGGAATCGGCAAATTAGTACCAGACTTGTCTGTGAGGATAGCAGTACTTGCTCGGTACATCGGTAGAACACGGCGAGCCATTGTGAATGTCAGGTATGCATTAAATGATCTCCAACGATGCTTAGTGAAGATGAATGCGTGGCGCATCTTTCCGGGATTGATCAACATCTAAGAATTTTTCTTAAGCATAGCTAATTAGAATTCAAAATGATGTCATTGAAATTCAGGTGGGGAGAACTAAGATCATCAAAATATTGTATTTTTATATTCTGCCAAATTATTAAAGTGACTCTAAGGCTGAGTCTCCAATCGATGCCATCTGAATCCTCCATCATTTTGACACTTCCAACAGTTCTCTCTTCATTGGGTGTCTAGACGATATCATTCCTTTTCATATAATTTATGAACTGAACCTCGTTTTCGTACTTACCATTGTATAGTTGTAACGTCCGCCATAGAATGGAAAGAAATTATGCAGGCGAATGTTAAGGCCGTTCCGACGCTGGTTGTCCGAGATGTAGCGGTCACCGAACTCGTCGCCGTATCGCACCAGGTTTCCTGACAACATGCTACTTCAATTCATTTGTATTTACACTCCAATCCTGATAGAAATGTTGAAAGAGATGTGTGTAATAAATAGTTTTCAAAAAATTACAAATACGTTAAAATATACACGACTACGTCAAATCATGACGCTTCACTTCTTTTCTGTAGTTTGAAAAGACTTTTTACTGCAGTTGTTCTGTGGATAGAGTGTTAGACGTAGATCCAACATCAGGAGTGGCTCATGAACGACTTTTGTCTACACTTAATAATTCACGAGGAAAAGCGTTTTGGACGAAATCATTTTGAAGGAAGAGGCTATAGCTGTTGAAGAGAATGTACTGCAGAGGCTATGGCCATTGAAGAGGAGCATAACATGGCTGTGCCTGCACACTGGGAGTCAGATAGTCATGGAAAGCCTCTCCCTAGGAAGAATTTACGGAGGACAGAATCATCGAAAGACTACCTCAGAATGGTTCTTTGTTCACATGGTATTCGTTCATCGTTAGAATTCAATACAGATTTCATTTCTCCAGATTTATCATGTCTTACCACATTTTTATTTCACATTTCTTTCACAACACACACTTCATATCCATTTTTTCCTGATAGGCTCCAAATAAAATAACGGTTAAAAGATTTTTAAAAATTGGAGAAAAAATTAAACCATTTAAAAAATTAAATTAACTAGGAATTAAGCCAGCTCGATACGACGACGAAGACGCCACTTTGAGAACACGAACAGCGGTGGAGCATCGACTCGGATCATCGGCTTTGATGAAGACAAAACCGTAGAAACGTTAGCCGAACAAAGATCATGTATCAACCTCATCTAAGCTCAGCAATACATTTTGATTAGTAGTGCGGAGGTTAAAGAAAAGTGGGTTTCAAAATACGGTTACACATTTTACAATTCGCAATAAACATACAAACGATAAATATATTACCTATACTGAATGCGTAGTTTTCTTGTTCAGCAATCGCGAGGTTGTTATACAGCATACATTTACTTCCATAGAAAAGCACAATACAGTACAACCCAACAGTGGCTGATTAATAACATTTTGAAATTCTTGCCTACAATCAAAATCAATGGAGGCAATCCAGAGATCATTCGTGAGTACGCGAACGAAGTTACAACCCTTACGTAAGACATACAGTTCTTGGGATAGCCATGCTAGGTCGTTGTCTGAGACTCATTAGAGGTATTGGTCAGCTCTTGCGGACTGGAGAGAACTAGCCGATACTGAACGAGTCTTAAACCAAATTCCCGATCTTGGAGGGATAGAAAGCATACTAGATGGATCGAAGAAGCGCCTTCCTCACAGTGAACGACACCATCTAGGGCGCTTCCCATTTCGTAGATATAAAGTGGTCATAGGTATTCTGTTCATGAGCGATTCTGAATCTCCTCAATTTCTTTGAAGGGCAATACATAAATCGACTTCTTAACAACAGAATCCAATACTATTTCTCTCTGGGAATGTCCATTTATTGCGTGATTCACAGAGAGTGATGGGCAACGCCGCTACCAGCTACCATGTTTTCTCGTTATTCGCGGCAGTCGTTATGCAATATATCCCCAGCTGGGAGTGTTAGTAGTAATGTTGATAAAATCCAATGAAGAAGCTTACGACATAGGAGACTTTCAGAAGAGGTCATCATAAATACCATTGATGTAAATTTGTGCTGTGGGGTAAAATCCGACGGTAGCACAGCAACAAGTATCCCAGGGAAAAAATGCTTGCAAACCGTAGTTCGCTGATAAAATACTAAACTGTTCTGCAAATTTCACCTTTCAGAGGAAATCATGTGCCACGATGGTCAGTAACGTCTAAGTGCCATGAAAACCTTTTACCGCTGTTCGGTGTAATAGTGTGGAAAATCAGAGGAGTAACGAAAATTGAAGTCAGCATTGTTTCAGCATAAGACCAATCCTAGGTGATATACAGCGAAACAAAAGAAAAGATTATTTGATTTCAGATTTCGCCATCGAACTGCTAACTTTCCCCACAATAATTGATTGGTAAAAGTACTAAAAGAATAGAGCCTCTCAAGAGCATAACTCTGTCGGCAGCTCGCGTACCTTCATATTCAGTGAAAGCATCTGGATTTGAAAATCGAACATCTCGAAACTGTTGAATTGGTTGAATCTGAAACGACAACGCATTCATTGGTAGCTAGGAGCGAGAAATTGCGGAGGGCTGATGGCAGACACCTGTCTAAGGAAGTCCTGCTGGCTCTGTTGGCCAAGCAAGAACTGAGCCGTGGAAGGTTCTGCGACGAAACAGAAAAGAATAAGTAGTTGGCAACCACTGTGCATGGCGACGGTGACGACTGACTAAACCGGCGGACCACCGCCCTCGGAACGTCGTTGTTGCCGTCGCCAATGATTCACTCATTGATACGATACAGCACAGAAGCGACTGCTCGACGTTTTCGCCTTGGAAAACGAGCGGCCGACGAAAACAGCTAACAGCTTCTCGCAAAGCTATTCCTACCCTACTAACACACCAATACAAAAGCATCAGTTCGTTCCCATTTGAAAATCCAATGCTTATTGTTTTTATGCCATCCAGTGTTAGGCAATTTTTAAACTCTTTTCTATGTGACAAACCGATTTTTAGCCTCTCCACAAAATCCGTCCAGTGTTTGTTTAGGTTTTTATGAGGCGGAAGCCGAAAGAATCGATTTTTGCCCTCAACTCTCATGTATGTTAACAATATAACTATAGCGTGTCAGCTACATTGTAACGTTGAAAATCGCTTGTGATTCCTCTCTTACTTTCTTCAATCATCAGCCAGAGTACAGCAACCCGGTCGTATTCATGCAACAATTTCATCCAGACAAAATCAACGTAGGAACTTAAAGGTGGTACGAAACGAAGGTTCAGGGAGAGCAACCAACAAAAACCGATCCCAGATAGCAAAATACTTGTGCATTTTGAGTTAATTTACTCAAGAAATTAACTTTCTCTAAAAATCCTATGTCATTTTGCTCATTTTATGTACATAAAAATGCGATTTACTTGTTAGAAGCTGGTCTGTCTAGTTGTATAACAGAAGGGTTTCTTATTACCGTCATCCTCCATAAGAGTTTTATGCTACTACATCTTCAAACAAGTGCTCTAGCATGTTGAACTCGGTTGCATGGCTACAATGAGTTGATCAGCTCTTCTCGAATATTGCCATGAGTAACTCTCATTCGTGTCATGTTGAAAGTCCCTTCATCGAAAAAGTACGGCAGTGACTGCTTGTCAGCTACTTCTAGAAATTCCAGCACATTTCGGTCAGGATTCCAGAGAACGAAGACTGTTTGTGATTAAGGTTACCAATTTGTAAACCAATATTAAAGGTAGGCAACCGGTGGGCGGCGATGAAATCTACGATTGTTTAAGTGAAAGATTTTGGAAAACAAAGACAAATTCACTATAGGCCATGTAAAATAATCTTTTCGTTTATTACACAGCAACAGAGCGAAAGCTCAATGTTTAACTATTTCGTTAACTGCCTATTTTTTTCATAGTAGGGTATTAGGTGAAATACAACGCACGTATGTCCCGGAAAGGGTAGTCGTGGGTTCGAAGCCTAGCTGAGGTTGCGGGTTTTGCTCAAATCTCAGCGTGATTGTGGTTCTGTTTCACATCATACCCTGCTATGAAATAAAACATAGGCAGTAAATAAAAAAAAGTAAAACATTGTGAGAGCGAGAACTGCTCTAAAAAATATGGAGAAAAGGCATAAAAAAAGAGCAGGGCGTTAATGAAAACTGAAACATTGTCTTCAAAATGTCGAAAAACAATGACATTTAGTAGAATTATGTGACTAATCCGCATTAAACCGAGATTCGGTGACACAGTGAAACGAACACCTGTGTTCTTTTAAGAGAAGATCTCACTTGTTAACTTCATTACCAATGATTTTTAAAGGAACAATTTTGTCGACTACCACTGTAACTTTTTCGTGGGATATATGCACAAAGGAAATGCAAAATCACAAGTTTGAGTGAAAAATGAAAGGAAAAATCATCCTGTGTCGATTCTCATTATAAACTTTGAGAAGCTCTATGATCATGAGATTACACGGAGATGGATCACATTATTTAGAACGAGAAATACAGCACATGTAAAAAAGAAGACGTAGGATCATTATTCCCCTCCATATTCAATTACTGTTTTCACAGTGGCACGTGTAGCCCGTTGGTTGAAGGTGACCTGCAATGTATTATGCTGGATCAATCGCTAGATCGTTCCTGCGCCTCGAGCTGATCATCTCTTTGAAATCGCCAGGGACTGGTCAAAGCCGAGAGCTTTACCCTTCATCCTTTTAATACATTGCTAGATTCTCTATTACAAGCGCAATATTCTCTATACGTTTCCTACTTGTGCCAAAAGAGAATCCCTGAATTTTCAAATTCAAACTAGATCCTAGGTCAGATTTAGAGTACCGCATAAATGTGCGGTATGGATGGCCGCCTTAATCAAGATATAATTTATTGAAGACGTAAAAGAGTACAGAAACCATATTAACCAAAACAAAAAGTTTAGGCGGTCGGAAACATGAGCTAGGTTTTCTATCAATGGACAAGACGGCACAGAGTTTACACAACGACAGAGTCGGTTGCACCCGTACACTTAATGCTACCCAAGAAACGTTTCAGCGTTACATCTTTGAATGATGTAGCGATGCGATGTCCTATAATTGAAAAACGCTTGAAAATTATCGATTTTTAATAAGAGAAAAATTAAACACCGGTAATTTTTCTTTCTATCGGTCCCAGGACGTACGTACTTTCATAACGCTGTCTTCACACAAAATTTACAGTTTATGTAATGCAAGCAGGGCAACCAATCGCCAACTCTGACGTAGAAATTGAAGAGACTATGGGTCCAACTAGACGAAATCCAGATACAATCACAATGATGCTGAGATATTTGCAAAAATGCCGGTGCGCAGGTGTCTACGGTGGGAAACAAAAGCGCTATTACCCTTTCCGTAGGCTAACGCGTTCACCACCACACTATGTGGGTCCTCCCTTCCTTCAGTTAGTTTTTCTATCTATCAGTGCCATCAGCAATCACCTGCCAACTACAAAAGGCGAGACCAAGGTCACGCATGGTGTGGTGGTAAATACGGCAGCCTCCGGAAAAGGTAATTAATTCCGCATTCATCCCGCACAGCACACACCTGCGGTCCGGAGTTCTGCAAATATCTAAGCATCATTGCGGTTGTATCACACGCAATAACCTGCCGTGAGAAATTGGAATGGGCAGTAAATGAAAAGTTAACATTCTGAAATCCAGATAGTTCAACAACTATTGGGCTCAAAATATGAGAATCGGGGAAATAGCAGGACGACAATCTATCCATGTAGGCCAGAAAATAAGAGTTTATTCAGTGAATAGTCCCTTACTGGCTACGATCTCAAAATGTTAATCAGATTTAGTCCAACGAATAAAGTTTACTATGAATTCAAACGTAATTATTCAGTATTATTTAATTACCTATGTTTGAGGGGTGCCCAGCAATGGGTCGTTGGATGCGAGTTTAACGTAAATTTGCCAATGGTACCTTCGCTTCGCACAATCAGCGCAGTGAGGTAGCACCACGAGTGCGAGTGATTGACTAATCCGAACTTTACCGTTACATCCGCTGTGCTGTGAAGGACATCATGTATGCTCGAAGAAGTGGGGCTGAGTTAGCCATCACTGCTTTTCATGATCTATACAAGTACAATGTTCTTAAAAGAACCGTTGTGGCTGCTTAAGGAATGTACACTAAGTAGTTCGTTTACTGCTGTGCCAAAGTTAATATAGAAGTTGGAAACATTGTCCTAGTTGGCTGCCTTCTTGAAGGGACAATTATCTGTAATGTTGAAGGAGAAAGCGGCGATCGAGGAAAGCTTACAAAGTGCTACGGTAACCACAATTATTCAAATTATTTGTACGGCTGGACAGCGCACCTACATAAGCAGTGCGATACACAGCACATCTTCCAACTGCTGCATTCTCGGGCTGTCGCTCCCACGGTGATGTTCTGCACTTCGTACATGATGTTCCTACAGAGACATCCGCTGTAGTCCACTCAAATATTCTTATCATCCAGCTATCATGAACTGTTCACATTATATGACTGGTCTGTCACTGCTTTTCATGAGCACTCCTCTCGGATCTCGAGGAAAGAGTAGCTTTTCAAAGGTTGAAATCAGTGTTCCAGTAAGTTTCCAATGTACTCAATGTCTTAACCGAAGCCTCTGATTTATAAAGAATGATGAGAGGTCGCTGAATAGAGGAAATGAGCACGGATTTTCAGGTAGTTTAATTGGATGATGGCTCCAAAGCGAATATAGTTTGTGCTTATAAATGCGTCGTTTTCTTTTTCAGCAATCGCGAGGTTGTTAAACAGCATACGTTTACTTCCATACAATAACAAACATACAACACAATCGTAGCTGACGTTTCGACAGAATCGCCTTCTTCAGAGCCGTTTTTCTACGCGCCTTCCACTGAGGAAGAGCTGCTGATCAGCGTCGCATATGGTTGACGACTGAGTCGTCTGGCGAAGGCGATTCTGCCGAAACGTCAGCTACAATTGTGTTGCATGTGTGTTATTGTATGGAAATAAACGTATGCTGTTTAACAACCTCGCGATTGCTGAGAGAGAAAACGACGCATTTATAATCCAATGCCGAGACTAATAGATAGGAGATTAATAGAATCTTGGGAATAGTTTGTGGTTTTCAGCACGAAGGAAATCTGCTATGATGTCAATTAAACTTCGAGCTATGCCTCTCTTAATGCTCATTATCGTAACTTCGACTTCACATAGTTGAATCCCAGCTACTACTCAAACCGACTTTTTTCAACCTCGGTATGAATGATCGATGATCACTGATGAGCTAAGATGAGGATGATAAAATAAACTTCATTAGACTAATCTTTCGACGTTTTCATCATCCTCAGAGCCGATAATCCAAGTCGATGTCCGCAGTCCTACGTACTCTCAATGTGGTGTCTTCGTGGTCGTATCCAGTCAGACCTTCTTTAGTGGAGCACCACTCCAGTGATGCAATCTCGCCCAGCGATGCTCCCATATACAGAACGGCTTTTGTTGACGGTGACTGTCCGGTGATAATCTGGTGATAATAACTTGCTTTTCGCAGACATTCTATCTAGCCTAACAATGAAGGAACACATGTTGATTACTTGACTGAAGTTAAAGGAAAGTTGGTTCTTGAAACATTGATGTGCTATCTACCAGGTGATAATGATCCCGACCTCGGAAGGATGGAGTGTACGACAAAAAAGAACTATTACCACTGGACAACTACATCAACGACAACTGTCCTGTATAAACATGCACAGCACGGCGAATTGCCTCATTGGAGAGAAGCTTCACTGAAGACGATCTGACTAGATACTACAACGAAGACACAGCATTGAGAGTACGAACGACTGTGGACAATCGACTCGAATCATCGTTTCCGAAAAAGGTGAAGACGTCGAAACGTTACCCGAATGAAGTTTACTTTATGAACCTCGTGTTAATTCATCAATGAAAGAAGATACAATGAATCCTAGATATTTCTTCCTTACCAGCAGAATATCAGAGACAGAGAGTTGCTTTTCCCACGATCGACTTTCTATTAACATCGACATTGATCAAATAATTCTCTACATTCTTGTTGAGCAAACATGTTATGTTACTTAATCGCTTATTACGATAGAGCTGGTAGCTGTACTCTACCCTAGTAAAGAATAAAGTAACATCTCCTGCTTGCTTAACAAGAATATGCAAATTTGTATTCAATACTATATTTGCAGAGTCTTAGTGCTACTGCGCTACCCAATTAACTTCTTTTGACAGTTTGTCTCTCTCATCCTGTGCACGTCTCCTTGAAAAGATTCTCTGCACCTGGGATTTATTATCTACCGTGCTATGTATACTCAATAGGACCAATCACTTGATCTTCTTCACGGTGGTGCAGATGCGTCCTGAACTAGGTTTAAACACTGAATGGTGTTTGGTAGAACATTTTAGCTCTCAGACCACGAAGTCGTTGTCAGTTCGCCTGTGAATTTAAATTTGGACGGATAAATTATTCTAGTCCACATATGTAAGATATATGACCAATTATACATCGCTGTGAATATGCTAAAAGACTGTAAGTACATTAATAAGAAAGGATTGATTCGATTAAGCAATCTCAGCACCTCTCAGAACACCTCGTGCACTCGACTTAAGTGGACTCGACACTTGGTAGGATGAACAGATGCCTTCTTCATGAAATGAGAACTAGTTAGCTAGCACCAACTATTCACATAGTGAAACTGTGAGCGAATGCTAGGTCTTTAAGGGCTTAGAGTAATGCGCCTGGTCACAAGCTAATAATTCTTATGTCACTTATGTATCAAATAACTTCGAAAATTTGCTCCCCCTTTTTTATCCACCGGTGTTTCGTTCCGCTAAAAATTTGCATTCAAGAAATCCAACTCCCCTTCTGATGCTATCCTTTAGTTACTCATCAGATTTGGAACTGTAATCGTAAAATCGACGGAATTACTGTTAATTGGTTGACTAGCTCAACAAAGCACGAATGGTGTTTCTTTTTTCAACTTGGCTAATAAGCAATATTCTGTTGCTATAACTTGCGGCTGAACGACAACATTCTGAGGCAACAAAGCAGAGCATTTCGTCCTTTCATTCAGTTAGTCACCAGAATATTCCCACCGTTATCATACACAGATAGCCAGCCTAATTCGAAATCATTCTATTTTATTACCAAACATTCTTTACTAACCAACTGACGATAAGAATATAGCACTCTTATCCTCTCCTACACTTTCCTGAACCACTTCACCATTTTGCCAATTCACCACCTGAAAACAACGATATTGCTGACGAAAAAGAACACCAATCTTTAGTACGCTGAAGTTTCGAAGCAGTACACAGTATTTGTCGACGTCAGAGAAGAACGATCAATAAATGCATCCCTAATTCAGGGTCTATGGGCAGGACCAATGGCGATGGCGCATACATTGTACAGCATCTCTAACCACTGCATCTGCAGCGTCCCCAAAACTTTCAACGAACACTGAATCCTCAAGAACAATTCTGGACTCATTTTGATCAGAAATCTCTTCAAATACGCATATACATTCAACAGAGTTATTCAACAACATGGCGATATATACAATATTACGGTGTGGAGAAGTAAACACAATGTATAAGACGCTAAGCAGATACTATGTGGAAATTTACGTAGCGTTTACAACGAGGAAATTCAACCTAAAAATTCACATATGCTCACTTTGAGAACAACAACAGCAAACGCACTTCTTCAGAAACAGCGACGATCAAACTGAACAAAGAAATGGTGGTGGTCACAACACCTGGGAAGGAAGTATTGCAGTGAATGACTACACATCAAAATAATTAGTGGGTTCCTCACAACGTACAAGTAAATAAAATTGGAACATGAAACATATGAATTTAAGTAGACATTGGAGCTTCTCAGTTCACCAGTTAACTAAAAAAATCAAGGCCAAATGAGAGATACTTCATACTTTACAAAATATTGCTAAGTAGATCTATAGGAAACCAATTAGGAGGATAAAAGATGCCATTTTTTGCATGGAAATTGGCAGCTTTTTTCGCCGTCCCAAAGTAGCAGTGTCACAGAACGGTACGTAATATTTGAACGAGCTGGACCTAGAGCTATTTTTTTTCACTTAATAGCTCCCAAAGGTCTTGTGGAGGGCGGAGAAAAACAGCAACGCATGTTACGTTGTCGATACTGCCACCTGCCAACGCAGCACGACAAATATGATCAGACAGGTCGTAGTACTCTAAAAAAAATTTCACAAGATATTACACTACTACTTTTCCATCATTCTCAATGCTAAGCACAAGTTCAGCTAATTTAACACTTGGGATCACGTGATTCTTCGTAAACTGGAGATATTTTTTCGATAACCATGAACTTGAGGACAACATGCTAGTCAATAGAAAAATGTCACTTTATGTACTTAAAAGTATAGTTCTTTAGAATTGTTATCCGATTTTTGAAGCTACATAGAACTAAAACTTTAAAAATAAATATGAAAGTTGTTTACGTTTTTGAAACTCCGGATGAAATCCCAACAGTCATTAATACCCACAACGCATTTGAGGATATCACCGTGTATGTAGTGCCGTTTGTTAAGCTCAGATGCTTATATTTTTGAACTAGGCTCTTTGACGAAAAACTGTGACACAAGCATGATTACCGGGCTCTACGAAATGATCCATCCTAGTAGAACAAGAGATCTTGTACCTAATTTACAAAGATCTGTAATGTAAATTGTAATGGCTCCTATTTCGATACTCAACGGTTTAACGTTTCATCATAGCTGGAAGGTGGTCCTGGGTGTCGGACTGCGATGTACAGCACGGGGATTTCCACCCCGGCAGTGTCCCCCAAGCTGAGGAGCCCGGCGTTTCTATCAGGAAGCCTAACTAAGAGTAAACTAATACCAAGAACCACCACCGTCTTGGTATGAAACTAGTCGCATAGTGGCCACTCTCCCTGTGATTGAAAAAGGTCGGCGAATGTTTGTGGTGGTGAAGACCTGGGGCAGATTTTGCCCAAGCTGACCTCGGGACTCCAGAGAACCACAATGGTTAGATTAGCAAAACTCCGAAAAAACGGAAATTATGCTGGGGCCCGCACAAACAATGAAGGTGGGCCATACAAGTATCCAAGTATCCAAGTAAGCTATTTCGATAAATAAAGTTCACTTCGAACTGAGGTATGTCGCCTTAAAGTTGTAAGCGTCGTTATTCCAGCACGGTGTGAGTGGAAATCTACTCATGTCGAACGGTAAATGTTAAACGGTACATCACATGTGTAATAAGGACGGTATACGAAAGTATAGATTGATTACTGGTGTTATCACCGCCAATTTTTAGAAATCGATTGCAACATGAATACAAGCAACATTTAACAATAATTTAGTAAAGTACTGTAAAAAAAATCCCAGACTGTATAAGCCGCATCTCACCAATAGCCGGTTAGCCGTGAGGCAACGTGGTGCGGCCACGGGTCCCGGATAGAGGATTAATCACGGACGAAAAGCGACCATATGCCTCCCTGAGACGCCTGTGGATCTAGGGAATGGGCTCCCTATTTCTGTTGCGACGGTATGGCACATATCTTCAGCGTTTACGAGCATTCATGAATGCGCGCGTAGTTGTGTTCTCGTTTACGTGGACTGTATTATATGAGCCATTGGCCGAAACCCTGCAATCAAGTGACAGGAAAATATATGGGAAGCGGTTAGGAGACGTCTCCAACAAACGAGCTCCCCGTCTACTCTGGGACAGACTAGCAAGCTACCACATGTAGCCCCCATGTTCAGAGCGAGAACTATGCAAGCAATATGTATCAAACGCTAAACAACAAAAAAGTAGACTTCATTCCCGTGCTGTCGAAAGAGCCCTCGATACGGCAGTGTTGCTAGGACGAGTAGGAACAGGCCGCTAAAATCTCAGGGTCATTCTAGGTTGCCTAAATCGCATAGCATCAAGATGACAATTTGGACCAAAAATGGACGCTCACTTGTGTCTGAGCACCTTATAGAACTGATTAAGCAGGCTAGAAGAATAAGTTAAGACGTCAATGGACTGGCCAAGACGAGAAAGCGCCACCTATTCCACTCCATCTATAAGACCGAAAAACAACTGTTTCTCAGAACATGAGACAATAAAGGAGTCGGCGACGTCGGTGAAAATCGACGATTAGCAATCGCACTATTTTCACTTTGCTAATAACACCGTTCCTATGACACCAAGCATTAGTCAACCGGAGCGAATGCTTACCGGCTTTGACAACGCTTGTGGAAAGAATGATCTTCGAATAAATCTCACAAAAATGATGTTCACGGGGAAAGGATGGGTTTCGCATGCTCCATTCACGCTGTTCGCAACAAATATTTCGAAAGTTTCAGTTAGGCTAGGTAGGTCGGGAAATCAACATGGTGCATCACTTATTTCCAGAGTTGAGCAGAAGGAAACGAGCGGATTGGGGAGCTTTGAAGAGCATCGAGAACGCACTGAAACGTACAAAGAACACCTGCCTCGGTTTCCACCTTTTTGTCTCCACGATTCTTCCTGCCTTGATATATGCGTCACAAACCTGGTCGTCACGTAAGGATGAAAAATCACTCAGCGTTATTGAAGGCACATTCAAAAATGCGACGCTAGGAGTTTCTCGTATGACGTAAGTGAAAGAGGGATGCTGAAGCTACGAGTCACATCAACGATCAAAAATCGAAGACCAAACTATTGGAGATACGATGGGCCGGACACCTAATGCGTATGAGCGTCAACTGATGGGCAAAAGCCGTTAGTAAACGGATTCCTCGAGATGTCAAATGTACTGCAGGAAGACCAGCGATGGTCGCAGTTCAGCAGAAAGACCCTAGAAGAAAGGTGTGATGCTCTACGAGTCCTTAGAGTGGGTAGAACCCAAGGTGCTACTCTTCCACGAGGCAGAGAAAAATGGAAGATTTACCGGCGCCCGCTCGAGTCACTCGACGATCAATGTGGTTACAGGTGATACTTGTGGTATAAACTATACACGGCTCGTACGGGGAAATTTGCCTTTCGATTTCAAATCATCTCATTTCAGTCTTCAATAAACTTTCCTATATGAGATATAAGACATTGAAATGTACAAAGTTTTGTCAATCGAAGCTCTTATTTTAAAAATCAAATTGAGCGAACGAAATGGAGTAGGTGAAATGTATTGGTGACATGGGCTAAAACTTATAAATTCATGAGTTATACAGAATATCGTCGTGGGCAAATCCGATCTAATAATACGAAAGATATGCCGCCGCCATAAAAGCAAAGATGACGTAAAGGGTACTCAGTTTGAATTTTTGAGCAGTCTGACTAAATAAGTGATCCTTCATGGTCCCGCACCATACATGACTTGCTGAACAAGAAAACTACGCATACATGAAGGACTCTCAAGCTGATTAATACGAAAAACCACAAGAGTATAAGTGAAGACCGAACAAAATAAAAGAGAACGGTATAACGGCATTCAAGTGGAACTATACAAAAAACATTCACTATAGCACCCATGGTGCATGATGCGACAATTTCAGCAAAATCATCAAGACCACGAATTACTGAAAGATGAAACCAAACAAAACGTCCGTGAACACAAACGATAAGTTGGCGTCATACTTTCCACCCATTTCAAGAACGACAAAACGATAAGCACATTCATCTTCTTCCATATAATAGATTGCCATTTCCTTTATAGTTTAAACACTCAAAATATGGGGTTTTTTTCTAAACAGGTATGTATTCACACGTGCTTCGTGAACGCACCTATTGTGAAACTACTGCAACAACAAAGAAATCAGGATGGATCAGCTTTCGATCCAAGTCCAAAGAATATTGGTAAGTTTTTACTCCTGCTTACAACTATGCTGTCATGGATCTCGTGGTAAAGAAATCCACGTCCGGGAGAAATTACAAACAATGTAAAGAAAACACCCCTGTTTGGATGGTTCTCACAAGAAAAAAGCGTGAATTGAGAAAATTTTAAATCTTAGAAAGACTTTGAAGAAATTTAATTCATAACGTAACATAGATAAATCAACGTCTAGAGTTTTATCTTTTACCGCTTTATTAATACTGAAGTCTATTCTCTTGAAGATGAGCTTCGGGAACTTTGAACTTCGTTTCTATCCCAGGTTTGCCTGCTTATTTGTGATCCGTGTTCCTGTTCGCATACTGAGCATACTCTGCGTATCACTACTACACTACCTAGATGCTTCGAGCTGAAGTATAATATACCTAAGAAAACAACTAATACGTGCCTTTCTTCGATGGAAACAGGACACCATGTACGCACAATTGAAGAAGTGCAGGTCGAAGGAATCCTATTGTGTTCAGTATTTGGAGAATTCCCTTTAGAGGAGAATAATGAGTGGATCAATTTTGATTTGCGATTCTATCATGCATACCTTAAGCAGAAAGCTTCAAAATTTACTTAATCATTTGCAAAAATCAGCTTCAACTAAACAAGCCAAAAACGTTTACGATAGCGCTAGCATTGAAAATGTGGTCAATAACATGCCTGAAAAGTCAAGGGACACCGCGTTAGGAAGCATAAACTCTCCCCGATGACGCGTGCTCGCTGCTAGAATTGGGTCCTAGTTTCTCACCAGCGCAACCCATTCCTAAAGAAACCTTGGGTAGGATTGTATGCAGCTTGCACGAGTTCCATGATCGACTCCGCAACGGTACAATTAAGATACGAAATAAAAAGGAACAATAAGTAGGAGCACTACCACCACTTCCATTTCCTCGGTTATTCTTTAGATAGCAAGCCCTTAACGATGAAGTACATATAAAATCTCGTATTTTTTCGAGCGAAACTCTCAAAGTCCTTAATCACTATCGCGTGAGAAAGTTTAGTTCGAACCTTACAGCTGCGCAAAAATCTGGTATGCGACAGGTTCGAGAGCTAAAAAAATCAAAGGGTGTTAGACTATCAGTTAGTGATAAGGGTGGAGAGTTTGTAGTAATTCCCCGCCAGTTAGATGTTGATATAACGGAAATACATCTTGAAGATGCATCTCTTTATCGCGCATCAACTGAAAAGGAATTCAGAAGTCAAAATCGAAAAACGAACAACGAATGGGTCAAAATGGCAAGCGCAGCAGGTTTAAAACTAGCACACATTCCGCATCTCAAGATCGAAGTGACGACAAATCCCGTCTTATACTCACTTATCAAGACCCATAAGTTAATATCCGCCGATGATTTAGCGTCTACCGACCCCTCCACCTTTAAAGTTAGACCCATCATCAGTTGTGTAGACGGACCTACGGACAGAATTTCGTGGCTTAAAAATCTAACTCTCAACCAGTTGCTTAAGTACATACCAGCCCATCTTACGAATATCCAGGTGTTTATGGATCGTCTACGTACTAAGCAGCCTAGCAGCGCGTAAGTTATGGAGTCGTTCGACGTTACCGCCCTTTACACGAACGTGTCGAACGACCCCACAATGCAAGCCATCCGCGAACTCGCGAACTTCTTGAGCAACACGAAGGGGCAATTACTAAACTGCTCGATCTTCAGATGGTCCGGGAATTATTACGCGCAAATTTTTGGATTGGCAATGGGACAGCGACTGGCACCAACCCTTGTCGTGGCGTGTCAAATAGCCATTTCAAATGGCTACGAAACTGTAGCTTCTCGGCATAGACATAGAGGAAAAACCATGCCCCAAAGCGATAACTGCAGCGAAAACAAGGCTCCGTTCCTCTTGCCCTTCATTTCGAAAAAAGTAACTGCTGCCATAAAACGGTGCTTAATAAGGCCAGTCTAGAGAATTTGGTAAGAGTGATAGAAATACCATCGGACACTCTAAGACGCCAGCTAGTTCGCTGCCACCTATATGACCGCCTATGTATAACGAAAAACTGCATAATTTGCCCTAACGGTAGAGACGATGATTGTATGAGTTCGAGTACAGTCTATCTGATCTCTTGTAAAGCGTGCGTGGACGAATACGTTGGCGAAACGGGTAGACCGCTCTGCGTCCGCATAAAAGAACACCTAGTGAGTAAATCTAAATTAAAACCAAACACTCCGCCAAGTGCGCATAGGATGCAGGAGCACAACGCAGAAGATTTTGAAGTAGGAGTTACTGTCCTCACGCACGAATCGAAAACATCAGCGAGTGAAACTCTTGAAGCGTTTTGGTTCAATTCCAAAAAATCAAAAATGAATTGCAACGAAGAGTGTCTTGTTATCACACGCGACTTCGCGCCATACCCCAGGCTAATTCAATGACCTAACACAGGCACAGTCCTCGCCCATGTAGTACTCTGTGCGGCTGCTATCCACCAACTAAGATATTTACAACGAATAAACGGTGGGTGTTTAAATGAAGCTGTTTCTGATGCAAATACAAATTTATTCGTTAAGTTTTATCTGCTAGGGTTATGAAAGTGTTTGACTGAGTAGATCGCATCTCAATTTAACCCTTCCTGGCTCCGAAGAAGGCGAAACCAGCGAAACGTCAGCTATTGTATCCTAATAAATTCTATAATAACAACCTCGTGTCTGCTTATTAAAGAAAAACATTGAATTATCAGTCAATTCCGAGGTTAAAAGAAAGTCGGTCTTCGGAACTCTTTAGAGGACCTGTCTGTGAGCACAACAGTTCAGTAGGTCGATGCACCACCGCGAGTTATTGCATGGGCAAAATATGTTCACTTCTAACGCCGAACTTCAAGGCCAAGAACTTAATCCTTCATTTTTTTAGAATGACTTCTCCAACATTATGTTTACAAGATCAGTGGAATAATTTAGGATTAACAGTTGAGACGACGGGATTTCCAAAGGTACATTCAAAGCATATTCATGAATTACGATGTCAACATTCAACATGTGTAGGAACCTCCAAGTATAAGCACAGGACAAACATCACGGTGCCTTCCTCATCAGCTCTTACTCTATCAATACAAAAAAAGAACCGCCACGGGAACCATGGAAACGGAGGGACTCGCCCTAATAACATTTTCACTGTAGATAGTCATGTGTAGAAAAAGAAGCTCTACTCAAACTACGCTATGTATTATGTCGATAACCTCCTTTCTACTGAGGTGATTAAATCAGCAGAAAGGAAGTCATTGACAAAATAAAAGAAGTTCGCCGGGAAAAAGTTTCTTTGCCAAAAGAGACTGCTGAAAGGAAAATATATTACATGTCACGGATGTGGTAGTAAAATTACGACCCAAATATGAAATTTCTAATAGGATGTCAAAAGTGTGACTGGTACAGGCCTTCTGCGGAAAAGTGAAGAATAAATCACAAAGAATGCTTCATATCAGGACCTTTTACATGGATTGTGATATTTTCCTCACTCGCCTAATATAAATGTCAAAATTAGTCCGCTATTAATAAAAAATATATATATAGACAAAATAAAAGAAGTTCGCCGGGAAAAAGTTTCTTTGCCAAAAGAGACTGCTGAAAGGAAAATATATTACATGTCACGGATGTGGTAGTAAAATTACGACCCAAATATGAAATTTCTAATAGGATGTCAAAAGTGTGCGGAACAGGCCTTCTGCGGAAAAGTGAAGAATAAATCACAAAGAATGCTTCATATCAGGACCTTTTACATGGATTGTGATATTTTCCTCACTCGCCTAATATAAATGTCAAAATTAGTCCGCTATTAATAAAAAATATATATATAGACAAACGACCGCCGTGATATAGTTTGAAGAAAACAAGTTGGAACAAAGATAATCCTTTCACTACATCTGAACTTTAATCAGTTTTCAACCCCCCTCCTCCCAACAAGACAAAAGTCAAATAACTGTTTCATCACGTAAGCAAATAAACTGTGGTCAAAGTAATGTGAAATTATTTCTATGATAACTGGTTACTAACATCATTAAGGTATGATGGAAAAAGGCTGTTCATCCGTTCAAGTTATTCACAAAAACATGCTTGGAAAAAATTTTATGTACTACTGATGTATCAATTGCATTTGCCTTTCCTTCTGTAAAGTTACTGCAAAAGAAAACTTACGCTTAAAGTTGTACTTGGCCACAAAGGATTTCACCATATCTAAAACTTCTGCGGTATTGAACAACTCGGAAATTCCGTCGCAGGTGAGCAATAAGAGATAATGTGAAGTATCTCTCTCAATCACCAAGGTATCTGCTCTAGAACTAATCATGGGCCGTCCACCAATATCACCTAAATTGGTTTCTCACTACATTTTTTTCCTTAAAAAATAACAATTAATGAATGTGACAATATAAACATATTGAAGCCCATGAACAGTACATTAGACATTGACACACATCTCACCAAGAGCTCTTGTTAGGTTCAAAACTCCATTAACACGAAGCTCTCCCTGAATGTAAAGTAACTGCCCCCCATCCTGCTCAACACGGCGTGCTTCCTCCTAAATTAATTTGCAGAGTAACAAGTCAAAGTATTTGAAGAAACAATGCCCAATCTCTATGATGGAAAAAAATGGAATTAATTACAAAGAGACTCTATATAAGCTTCCTTCGATCTAAAACTGATCAACAAACTCTATCAATCCCAATGGCAAAACACCACTAGCAATCCTTTACACAGATGTTCAAGCTGCAATTCGAAGCTCGAGATCTGGCAGAGCTCTTGGAAAACAATATTTCAGCCGATCTTCTAAGTTGTTGGTAACTGCAACCTAGGTTTTTCTTGAGAAAACCACGACGTTACATCTTTAAATGGGAAAATACCCAGTCAGCAAACGTCTTCGCAGATCGCCCTTTTGCGAGGAGGGATGACCTAAGTAACTATCATTCGATCACGTCTGACTATTATCATTCGATGTTCACTATGTTAAATAAGTTTTTCAAAGATTATCTTAACGTGTACACGAAAAAAAATGAAGAGTTCAAATTGTGTAATACTTTGTACATTGTAAGGATTCACCCATAGCTGTGTGGAACACACACAAACTCTCGAGAGTGTCCTAAATCGTCCCACTCTTTTTTCACTACGAGGAAGCATTTAACAATGTAGAAAATAATACCAAGGCGCTTACCTTATTGAATAAGCTATAGATGCGTCCAACATCAAACACTGACTGCAACAGTCACTATACAGGAACAACCCAGTTCTTTCATCGTCCCTCTCCTATTTCAATTCGTATAGGAAACACAGAAAAAGACAGGTCGAAATAATATAGTCAAAGCTATTCACCGTTGGGCGACAGTAGGGTACGCCATTACTCAACCAGAACAACGTAAGGACATGTGTTGACGGAAGATTCCTACCTAATCTTTGTTTTCGCTCCACAAGATGCTGCTGTCCCAGCTCAACTAGAGAAAAGGTTACTGAGCTCAAAGAGGCAAAAGAAAAATTGTAGTATGAATCAATCCGAAAAAAGCCTAATTCAGGAAGACACCTAGAAAATAACACACCACTCTGGACGAATTATTGGTTAGGACTACATCCTAAGCATACCTGAGATGTCCAATGAATACGAACGACTTAACAGAAAAACTCTGTGAAAGACAACGAGCAATACGGACTAGCCTGGGCCTCTAAAAGAGGCCTCTAATCGTTTTCGTGATCCTGATCTACTTGCTCACTTAATTGACCGAGTTGCATAGCCAAAGTGTAGACTGATACATCGGCCACGTAGCAAGGGTTGTGTACCCTACTCAAAGCAGTAAAGTGACGTCTTCTGAAGATAAACTCGCACACGTAGTCTATATATTCGAAGGACAACCCATTTTCGAAACTCAGCAAACAACTTGTCGAGAAACACACATCGAAGCGTCGGCAATATAAAAAAGGAAATTTAGAAAAAAGGAACAATGGAGTGGATTCCGAGCGACGATGTGTTCGTTACAAGCGTAAAATAGCTATATCCACAAAAGGCGTCAACTTTCAGATTCTCAAGTCACAGCCGACGCCACGTGAAAATAAGAGCAATCCTGGAGTTTTGAGAACTGCACGGTACCGTAATGCGGATGGTTACATATGTGTCTACATGAGCAAACAAGAAAGATCGATGATGAGCAGAATAAGAAACACGCATGAAAAAAGCAGTTGCACATGGAAAGCAAACTATTAACATTACGTACCTCATTCGATGGCACATGAGCCCTGGTAACCTTCCGAAGCTTGTCAGGAGATGTAAGCACATAAGCTGCAGAATCTCCTATCCACGCAATTACAATACTTTTCTCATCTATTGCAGCAGCAACAGCAGTGGTCCCACTTCGCCAACGCTCGTTTTCGCACCGTGCAGACAAACGAATGTCTGAAACATCCCGAATGCGGATAATTTAGTGCAACAAAAACTCTTTTAACAAAGCATGCTGACTCCCTTTCTCGATCTGCCGAACATTACAATAGCACTTCTAGCTAGGCAGAGATAAAAAGAACTTTACTACTTATACATCATGATGTCAGCAATAAAATAATGACTTTTCCAAATAACAGGCTATGGTGGTTTTCAAGGGCGGGTGTGAGCCAATGCCCTGAAGCGCCCTGCACCACATGGGATCGATCCCCTCGCCTCTGGCCCACCAGGCCTCCCATCCCTCCAGGGTTGGCAAATTTGTACTAGCTTCGTCTGGGAGGATAGCGATACTGGCTTAATACACCGGCCACCGCGAGTCACTGTAAAGGCCAGAAATGCATTCATTTACCTCCAGACGATGTTCAGTGAAGTCGAATGCACAGTGCATCCCTCAGGGTTTGATCAACTTCGAGAGCATCAACCATAGCCTAATTTTCATCCCAATATTCTGCGTCGCATGAAATACTGACACATATGATGGGCAGTTTGTGCAGTTTTCCTAGCATTCTTCGGAACTGATTCACTCAAAAAAGGCACATCCATACATCAGAAAAATGTATTATGAGTTCTCACCACAACATACACAACCGCCATTTAACACCCATACACAACAGCCATTCTGTTCAGAATGGGAACCAGAAAAGGTGTCCAAGAAGTTCTAATCTTACGTGATCGTCAATCACGTCTAGCAATTCTCACACTTTTCAGCGACTACCTCAAACTTTATAATTTTCAGCGTTTGATACAGCTCAACACTGAACAATAATATCATCAGCGATTAGTCATACATCGTTCAGTGCTGATAAGAGCGTTGTAATATCTGAGAAATCACATCAGTTCTCACGAGCTTTGCATCAAAATACAATGAAACTAGTCGACAGGACACGAGAACGAATGTACTGATGAATATGATAGAACAATGATAGAAGCTTAGAGCAAGTTGTAACGAAGGCAAGCAACGTTCTCCTACATAGACATGAAAACGTTGGATGCTAAGTAAGCTCAATACGAGTACAATCAACGTTTTCGAACGCATCATGG
The DNA here is from genome assembly GCA_009735665.1 of Angiostrongylus cantonensis. NCBI lineage: Eukaryota > Metazoa > Nematoda > Chromadorea > Rhabditida > Metastrongylidae > Angiostrongylus > Angiostrongylus cantonensis. The sequence continues at coordinate 335,232 of MQTX01000099.1, forward strand.
GTGCAAAAATACCATGAAACGCAATATTAAGAAAGAATGAAACATAATCCAGACAATAAAGACGATCTAAAATTGAAGACGTCAAAATAGAGCATTTCCATTTGTTGGATGCACACCAAAGCGAACACCCACAGATTCCAATGTACCCATAAGAAAAACGAAAACATATAGGTGATAAGACCAAGCCATGCAAAACAAATGCAAACAAGTATATAGCTGGTGCAAGAATACAATAGCCATAATTGTTTCTACGATTCCGCAAAACTAGAAAAGTCCCTAACACACGCCAAAACCAGTACGATGACCAGAAAAGAATGCCAGACTACTGCATGCTTGCTTTCTCCACACATTCCCTTATGGTGCACTGGTGGTGATGCTGACCATCACGAGCACGCTGCTCGTTCGGACATACTCAAGGCTCTCCAATCCTGTCATCCTTCCGTAGCAGGAAATTGGTACCAGTCTTGTCTGGGAAAAGTTCACTGCCTAAGACCCAAGTGGGGACGCTATAACCCGATTATAACAGGGATCCAGGAAAAACCGTTTCGACCGGCACCCAACTACTACATCCATGATGAAAGGAAGTTCCTCGAGCAGCAGCTGAGTCCACATGCAAAAAGTTGGAAGAACATAGTGGACATTTGTTGCGAAAAGAACAAATCAAACGCAAAAAATGCTAGGGTTCGCACAGAAGATGTGAAAGGCATGCGTAAAAAAAGTGTATAGCTCATTCTGAAACAATGAAACAATTCTACAATGCAACCAACCGAGTCGCTCGAATGCACGACTTAATGCTTTCTCTAAAGACGTTGGGTCGGTATTCAACGCACGAACGAATTCCGCCGGCAAATGTGCGCAGCAGTAAGCAGAACATTCAGCACCTCCATGACCATCGAACACAGCCATAAGACCAACATCGGACTGGAAATAGTAGGCTATGCCTAACGATATATGTCGCAATTGGTTGAAAGCAAGCACTGACAACTTCATGTAAAATATTTTCTAATGAAATTAAATGGACGAACACGAACAAACTTACCCTAGACACCTCAGGAAAAACAAGATTAAGTGTTGGCATAGCGACCATCCGATCTTCCTGCTTTTGACGACGACCTTTCTCCGATTCACACGATATGGGAAACTGTTCCCATTCTGCAGGACGAACTAAACATTAAGGAAATGCACTTAAAAAGAGTATTTCGAAGTGACAAAACAACGTAATGGGCTAGACAAAGCTCACCTCGCAGGTTTTCCTCACCACTGAGGATTCTTTTCGCAAACGCATGCATACTACTAATAATCTGTCGACACCAGGTACCACCATCTGATTGATGGTATTCACCTTGAACGCATAATTATTGAAGAAAACCTAATGGAAGATTTGGATCCTCAGATATAATCATACAATCACAAGTTGTCTGTTTAAATTGAGGTGTTAAACAGAACAAATTACCTTCCACGTAGTCCTGTCTGTATGCTGTCAACTGGTCAGCATGCTCCTGTACAAATGCGTCAGCAAACGTATAAGCCAGCCACATAGGAGACAATCTAGGAACGGAAACCGGTTCTAGCAAAGTCGAAAGCATGGAAAAATTATAGAACAGATATTCAGTGGACTGAAAATATCCATGTGCGTAGATGAATACGAAAAGAAGGATAAAGCTCTCGACGTTGATCGATCCCTGCAGAATGCGTCATGTATTCGACTTTATTAAGCATCGCGGGAGGTTATCGAATGCATATCTGGCCTCCATAATGACTCGCGGTGGTCTACCTGGAGCCAGTGCTGCAATCCTGCCAGACGAGCCTTGTACCAATTTGACGACGCTGAAGTTATGGAGGGCTTGGCGGAGCCCTGGAACCCATAGCATGTGTATTGCAGGGGGTCTCCGACCACTGCGCTACACGAGCTTTTATACCTACATTACATATAAAAAAACACCAAGTTAAATAACAATGACCTTAAAAGGACAAACCTATTAAGCATACTCTCGACAACGAGATTAAAAGCATCAAAGTATGCGTCATGTTTAATAACACGTATGAACGGTGCCCGATATCTCAGAACTGCTCCATCAGCAACTGTAAACTGTTTAGTAGGATATGGCATAGCTCTAAACAGTACCAAAAGCTCAGAACCGTAGTTGAAGAGTGAAGTGGAAATCATGTCAAGTAAGAAAAAAGTGTTTTCAAAAGGACCTCCGAACTAAAACTTATAGACGAACAGAGTCTTCGCCACAATATAGTGATACCTGCTTCATCATCGCCAGCGAAACCTTCCGTTAAATGCTGAAAGACGGACTTTCCCGTCTCGTCTTTCCACTGTTTTACATCGATGAAAGTTCTATTTTCGTCTAATCCATTAAAAACATCTTCAGAAGTCATATCTGAAGCACGGCACACATCACTTCACAAGGAAGGTATCAACGTCTGGCAAGGACAGCGATAAATCAGAAACAGAGCCAAACATCTCGTAAACCATCTAGAACAGAAAGAAATGACGAGCGTGCCCACCTATCGCAACCAGGAAAAACAGACGCCGAGTATACAAGTGACAACTGAGGCCGCCTGCGATTTACACTGGCGTTTACAAGTATTACGAAATGAGCTCTAAGATCTGCACACTTGTGAATGACTGTAACTTAGTTTCTTTTAAGTAATGTGATGTTTTACGTCCAGGTGGCTTTTGTCCAAGATATCAGTACTTATCTTCCACAAAAACCCTGCAGGACGCAAGGCTCAGTTCCCAGTACTAGTCCTGCAAGAACGCCGAGAAGTCTTGCAAACAGTTTCTAATCGACCTATATGCTTTGAACAGCATCAGTTGTAGATGAATGGTTGCGTAAGAGAGAAGGCGAAAACTCGCACTGAAGTATTCATTGTATTTTCTAAGGCACAATGTAACATGTAATTGTCTTTTTCTGATGTACAGCGTAGCCATCACCCTGTGTAAGTCATCGAACGGCTATATTTATACTTATTCCTAACTTACTTCCATCTTTCCTGGTGGTAGAGTTGAACAGAAACACATTTCGTTTGACCGATTACTGGTTCGGAGACGTTTTTCCTACAATATGCTTGTGGCATACATAGTTTGCTACCATAAGTTCAGATTTAATTCTGCTTTCAACTTTCTGCCAGCTGTTGTGCTTAATTTATTTCTTATTTCGTGCTTCTTATGAAATCGCAAATGTCAACGCAAAATAGTTCTTAGTAATGTGTTAGGTAGGGCGCGTATGGCGCAGTGAGGTAGGAGGCGCCATCAATACACATAGGATCGATTCATTCATCAATACACACACGTGAAATCGATCCCCGCGTCCATGGCCCACTAAGCCCTCCATCATTACGGAATCGGCAAAGTGCTACCAGACTTGTCTGGGACGATAGCAGCACTGGCTTGATACATCGGTAGGCCACCACGAGTCATCGTCAAGGCCACATGCGTTCATTCACCTTTAAACGATGCTTAATGAAAACGAATGCATCACGGATCCGTAGGGGATTGATCGACGCCGAGCTTTATTATTTTAGGTTTGTATAGAAAAACAGTAGTTAACAAGTAACATATTGCTTCTCATCAGAGGTCTAGTTCTCATAAGGCCCTATTATATTTGAACACTCATCGTGGACATCATGATCGTCGCTATCGCCGTCATCATCATCATCATCATCGTCATCATCATCATCATCATCGTCGTCATCTTGATCATCACGAGATCCAGTTTCTTTTTTTTTGACTCTCATGATGAGTTCGTCATTCTCTAACATCACTCGACACTATTAGTCACTGAGCAGTAACATTCATACAAAATGATAAAGGAAGAGGTTCATTACAACATAAGGAAAACAACTGCATCACCCACATCAACATCGAAGCGGATGAGACGCAAATAGAACAAGTAGGCAGAGGAGAGCTATGGAAAAGCGAAACGACAATGATAATCGCACAAGAAAGAAATCGAATTCCTCACGAAGAAGCGGATACATAGATACACACGTAAAGCAATGAAGGAAGATCTTTTCTATAGGTGTTCAAGTTGCCAATTCCACAAATTGTGTACCTCATATTGTTTCTGGTTCGATTCAGCAGGCATATGCAGAAGACCGCTACAAGATTTGTCTGGGAGGATAGGAACACTGACTTGATATGTGTTCTTTCTTTGATGGGCTTACACGAGGTTTGTAAATACGTTTATTTTCGGCTAACGTTTCGATGCCTTCGTCTTCATCAGAGCCGATGATCCGAGTCAATGGTCCACGCTCGTGTCGAGTCAGGTCTTCCTCAGCGGGTCATCTCAAATGATGCATACTCACTCGGTGATGGCCTTTTATGCAGGATGCTGATAGTGGGGATGTAATGATAATGTTCGGTAATAACAACATGTTTTTCTTCCGGGCAATCGATCCTGTAGAAATCGGTGTTATTATCAACTAGTACATCTTCAGAGCCGTATAGCCGAAAAGGCAAATACACGACGCTAAAAGGTCCTAAAGAAAAGGACGCTAACCTCGTGTAAGCTCATTAAAAAAAACAATATATATTGATTAGTCACACCGTGGTTAAAGGAAAGTCGATTATTTCGAAATATTACTGACTTGATACATCGAAAAGCCACTTAAGGTTATTCTATGGACCAAATATTTCTTCAAGCACTTCTACTTATTTAATACTTAGTGAAAGAAACTACATGACGCTAAGCTATGGTATTAATTTATTGTTTCATATATTTTCTATACCTTTGTGTTTATTATTTCCTCCCAAGGGTTTACCGCCTCATCGTGGCTGGGTGTTCCTGGATGTCAGACTAGATGTACAGCGGTGGATTCATTCTCTGGCAACGTTTCCTAAGCTGAGGATCCGGTGCTTCCACCAGGAACTGCGTGTGGTGGTGAATACCTGAGGCAGACTTTGGCCAGGCTGACCTCGGGATTCCAGGGAACCACAATGGTTTAACCGAGCAAATATCCGAAAAATAGAGATTATGCTGGGGCCCGCACAAGCATTGATGACGTACCGTTCAAGTGTCAAATAAGTAAGTATCTATAGCAATTGAGACGAGTTGACATGAATTCACTGATGTGAAAGTTCGCGCCCGATTCTGTGCCCACTTTTTTGACTCTACGATTCTTCCTGCCTTAATCCAGACGTCAGAAACCTGGTTGCTACGTAAGCAGAATAGATCACTCAGCGTTATTGAACACGCAGTCGAAAGGACGATGCTAGGGGTATAGCCGTGTCACACAAGCAAGTGAAGTGATCCGAATCTACGTCGTTCCATACGGCAAGCAGTCGAGGATAGGGTGGGCCGTCCACGTGGTGCGCATGAACGACAACCGATCGACAAGTGCCGTTAGTGACTAAATTCTTCAGACGAAAATGGCATGGATACTACTACCTTTGTTGTGTCATCGGTTCCAAAATTTTCCTTTGCCGCGCCGTATATTCTGTAGCTAATTGGAAAGGCTTCGAGATAGAAGAGTAGGAGCAAGAACGACGTTCTCTTTATTTGATAAAATAACTTACGAAAAACGCTAAATTCACGTTGCGACGATACGTCCTAAAATACGACAATTGGAAAACACACTGTATATAAAGAAATAAGCCATTGAGAGCCCTTTTTGCATATTATTTGGTAACAAATAAATAGTTACCAACAAATTTGAAAACTTATTTAACTTAGTGAAAGAAACTACATGACGCTAAGCTATGGTATTAATGGCGATATATGCCCGTTCTGCACACAGTCCGACCACTCTTTATTTTCGCTTTATAATTCGGTTTTCGGCGCATTTCTGCTCATATCTGTTTCTTTTCTTATTGTTTCATATATTTTCTATACCTTTGTGTTTATTATTTCCTCCCAAGGGTTTACCGCCTCATCGTGGCTGGGTGTTCCTGGATGTCAGACTAGATGTACAGCGGTGGATTCATTCTCTGGCAACGTTTCCTAAGCTGAGGATCCGGTGCTTCCACCAGGAACTGCGTGTGGTGGTGAATACCTGAGGCAGACTTTGGCCAGGCTGACCTCGGGATTCCAGGGAACCACAATGGTTTAACCGAGCAAATATCCGAAAAATAGAGATTATGCTGGGGCCCGCACAAGCATTGATGACGTACCGTTCAAGTGTCAAATAAGTAAGTATCTATAGCAATTGAGACGAGTTGACATGAATTCACTGATGTGAAAGTTCGCGCCCGATTCTGTGCCCACTTTTTTGACTCTACGATTCTTCCTGCCTTAATCCAGACGTCAGAAACCTGGTTGCTACGTAAGCAGAATAGATCACTCAGCGTTATTGAACACGCAGTCGAAAGGACGATGCTAGGGGTATAGCCGTGTCACACAAGCAAGTGAAGTGATCCGAATCTACGTCGTTCCATACGGCAAGCAGTCGAGGATAGGGTGGGCCGTCCACGTGGTGCGCATGAACGACAACCGATCGACAAGTGCCGTTAGTGACTAAATTCTTCAGACGAAAATGGCATGGATACTACTACCTTTGTTGTGTCATCGGTTCCAAAATTTTCCTTTGCCGCGCCGTATATTCTGTAGCTAATTGGAAAGGCTTCGAGATAGAAGAGTAGGAGCAAGAACGACGTTCTCTTTATTTGATAAAATAACTTACGAAAAACGCTAAATTCACGTTGCGACGATACGTCCTAAAATACGACAATTGGAAAACACACTGTATATAAAGAAATAAGCCATTGAGAGCCCTTTTTGCATATTATTTGGTAACAAATAAATAGTTACCAACAAATTTGAAAATAGGATCTGGGAAATGCGGATCATCAGCAAAGTGGTTGGTGACCAATGTGATTTGTCGCATTGCACGTTTAGAAACACTTCTCACTCCTCGTCCTCATAATTTGTCACTGTCGTTTTTAAAACAGTGCTGAAAAGCACTTATGTTACAATTGAAAATCTTCACAGCCTATTAAACTACTCTTCCGCGAGGATGGGCGTGTTTGGCTGGGCTCAGCCTGAGCGAGGTTGAATTTATGCTATTTGTATATTTGTATGGGAAGAAACCATATACTTTTCTATCAAAACTGGGTGTTTCTTGGGTTAAGTATGCACTGCATCGGCCACTTCATCTGTGAAATGGGCACGTAATTGTTGACCTATAGCCTAGCTAAGAGTGAACCAGTACCAGAATCCACTACCGTCCTGCTATCAAAATAGTTGTATGGTGGCAAATCTTCCTCTGATCCACAAGAGCGCGGCAGCCTGTGGTGATGACGACCTGGGCAAACTTTGATCTGGCTGACCTCGGGATTCCAGGGAACCACAATGGATAAACCAGCAACGAAAAGGGGGAAACTGTACTGAGACTAGCATTAAACACTGAAGATGGGCCATCCTACTTCCCAAGTAGTACTGAGATATTCGCTTGTTTGTCGTAGTGACCCGTCCTCGAGGGATTTAAGGAACTTTCTCCATTATCTCGTAACTTGTTTGCTGCAGAAAGTTGGCTTTAAGTATAAGAAGTGTTCTATCTTCACTGACATATCGAAAAAATTCCTTATCGAACGTAGTGTTCGCTCTAGTCACGAGGTACCTACTATAGCGTTCCCAGGTGACCATCACAGATAGTAGCCGACTCTTTGGAATAGGTTCCTTTTCGGGAAACCATTGAACTGATTTAAAGCATTAGCCACTGCATGCATTATCTAATCCACCAGAACTTGATAGAATGCTGAATGAAGGTTTACATAATCAGAGGAGTATAAAAACATTTATTTCATAAAGTAAAACAAAGACACGTCGCTTCTTGCATGCAACCAACACTATGAGAATGAACAGTCCAAAAACAAAAGTGGCTATAGTACTTGTATGGAGGAGTCGTCGTCTTCGGTGCACACAGAAAAGATTAGGTGACTACGTAGTGACATATACCAAAACTATGGAAAGAAAAATTCGCGAGAGAAGTGTTGAAAGAAAATATTTAGAGATTTACTAGTTCCCTTGACAGAAACATGTGACGTTCTTCTCTCGCGTCTCCATCTTCCTCATAACATTCTAGAGTATTAGTTGATAAACTGGAAGGTCTTATAAGACAAAGTATTCTGCTTTATAACAAAATGGCAGGTCTTTAAAAGAAGCGTAAAAACATTACCATCTAGAACGTGAGACAATGGCAATTCTGATCGGAATTCCTTGATCCGTATCTTCTTGACGCACTCGCAATACAGGTTCCACACACTGTTCCATGCATATTTGCGTAAGCAAGCTGACGAGCAATCGTTTGTATCTAAACTAAGGATGAAGGAAACTGCATATAAACCATGAAAAACGAAAACATGCATAACAGTTCATCGTTCTCAGAAATATTCAGTAGGAATAGTCGCTGATATACACAGAATGCTTTTGTTGGCTGTAGAATACCACCACAGCGAGCTTTGAGGATCTCTCTAATCGTCTGTCGTTGTGAACATTCGGCAGTATGATAGTCCCTGTATTATCCCTATACTTCAACACTATTGCTCCGTTGTGATTCTGGAACGCCAACCACCCTTCAATTTTGAGGTTCTCATCTATTATTACCTTTTCTTTAGGAAGACTTTTCCTGTTGCTCTTACATGTTTCAATGAGGTAAGTCTTGCCTTGGAACAGTGTTTTAGCCAAAGAGACTCGTAATAAGTTGTCGCTAGACACATGCCTTCCACTATTGTAAGTCCTCCATCCATTTCGTCACAACCGAATTTGCTAAACTTCCGATACTCGATGATAGATTTTTGCCAGCATATACGAACAACCGATCCACGTACTCGCCAGACTTGAACTTGCCGCTTACTAGATAAATACTAACGGACGAAATATCACTCTTCCTCGGATAGTACAACTACATTCGTCAATGCAGTGTCTTCTCAAGCGTTTATATTCTGCTGCTGTTCCTATTGACCACCTCTATAAGTGTACTGTCTTGTGCAACTTGTCTGGTTTTTCTCTTCATGTGTTGATTGCATGTTAACTATTGTCCTCTGAGTGGATATGCGACAGCAGTCTCGAAACGTTTCCTTGACATCTGTTTAGCCGCTACAAGATTGCCTCCGAAGAGTGAACTTGCACTCCACTAATCTCTCAATGAGGGAAATTTGACGATCATCATCCGGAAACACAAACGGCGCAACTTTTTCACCTCTTTACTGAAGGGTTCGCACGATGCACTTTTCTGCTCTCCGTATCTGTTTGTTTCGGGAACAAGCAATTCCAATATGTCCGTGAGGAAGATCATGAAAAAATCGACAGGAGGGAAGCAGTTTCGCAGTCTCTATCAGTCGCACAATCCGTCTCATCGAATATCTAAATACTAACTAAAATAACATATGCCTACTTAAAATCAGAAACCATCTACCACCTATAGTTCTCTATGGAACAAACAAGTAAATTTAAGTAAATTAAGTAAATTTAAGTTAATTTAGATACTAAGTGACTTACCTATGTATCTATATCCGACAGCTCTCGATGTTTGAATGTGGTGGTTTGCCGTAGAGGAACAATACTTAGTGGTTGCGACGTCTTTGTTTGACTGGATTTGATGTTGGCACTATAAGACAATTTAAAGATGGAAATGTTGAAGGCTTCACAGTTTAAGAACTGAAATTTTTAAAAAGATAATAATGAAGCTTATGAAGTGCAAACAGAAGAAAGCGGAATAAAAACCATTTACCTTTTTTTGATCTGATGGATGGCAGGATCTGGAGCATGTGAAATGTTAGCGGAGAGCTCACTAGTAGTAGGAAAAACCTAGAACATTTTGAAAGATGTATGTAAAAACGAACAGCGAATGGTGGCGGCAACATATACACGCCAGAAAAATTGAACAAACACTCTAATTATTACAAGATACAACGCATAGTAAACGTGCATATCAACTAGAAACTAGAACAATATAATAAGTAGTAAGAGGTGGAACAGAGCAGCCAACTTCTACAAGTTTGCTAAGTCCCTAACCCTTTGGATTTGACCTGAAAACTAAAAGAAGAACCCTCACGAAAAAAAAAACTGTTGAGAACTGTAAAGGAACACAATGTCATATAACGATGGTGATGCCGAGATACTTGCAAAAATAGAAAACTAGTTGAAATACAGGCAAAATGAAGGATTCGTATGGTGTGGCATTGAACGTGTTGACCCCCGGAAAGGGTAACGGCGGGTTCTCTCCCACAGCAGACACCTGCGGTCCAGAGTTTTGCAAATATCTCAGCATCATCGTGGCTATATCACACATAATACATAAAAAAACAAGATACAACGCATAGTAAACGTGCATATCAACTAGAAACTAGAACAATATAATAAGTAGTAAGAGGTGGAACAGAGCAGCCAACTTCTACAAGTTTGCTAAGTCCCTAACCCTTTGGATTTGACCTGAAAACTAAAAAGAAGAAGAACCCTCACGAAAAAAAAACTGTTGAGAACTGTAAAGGAACACAATGTCATATAACGATGGTGATGCCGAGATACTTGCAAAAATAGAAAACTAGTTGAAATACAGGCAAAATGAAGGATTCGTATGGTGTGGCATTGAACGTGTTGACCCCCGGAAAGGGTAACGGCGGGTTCTCTCCCACAGCAGACACCTGCGGTCCAGAGTTTTGCAAATATCTCAGCATCATCGTGGGTATATCACACATAATACATAAAAAAGTCCACAGCATCATATATGCATCATCCCGTACACAAAGGGCGCAATGGTCGGAGGCGCCCTACATTACGCATAGGGTCGATCTCCGCGGTTCCGGTCCGTCAAGTCCTTCATCAATCCTGGATCAGCATATTGGTACCAGATGTGTCTGAGAGGATAGCCGCACTGGATAGATACATTAGGAGGCCGCCAAGAATCATTGTAAAGGCCAGATCAACATCGAATCACCTCCGAGCGAACTTAATGAAGTTGTCGAGTGCATGACGCATCCCTACGGGATTGGTCAACGACGAGAGCTTAATCCTTTTTTATCTTATCCCCGTACACAATACAAGGGTGGTCTAGCAGTACGGCTTCTAAGGCAGGCGAAGTTGCCGACGAAACGTCAGCAATCGAACAACAACAACAACAAAGAGCACCTATACCAACTTCGCGTCAACTGGACGGGCAATCCGTGAGGACCTATGTACGGAACATCGTATATTATCAGGGACAGAACGACCACATAGTCTATTGGGTGAGGCATACAACGCTAAATTTTCAATCGATAACTCACTGCTGCTTCATTCGCTATCAATAAAATGGATCGATGATGGCGAATGAAATGCGAAAATGTCGTAGCAGCAAAGAAATTGCGAAATAAACTCGGCTTTACTAACAAAGAAAAACAGCAGGCACATTAAAGGACTACAGCAAACTTACTTCAGCGAAAAAACTTTTAGGTACTAAGAATCTCGAATCGCCAAGTTGACGAGGAACAATGGTGCAGCAGTGGGAAATTAGTGTGGCGGCGAACATGCGCGGACGAGTTTCCCGCTTCTGATCAGCCGACGAGAAATTGCGTATATTCGTTACAGAAGAACACGTTAAACGACGGCGTACTCGGTTAAGTGACGTTAATTTCGCAAGTTTTCTAAGCTTCTTTGTAGGTTTTGTTAAGTAACGATGTCTTATTTCGTGCAGCTGCTGATTTTTTATGGATATACTCTAGACATCCTTGGATCTACGTGCTTTCTCTAGCTACTTTCTAATCGATAGTTTCACTGGGACGATAGCCACAGCTGCCACTTGTTATTTTTTTCTATCTCAATATCACACCTTTCTATTCTTTTGTAATGTTTCCATCTCTCACTTTTGTCGCTCCAGGTTAATTATATTCGTTTTTCGAGTGTTTGAATATTTAGTGTCGGTTTAAAGGTTGCATATAGCGCAGTAGACGGAGGCACCCTTCAATACACATGGGATCGATCCCCGCGTCGCAAGCCGACCAAACCTTCCATCCCTCGGGGTCAGCAAATTGGTACCAGCCTTGCCTGGGAGGAAGCAGCACCGGCTCGGTGTATCGGTGGACCACCGCAAGTTATTGTAAAGGCCATATAGCATTCAATCACCGCCAACGGTGCTTAATGAAGTCGAATGCCTGCCATATCTTTCAGGTATTGATCAACTCTGAGAGCTTTATCCTTATTTTTTATTAGTGTCACTTTTTCGCAGTTGTAATATGAACTATCTACTCTTGCAGATTTTTGCTCTCACTATGTATTTGCTCCATGGTATCTTTGTATTTCCGCCTTAGTTGTGCTCATTTTGCTTCGAGGGTTGGCGTAAGAAGTCCGTCTTAGGTGCTGAACGGGTCCGCTTCAACACGTAGTCATATCAGTTGAAAATTTTCACCTTTTCCTTCAACCAAAATCTGAAATGAAATCCTGAAATGTTATAAGAATGTGCTGTTCAGTAGCGCTTAGCTTATTTTCTGCTCCAATTTGATGTACTATGAGGGCACATACTCCTATGCCTCAGTCTGTCGTACTAATGTGTGCATTTATTTCAATGCAGAAAATGCTTCCGCAGTTTTACTACTAAGATAGAATCAGATGTTTTGCTTTGACATGAACAATGTGGTCTTCACTAGACGCAGTACTTCTGCTAACAGGACATGTAAATTTGTACCTACAAAGGTACTTCCTTTGACATCAAGAGTATTTACACTTTGGGCACCTACTTTGCGTTTTGTACAGAATAGTCTCCGCTTTGCTCCGATATTATTATCAGTACTGCATTGATATTGGTGCATTGGATTGCATTACTATTGTAGTACCTTACCGTCTTATCCTCATAAATTTCCTTGAGGATCCCATATTAAGCGTCTAATTGTCCAGAATATTTCGATAGCAATGAGCCATTTAAAGGACTTAGTTGCTGTTTGAAGAAAAAGTAACAATAAGTACTTGTGTTTTACTTCTAGGACAGGAAGTTGGTCGTAGACGGTTCCCACATTTTTCTAGTGCTAGGTACTCGCCCTGAGTTTAACGTTGCGGTTTTTTTTTCTCATCATAACGGTTTGGAATGAAAACAGAAAACGAGTAGCGGAAAATAAAGAAAGAATCGTTTAAAGGAATTAGGCGTAGCTCTACAATTATTATTCCTTCTGAGTATTGCTGAATCCATGACTCCGTACGTCACCGGCCCACTATAACGGCCACTACTCAACGCTGCCACAAGAATCAGAATCGAAAGTGAACGTAAGCGTAAGCGCTGCTGAGACAGTCTGAACTTCAGGATTACAATAATGAAGTGATTACTTCGACTTTGTGACTCGAGATCGATGTCAAATAGCTGAAAAACAGCCACGTAAATAATCCGCGATGATAAATCACGTGAAGGAAAAATAAGTACTTTTTGTTCGCGTATTTGTTGATGAATAGAGAAAATCCGTTACTTCCTTCATTCTTACGTTTATGCACAGGATTATAATTTCGAGACAAAAAAGGTTCTACATTCCCCTCCAGGATTGCCGCTGCAAATCCCACTCAAGACGTCTCTAACACTTGCCGAAATAGGAGCTGAGCCAGTGACCATTTTGGTGAACTAGTCCACGCAACTATGGCTATAAATAAGTTACAACGCATTTAGTATGAGAGAAGAGAAGTTTAAGCTATGTACAGTGCCCTGCACCTTTCTAAATACTAGCTTATACTAGCCATAGCTTATACTAGCCATATACTAGCTAAATACTAGCCATATAGTATCAGTAGTTGTGACAACATTTTCAATACTGACAATTTCATGGACACTGGATCGATGTTTCGGTAGGTCACCATGAGTCATTGTAAAGGCCAGATATACATTCAGCCACCTCCAAACGATGTTTATTGAAGTCGACTGCATGGATCCCTCAGGGATTGATCAACGCCAAGAGCTTTTAGAGATCTTTATGCCAGATTGTGGAAAATAGGTGGAACGAAGCTTAGCTTTCGAACATTTTGCTTGAAATTTCGATTTGAAACCATTGTTAAATTGTTCAGTTCAGACTGGCATGCTTAGTTGGCGACTGAAGTGGTCCTGGATCGAATAGTAAAACTTATTCAGTAGTCGTGGGACTAGTGTAAAAGAATTCGTTGAGTGTCGTTTTCGATGTGCTATAACATGGTCAGAGTGTTGTACTGAAGTGAGAGAAGGAAATGAGAACAACATTCACATCGTTTCATAGACTCAGTTGGATGTTTCCACTAAAGTATGCAACTTGAGCACCATACATAAGCGTCAATCAGTGGTTCGGTTGCTCCATCATTTCTAAAAAATGAAGTTAGGAATTAACGGTCCGGAGTCCCTCTGATCTGTAGTGTTGCTCATTAACTGCGCTGTATGTTAAGTGTTTTAGTTCTCGTATGCCAAAAATTAAAGGCAGGAAGACTAGTATTTGATGCAGTTCAGCGTTTCAAGTTGAAAAATGCTGTGGGAAATTTCCATGCATCCTTGTGTTTGTCTCTGAAACGGAAACAAAATTCGCGATGCCTTCTGTTGACGTTCAGAATGGCTTATCTGGGATGCATACCGACCCACAGCATGAAAATAAGTAGACCGGAAAGGAGAAAATTGCTTTTCTTCGATGGTATCAGTAATCCAGTGCTTCTCTCACCGACCATTTGTTTATAGCGTTAGTGATGAAGTGCTCCATGGCCCATGTCAGTGCCATGGCTGATGATAACATTCCTTGTAGGACTTGTTATTCCAGAGATGTAGTTGAACAGAAAGACAGACATGATCTTAGGATTCGAAGCTTCAGACAATCCTTTAGATCCAGCAGATCATGTAAGTATCATCTCTATCCGGTAGATGCCTTGGTGTTGGATTCTGTTGCATTTCAAGGTTAACTTGTGTCGTAATTTCTCCTTGATCACGAAATATTGACTTCATGCATTTGTCGTGTTGAGCTAATCGAATTCTCCTTCCTTTGTGTAAACCTTCCCACCATTACCTGTTGGGCATTTTGTATCAGCAAAGCTTCTTGCGTTTTGACCTTTGTTGTACCGTCTCACATGTACCGTATCAAAATAGAATCCTCAGTCCGCAACCACATAATTGAGTCACACATAATAATCTGTCGTAAAAAGTTATAATAGACAGTAAATGAAAAGCAACCATTGTGATTCAGACTGCAGCCTCAACTTAACTGCGTTCCTTGGCGATTTGGGTTCCCAGATCAATCCTATCGACGGGTGGTTACTGATAGCCTGGTCGATAGAACTAGCTGAGAGACAGACGAAGAAAAGGACCCGCATGGTGTGGTGGTGAACGCGTTAACCCGGGAAAGGATAATAGCGCGTTCGTTCCCCGCCACAAACACTTGCGGTCCGGAGTTTTGCGAATATCTCAGCATCAATGTGATTGAGTCACACATAATAACATACCGTAAAAAGTTATAATAGGCAGCAAATGAAAAGTTAACATTGATTCAGTTCTTCCATAAAAACTGAGAATTTATGCGATGTATATCTCGCGCGCTAAATGTACCAGTGCTCGAATGTAGTATACATCTGCCGGGAAACAATCGTATTAGCTGTGTTTACGAAACTATACATCTTTATATGATGTACATGCACGCACAGAAAATGCTTTTTGCACTAACTCTGCCCATTCGAGAATGAGTACAAGTATTAGTTATCCCTACATTCGCTTAGGCACCGTCACAGTTCTCATCTTCTCACTTCTTCACCTCATCTTGTTGAAGCAAATTGTTCAGCTCTTCACTCATATGAGCGCTGTTATCCTCATGTGTTTAAATTGCTGAGCTTACACGAGGTTGTTATAGAACCTTTATTCATCTAACATTTCGGCGTTTTCGTCTTCATCAGAGCCGATGATCCACAGTTGTTCGTCTTCTCAATGTGGCGTCTTCATCTTCGTATCGAGTCGGATCATCTTTAGTGGAGCATCTCTAGTAGGGGCCATACTCACTCGTGCAACGCTGTTTTATACACGATGCTGGTAGTTGGTAATAGTGACGAGTAAAAGTTGTGTAACAATCTTACGTAAGCTCAACAATGCAAACATATGTTGATTATTAATACTGAGGTTAAAGGAAGGTCGGTTTCGAAATATTGTTAAACTATTATCTTCATTCGTCTCCTAAGCATGCCTCGTTTTAATCAGGATGCACAAATGTTGTTCTTATCATTACATAGAACTGATACATTTGTTAATTTTATTATGGTGGAAATTTTGTATTAGTTTACTTATACAAAGTCGTACTTACTTGGATACTTGTACGGCTTGTCTTCACAGGTTGTGCGGGCTCCAACAAAATTCCATTTTCGAACTTTTTCGAGCTTAGCCACTGTGGTTCACTGGAATCCCGAGGACATCCTGGCCAAAGTCTGCCCCAGGTCGTCACCACGACAGGCATTCGCAGCCTTTGTGGATCAGAGGGAGATTTGCCACCATGCAACTTTGACACCCGGCCGGTGGTGGATCCTGGTATTGGGTATTGGTTTACTCTTAGCTGGGGAACCTGGTGGAAACGCTCGGCTGCTTCTCAGCTTGGGAGACCCTGCTGGTAGGAGGATGAATCCCCCAGTTGTACGTCGCAGCCCGACACCTAAGAACACCTCCCACCCACAATGAGGTGGTAAACCGTTGGAAGGATACAAAGTTGTGATTAACCAAGCTTGAAGTACCAGCTGTGGAACAGTAAAAGATCTGCGTGTCAGGCTGGTGTAAGATAGCCAGCTACCACACGACCTTTGGCTATTATAAAGAATAAAGGAGAAAGCTCTTGCCGTTGATCAAACCCTGAGGGATGCGCCATGCATTCGACTTCACTAGGTATCGTTGGAGGTGACTGAATGCATATCTGGGCTTTACAATGACTCGTAGTGGCCTACCGTGTATCGAGCTAGTGCTGCTATCCTAACAGAGAAGTCTGGTAACAATTTGCCGACCCCAGAGGAATGGAAAGCTTGGTGGGCTGTGGGCGTGGGGATCAATTCCACGGGTGTGTCACAGTGGCGCCTCCAACCACTGCGTCACACGCGCTCTTGGTTATTATAACATTTAATTTTGATCCATATTCCTCAAAAGTTTCTTAATAGCTTTTTCCTGTCTTTTATTTTCAGGATTTGCTAAATGCTTGAACTCTACACCTTCCTCACGTTAATTGGTAGTATTACCACTTCGTGTAAAACGTTTGATTACAAAATTTTATTTCTTGAATTCACCAACTCTTGAGGAAATTGGTGGTTTTGCAGGGAACAGCGTCTCAGCGCTTATTTCTGTCTTTTCATCATTACGACCAAAAATGATTCCATCTCTGATGTTTCTTCATCTCCCGAAGAGTATATCACCATTGATTATGTGAATGACTGTTTCTTCATCTTTTCGGAGGAAGGTTTGTTATTCAATGTTCCAAGTTCCCCATCGCGTTTTGTTCGTCATTTTCGACAATAATTTTGATGTTGTTTCGTTTTTCTGATGAATCAGTGGAAGATTCATATCATTTCAAATAGAAAGTGCTTTGTCTTATACTCTAAAGCATCAAAAATTTCTTAAACAATTTAGCGGAACGTGTTGATAGTTCGGATTTCGTTGCACTACTGAAGTGAAAAAAAACCATTCCGTGTGTAACCTGTGCAGATAGTCATAATCTCAAACTAGAAACAACACGAGAAGCGGAAGAGGAATGCGAATGTTCCAAATTCGTTTTTAAGTCACCGAATCCGTTCTTGAGTTGGTTGCAGATCTGTCACAGCTCCGCGAGAAATGGCGTATGCTTGCGCCGTCAGCTGTGAGCAGTGGCGATCAGGCGCCGTACATCTTGGCGCCGGAACAAGTGACTCTCCTCGTCCTATATGGTACTAGCGTTTTCTCGCATTTTTTATTCGTTGTTTTCTGTGTTTTATAATTTTTGTCATGTTTTAAGGCGCTGCTCGAGTACGCGAATCTGTAATAAATTTCAACAAAAATCCTGTCCACGACGACGTATTGAGTGGTTCGTCACAGGTCAGGTCGTTCCTTATTGTGTTCGTGTTTTTAAAATTGTGCATTCTTCATTTCAGAAAATTGAAAACGAACATATTAATTGCTTGACGTCACAGGAAGTAGGAGCACAGTTGGTGGAAAAACGAGAAAAAACTTGCAACGTGCCGGGGAGAACTATCATACACTTTGCCAAAAGTATGTCTTTCAAGGACCTTTATTTTTAAGGGTTCCCTTCCTATCGAGTTTATATTCAATTTAACTACCCAGTTCGCCAGTTCGCTGGAAGTTATATCGTGGTTTATTCTTTTTATTAATTCCATAGTGAGTTTAAAGGAAGAAAAGCGGAACGTCCCTACTTATGACAAAAGGCAGTCGAAATACTTTGTTCCAGTAGAAAATGACAACAGTTTATATCGATGGTTGGATGGCTTTGAAGTGCCAGTACCATGTACTCGTGAATTTCGTGCAAGAGAACTTGTCTATCACGATCTTTGGCGCAAAGGATATTACCTTACAAGTGGCCTCCAATTTGGCTGTACATATTTGGCATATGAAGGTAAGGATAAGAATTTAGTTTCAATATTTGAAAAATGAGGTGCATGTAGCGCAGTGTCTTGGGAATACACACATAGTCGTTGGTTCGACCATGCGCCATTTGCGAAGCAGGTTACCTAACCTCGTGAGTCAATGGATTGGTACCAGACTTGCCAAGGAAGATAAAAACTCTGATATGGTATATCAATAGACCACCGTAGTCCATTGCATAGGCTCACTATGCATTCATTCAGTTCTGTGATGCTTGATGGAGTCGAATGCATAGCGCATCTCTGAGGGCTTGATGTGGAACAATTTCTCCTTATTCCTTGTTGAAGAAATGACTCGAATTATTCTTTCGTGCCGTTAAGGTAAACCTGGTGATGTCCATGCGAAGTACCTAGTCGATTTCGTGTTGGATGATGTAAAACTTTCTCCACTAAGCATTGCTTCATTGGTTCGACTTGCAACTCAGGTAGCTTTTCCACATTTTCTTCAACAATGTAAAAAAAATATAGAAAATTTGAAGCAGCTGTTTTCAGGTGAAAAAAAGCCTAGTGGTAGCTATAGTGGCGTCAGACAGCCATCAACCGCAATATATAAAGTTTGATTGGTTCAAACCCTATACAGAGGAACGTGAATGACTTCTGCCCTTTGACATAAATAGGATAAAACTGACTGTTCATATTAACTTCTTTTGTTATTTTGCTTGGGAAGTAAAAATATTGAATAGTATGTGAAAAACATGGAACCAAAGGTGGGCTTAAAAGCCTTTAGGGTAATCACAGTTTCGAAACCCACCTGAGAGTCCGAGTTTTACTCACATTTCAGCATCCTTGTGGTTGTATTTGACATAATATCTTCCCATTTAAAAAGGATACACAGTGAATAAAAGTAAAACATATTACAAAATATCCTCGTCAGTCCTCACCCGTTGTCTAGTGGATTGGTTTCGATACGACAACGAACACCCACATGGCATCCACGACCAGCTTGGGAGCATCGTCTCGGATCAACGCAGCCGTGAGGAACGGAACGGCGCCAAAACGTTAGCCGAATAAAAGTTTTTATACCCACAGCATGATAGCTCAGTCATGTAGAGAATTATTACAGAACAGCCGTAATGATGCTGAGATATTTGCAAAACTCTGTGCCGCAGGTGTCTGCGTTAGTGAAAGAACGAGCTGTTACTCTTTCCTGTGGCTAACGCGTTCACCACCACGTAATGCGGGTCCTTCGTTCTCCACGAACACCTGCGGTCAGTAGTTTTGCAAACATCTCAGCATCATCACGGTTGGGTTTTATGTACTATATTCCGTGAAGAATTGTAATAGGCAACAAATGAAAAGTTAACATTATTACAGAACAGTATTTTCCAAAAATGTTTTTATCGTACTTTTACTTATATTGTCATATTGGCCATTGCACGCTACTGGTAGCTTTATGAAATTCACTTGTTCAATAGTCTTGGTACCGGAAAGGATGAGATTTACTATTTTTAATGCTGGGAAATTTGCTGTGCAGATCCTCTCAAAAGGTTTTTTATATTGATAACTATAAAGAGCAGCTTTTTCTGTCCGATGCCTGGTACTAGTCTGTGTTCGATAAGACACCGAGTATATACAATTGGCTCTGTGCAGCAAAATTGAATTTTCAAAACATCAGTGGCAGGTAAGGAGATGAATTATATATAAGATGATTATGGAATTAAGGAGATATCAATCCATGCTACCACGTATGACGAACGGCTTGAGAAGAATTCAGTTTACTCGATCAGCGATTTTCTATGAACCTCGCCATCATCAATCGATATGCCTATGTGCATTCTTATGAGTTGCCCTTTTTAAACTAATGCGAGGTTGGTAAAAGCTGTGGTTGTTGTTCAATGGCTGACATTTCGGCTACTTCGTCTTTCTCAGGGTCTGGTCGTTTTTCATGTAACAATGTCTTTATAACTTTAATGAAGCTGAGATATTTGCAAAACTCTGGACCGCAGGTGTCTATGGTAGGGGACAAACGCGCTATTGTCCTTTTTGGGGCGTAACGCGCTCACCACCACACCATGCGGGTCCTTCGTTTCGCCTGTCTCTCAGCTAGTTCTATTGATCTTTTGCCATCAGCAATCACCCAACAGCGGGATTGATCTGGGGAGCACAAATCGGCAATGAACCCAATTGAGCTGAGGCTTTAGTTATAATCGCAATCTTAACCGTTTTGTTTACTGCCTACTCTTTTTAATGGCAGGGCATATTGCGAAATATAATTTTATGAAGCTGAGATATTTGCAAAACTCTGGACCGCAGGTGTCTATGGTGGGGAACGAACGCGCTATTGTCCTTTCACTTGTAATAGTACCCAGGATTGACATTCTATTAACCTCGGCATTGGATTATGAATTCGTCGTCTTCTCTCTCAGCAATCGCAAGGTTGTTAAACAGCATGAGTTTACTTCCATACAATAACACACAACAATCGTAGCTGAAGTTTCGGCAGAATTGCCTTCTTCAGAGACCGGAAGGGTACACTAATACGCAGCTTGCTAGGTCAAACACTTCAACAGCACAAACAGAAACATGAAAATCTGAGCGATAATTACAAGATCAATGGCCTCTCGAAAAAACCCATCGCTTTTATAACCTGTCCTCCACCGAGGAAGAAAAGCCGCTCAGAGACGCATATGGCTGACGACTGATATAAAAGTCGCTATCCTCGCACGAGATACTAAAACACCAACGCGCGCTTTTTGGATGAATGCTAAAATCCTACAATGAAGAGCAGGGAGGAATGTCCCGAGATCACGCGTGATCTCACCCCTTACCTTCGCATCAATCGTTGGCGGGGAGTGCTGCAGTCGTCAGCCATATGCGACTCTGAGCGACTGTTCTTCTTCGGTGGAAGACAACTGAAAAAAGCGTGGGGTTTTTTTTTTGAAAAGCCGTAGATCTTGTAATTATCGCTAAGATTTTCATCTTTCTACTTATGCTGTTGAAGTGCTTGACCTAGTAAGCTGCGTATTAGTGCACCCTTCCAGGCTCTGAAGAAGGCGATTCTGTCGAAACGTCAGCCACGATTGTTGTTGTGTGTGTGTTATTGCATGGAAGTAAACGTATGCTGTTTAACAACCTCGCGATTGCTGAGAGAGAAGACGAATTCATAAACAGATCACTGTTTTCATCGTGTTTTAACTGCTTTTTCCGCAATCAGTCTTGTTAAATTCTGTTCCACTTGGTTCTTCGTGGAGTAGGGAAACGTCAGGGCTAAACTTTTCCAGTCGGATTGCTAGGAATGAAATCTTCCCAGACAAGTACAGCATTAATTTCACGACCCCGGAGAGACGAGATATTTGGCGAGCCCTGCGCGGAGTCAAAACCTCACCTGCATAAAATGATTGGTATCATTCTGAACTTAGTAAGGACACAATTATTATGCAGGCAGTTTTTCGTAGTTTTCTATTAGTCTATGTATCACCTGTATCACCTGTAGTCCCGTTGATCGTCGAGTGACTCGAGCGGGCGCCAGTAAATCCTCCATTTTTCCCTATCGCGGGCAAGAGTAGCCCAATGGGTTCTCCTCGCTTTAGGGACTCGTCGAGCATCATATCTTTCTTCTAGGCTTTTCGTGAAGAACTCTGACCATCGGGTCGGTGGTCTTCCTGCAGTACGTTTGACATCCCGAGGAATCCAGTCACTAACAGCCCTTGTCCATCGGTTATCATTCATACGCATTACGTGTCCGGCCCACCTTATCTTCGACTGTTTGGCGTATAGAACGGCATCTTTGATTTTCGATCGTTGACGTAGATCGGAGCTTCGGATCCCATCCCTTACTTGTGCGAAACGGGATACTCCTAGCATCGTCCTTTCGACCGAGCGTTCGATAACGCTGAGTGATCTTTCATCCTGCTTACGTAGCGACCAAGTTTCTGACGCATACGTTAGGGCAGGAAGAACCGTTGAGTCGAAAAGGTGGGCACGGAGTCGGGTGTTCTTTGTCCTCTTCACTACATCCTCGATGCTCTTGAAAGCTCCCCAAGACTCCCCGAGCGGCTTGGGGAGTCTATGTATAACATCAATAAAATGCCTTCGTATTTGATAAACATTTTCTCTAAAAAACTAAACCATATTCCCGCGGTCTCCAGATCTTTCTTCTTCAGAATGAATCACGCAATGGAAAGCAGCACAGAAGTGGTCTACGTGAACTTGGCATGGCGGACCCTATTTTTGATCAAATAGTGACGATCTTTGTCATACTATCTCAGCGCTTTGCAGTTGGTCTAACTTCTTGAAATATCTACTATAAAAATATAAAAATATAAAAGTTAATATGGTGATGACTGAGAATGTATGGTGGCTTGAGCGGTGAATGTGCATGTTCGCTGTTGAGATGTGTAGCACTGAATTGTTTGAGTGTTGGAATGATGAGTTGTGTTCCTCTGCCACTAAAGTCTTGTCGTACAACGAACGGCCTAAGACGTGGGTAATTAGGCCTTTATAAACGTAGCAGCAGCACTAATAAGACGATAATAACAATGAAAACTAATTCAAAATTATGATATGCTACATGAACCGCCAAAGAGAGACTAGTGGAAATACAATAGTAATGTAATGTTATTACAACATTAACACAATAATTAATAGAATACAACAATAGCAATATAATAACGAGAAGTGGGATGCTGACAATGATGCCTACAATGGCGCGTAAGTGGCCTAGAGCCCGAGGGCTATATATAATTGTAACGATAGACAAAATAATGGTACAAAAAATAAGGCAGTTTTAAAGTAATGATATGCTACATCTACTATTGAAGAGAGATTGGTAGGAATACAAGGGTATATAATAAACATTACAACATTAGTACAATAGGTGGCCACGAGGCCGATTGCTAAAAGGATAGAGAAAGACAAAGGGACACAGACGAGTTGTTCATTCGTCTGAGCTAAGGATCGTGAGTATGGAGGTGCGGCGTACTTTGGCATGGTCGATAGGTGATCATTAAAGTGATCAGTGAGCGGTGGTATCAACAACTGGCCGCTTGGTACAGATCAGGCGATGTTCGGTGCAATGACGCTATGCCTGCTCTGAAAAGTTTTGCACCGGCAGGCGTAACCATCGGTGATTATATGATATGGGATTGGGCCACCAGGGTCATAGAGTAATGACATGATATGCCGATCAGCGGCTTTACACGCTACAGCGTGTATGATATAACGGGTGTAACGATGGTTACGTCCCTACCAATGGCGGACGAAGCAGAACGCCCATGGACAAGCCTCGTCCCGATGACCACTCACGGCGAGCCAATTAAAAGATCATGAGGATCGAATGCAAGTTTCAAGAGTGAAACACACGATAATGACACAAAGCAACAATGAACTCGATGGAATCAATCAATAAAGACAATAAATTAACAATGAAACTAAAAACTAAACTAACACTATTACTCCCACGAGGAACTTTCTGCTAACCTCGGCGTTCATCAAGTAAATCTTCGTCTTCTTGTTAAGCAAATGCGAAGTGTTATTTTTATTCTTTAATCACGAAAAAGCTGACGTTTCGGCGGACTTCGCCTTCCTCAGAGACTGGAAAGGTCAAGTTAACAACAATCTATTCGACCAAACACCTCGAAAACCACACAAAGAAAACGCTAAACCAAGATTTCAATAACAATGAACACAGCTTTGCACACTCACCGCTTTCTATGAGGCTTCCACTGGGTATGTCACGTGGAGACTAACCGCACAGAATTCACATGAGAGTGTAATGTGCCTTTCCCACATCAGAATAACAGGCTTATGTACCGTCCAATATCACGCGTGATAATGAGGCATTCTTCCCTGGTTCACTTTCGAATTTCTGAAATTAATCCAGAACGCCTCGAGTGCTTTCGACTCCTGTCCGAGAATGGTGACACGTACTTCAAAGTGCTCCTGTTTATGTGTCTGGGCCCTATGCGTGCCTAATGGTGTATTTGGTTTACGTTCGCCAACTAGGTGTTTTTTTATGGACACAGAGCGGTCTGCGCGTTTCGCCAATGCATTTGTCTCCGTACGCCTTACATGAGATCAGATAAACTGTACCTGAGCTCATGCAATCACCGTCTCTTCCATTAGGGCAAATTATGCAATTCTGCGTTGCACATAGACGCTCATATAGGCGGTTACGAACTAGTTGGCGCCTAAGATTACTCGGCAGCATTTCAACTACCCGATCAGCGGCTTTACACGCTACAGCGTGTATGATATAACGGGTGTAACGATGGTTACGTCCCTACCAATGGCGGACGAAGCAGAACGCCCATGGACAAGCCTCGTCCCGATGACCACTCACGGCGAGCCAATTAAAAGATCATGAGGATCGAATGCAAGTTTCAAGAGTGAAACACACGATAATGACACAAAGCAACAATGAACTCGATGGAATCAATCAATAAAGACAATAAATTAACAATGAAACTAAAAACTAAACTAACACTATTACTCCCACGAGGAACTTTCTGCTAACCTCGGCGTTCATCAAGTAAATCTTCGTCTTCTTGTTAAGCAAATGCGAAGTGTTATTTTTATTCTTTAATCACGAAAAAGCTGACGTTTCGGCGGACTTCGCCTTCCTCAGAGACTGGAAAGGTCAAGTTAACAACAATCTATTCGACCAAACACCTCGAAAACCACACAAAGAAAACGCTAAACCAAGATTTCAATAACAATGAACACAGCTTTGCACACTCACCGCTTTCTATGAGGCTTCCACTGGGTATGTCACGTGGAGACTAACCGCACAGAATTCACATGAGAGTGTAATGTGCCTTTCCCACATCAGAATAACAGGCTTATGTACCGTCCAATATCACGCGTGATAATGAGGCATTCTTCCCTGGTTCACTTTCGAATTTCTGAAATTAATCCAGAACGCCTCGAGTGCTTTCGACTCCTGTCCGAGAATGGTGACACGTACTTCAAAGTGCTCCTGTTTATGTGTCTGGGCCCTATGCGTGCCTAATGGTGTATTTGGTTTACGTTCGCCAACTAGGTGTTTTTTTATGGACACAGAGCGGTCTGCGCGTTTCGCCAATGCATTTGTCTCCGTACGCCTTACATGAGATCAGATAAACTGTACCTGAGCTCATGCAATCACCGTCTCTTCCATTAGGGCAAATTATGCAATTCTGCGTTGCACATAGACGCTCATATAGGCGGTTACGAACTAGTTGGCGCCTAAGATTACTCGGCAGCATTTCAACTACGTTTACCGAATTCTCTAGACCCGCCCTTGTCAAGCAGCGTTTTATAGCTGCGCTTACATCATTTGAGATGAAGGTTAGGAAAAACGGGACCTTTTTATCGCTAGAGTTGTCGTATGGAGGCCTAACGTTTCCCCTATACCTGTCCCGAGCTACAGTTTCGTAGCCATTAGAAATGGCTATTTGCCATGCCAATTTTTGAGACTCCTCTCTCCGTTCTTTTCTCGTGCGCACGTTGGTTGCTGTTCGAAACATGTTTCTTACAAGCGCCCTTTTCGTGTGAGAGGGGTGAGAGGAGAGCTAATGAACCAAGATGTTTTTACTACTTGGCTTTCGGTACCACTTCGTAATGTAGCCATTTTCGGACAGGTTAATTTACACGTTCAGAAATGGAAGCCAGTTTTCCATCGGTTTCTCTCGGGCGAACTTGATATACTCTGACTGTTCATTCAACAACTCAAAGAATTTGTCCATTTCCTCTTGTGTTGAGCAAAGGACAAAATAGCCATTTTCCGACAGGTTGATTTGGACGATCAGAAATGGAAGCC
This sequence comes from Angiostrongylus cantonensis, assembly GCA_009735665.1. Taxonomy (NCBI): domain Eukaryota; kingdom Metazoa; phylum Nematoda; class Chromadorea; order Rhabditida; family Metastrongylidae; genus Angiostrongylus; species Angiostrongylus cantonensis. Next base: position 361,467 of record MQTX01000099.1, read on the forward strand.
AGTTTCCATCGGTTTCTCTCGGGCGAACTTGATATACTCTGACTGTTCATTCAACAACTCAAAGAATTTGTCCATTTCCTCTTGTGTTGAGCAAAGGACAAAACAGTCATCTATATATCTACAGTAGAGTAGCGGCCCGAGATCGGTCACTGGTGCTTCCACCTTAGACATAGACGCAATGGCAAGACTTGGTGCCAGTTGTTGTCCAATAGGCCAACCGTCTTATTTAAGCGTAGTACTTTCCGAACCATCTAAAGATTGAGCAGCTCAAGCATTCTTTTAACAGTGCCATCAACTGCTCTTTCTTGAAGCCATACATGTTTATTTCTCCTTCGTGCTGTATAAGGAGTTCGAATATGGCTTGGCATTGCGAAGTCATTCGACACGTTTGTATAAAGGGCGGTAACGTCGAAAGAAGTACTAAGAATATCCCGTATCACGCAAGTAAGTGAAGGGATCCGAAGCTCCCACCTGTGCCAACGATGAAAAATCAAAGATGTCGTTCTACACGGCAAAAGTCGAAGATAAGTTAGGCCACATACACGTAATGCGTATTAACGGCAACATATGGACAAATGACGTTAATGACTGAATTCCTAGGGACGTCAAACGTACTTCAGGAAGACCACCGACCCAATGGTCAAAGTTCTTTTCAAAAAGCCTAGAAGAAAAACATCATGCTCAACGAGTCCCTAGAGTGAGGAGGACCCATTGGGCTACTCATGCACGGGACAGGGAAGAATAGGAGATTTACTTGCGCCCGCCGGATGTCACTCGACGGTCAGCGGGACGACAGGTCATAAAAGTGATTTGAAATTCTTCTCCGTTATGTCTTTAGTACTTCTCGTGTACGTTCTAGGATTTGCTCTCATCCCATGAATAATCTAACTGGAAGTTTCAAATCTTCGCACTTTCTCTAACGGTTGGCGACAGTTACCACCTGGAAGCTTCTCTGAACGAACTTTCAGGCTATAGGGAACACTTCCCAACAAGTAGCAATCCATTTAGACACAAAACTCTATTATCATGTGATATTTCGTAAAGGCAGATCATTGAACAGTTGTACCGCACTTTTTTTTTATTTTATATGACCGGTTTTGACGTCTGCTTTGCGAATCCCAGCTTTGTGAATACGTCTGTGCATATTTTAGGCAATTTTCAACCGTGGCGACCACACTGGATCGGTACAAGTTGATCTGTCAGAAATAACAAAGCAGCAACCATCGTCACTCGCTTCTCGCTCCTCAGTGCCTCATATTGTCAGAGGAAGGTCAGTAGATAAGGGTTTCTTAGTGACACGATTGTTTGTCTAATTAGTCGCAACTCATAAAGAGTTTAGGTATTTTCATCGAGTTGACGACATTGTCCGACCGGCTGGTTGCAGTAATAAGACCGGTGGCACATGTGAGTTTCATCTACATGCCTTAATGTATAGATTAGGCTTACTTGGTGGCTTTTGTATATTTTTTTACTTTATTTTATTTGATCCGTCTTCACATCTATTGTGCAGATCTCAGCAATTCTCAAATTCTATTCGTTTCCTCGCATCCATTCTCCACGAAGGTCTTCCATGTTCTACGTGTAGCTTGAGCTGCTCCTTGAGGATTTTCATTTCATCTTGAATGTCGTACAATGCTGGTGGAGTCGATTTTTCCCGGAGTTCTGAGATAGCATGGCTGGAGAGTTCCAACTGGATTGCAGAGAGCGATTTTTTTCTTGGACAAGTCCGGTGCTGATTTTCCAACCCCTGAGGGATGAGAAGCTTGGTCGGCTCAGAGCAGAATCGACCTCTTGATGATGGACATCAGTGCCAACTACCACTGTGCTATCCGTTCCCTGTTTAACTATAAGTAAACATTGAAACCTAGACCTTGATTTCGACCTTTATTGTGCCATTAAAAAGAGTAGGCAGTAAATAAAACGGTTATGACGTTTCATAAAGATAATTAAGTTCTCCATTGAACATACCGACTTTACAACCTGAAAACTTTACATTAAATCAATACACGGAAAAAATAGAACTATAACATGCAAAGAAAACTTTGGTTAGTGGTGTACACCTCACCTTTATTAGCTTTATGGTGGTTGACTCCAATTCTACAATGGTGTAAGAAAACCAGCTGACGCTGTCCGTGCCATAAAAAGGATAAAGCTCTCGGCGTTCATCAATCCCTGAGGGATGCGCCATGCATTCGACTTCATTAAGTATCGTTGAAGGTGATTGAATGCATATTTGGCCTTTTACAATGACTCGCGGTGGCCTACCGATCCATCGAGCCACTGCTTCTATCCTCCCAGACGAGTCTGGTACCAATTTGCCGACCCCGGAGGGATGGAAGGCTTGGTGGGCCATGGGCGCAGGGATCGACTCCATGTGCGTGTCGCAGTGGCGCCTCCAACCACTGCGCCACACTCTCCTTAGTATCCGCGTCTGTCCGCGCCATATTTCTGTTAAATCTTCCACATGTAGCAGAGCAAATTTTCTTCTATAAATTCCACTTTTGTGTACTTGTTCGTAGTTGTTTCCTGTCGAACCCGCTTAATATGCTTGCTCTTTGTGCTTAGAGCAACAAGAACCGTAATGCAGCATGCTTGATCTGCCATGAAGAAATCCATTCATCAGGCAGGCAAACACCCCAGTGTTCGTTATCATCGAGCAATGAGTTGTCGTTTCGAGGAAGTGGTTGATCTTCGAATTGCATGAGCCCAGCTTGTTGGCCACTTTCGCCTCTCAGCAGTGCAGTGAACAACAATCCAAACGCTTTTATACTAGATGAATGCAATCATTGATGGTTGGAAGCTCCGTCTAAAAAGCTTACGAATAGTGAATTCGTCGTTTTCTCTCTTAGCAATCGCGAGGTTGTTAAACAGCATACGTTTACTTTCATACAATAACACACATACAACACAATCGTAGCTGACGTTTCGGCAAAATCGCCTTCTTCAGAGCCGCTTTTTTTAAATCAGTCTTCCACCGAGGAAGAACAGCCGCTCAGAGTCGTATATGGCTGACGACTACAGCACCCCCCGTCAACGATCGATACGAAGGTAAGGGGCAAGATCACGCCCGATCTCGGGACATTCCTCCTGCTATTCATTGTAGGATTTTTGGCATTTATCCAAAAAGCCTCGAGAAGTTTAAAAAGGTTAATAGAAAGTCGATCCTGGGTACTCCTACGAATAGTCTTTTGCATAATTTTGGTTGATTCTTTGATAGCTCCAATCGCAGAGATCACGAAGGAAACACAGAATTCATTTCAACGTGAACAGCCATGCAGCACGGTAACTCAATGCTGAGTCTTCTTGTTGTGAGTTGCCCATTGTCGGGATTCTTTTACTATTATAAAAACATTTTAAAAAACCAATGAAGTCTCCTATGTGGGATCTGTTTGATGCATTTCAAGTGTTATTCGTGAAGACGATCGCTTAAATTTTAATTTCCAGTACATCACAACGGTGGGAAAACTGAAGGGCTTAAGAAACGGTGAGCACTTTGTCCAAACTGTGGTAAAACGCAGAAGGATTTGTTTCAAATTTACATAAATACAATACAAATTTACATAATACAATACATATACAATATCTCAAGTAGTACAAGTAGAACGATGCCGGTTCAACTACTTTGGCTGACGTTATTAGACGGGCAATTCACCGTTTTCAGAGACCAATAAACTTAATAGCAACTGTGCTCGCAACTTTGCTGTGAGGTTATGATAAGCATCAATACTTTCATGAACCACTCGGATTGATTTCATTATGTACATATGTACACTGAGCTCGTTTGGAGTGCACATATTGGTTTCAATGTGCACACTTTCCTCTGTGCTATTCTGCCACACAAAGCTTTTGCTGCCGTATTTTTGACATTCAATCAACAGCTTGTCGAACACAGATTTTATATCGGGGCTCCTCGATGTATAGCTTCTTACAAGGCACTTTATCGCATGAAAAGATAACACGTCACCGGTGGAACTTCTATAAACGTACTAGTATTATTCAGAGAGCCTAAGCTTCCTCAAAGTTCGGATTTACCAGTATAAAGACTCTTCTTGAGAAAAGAACATATTGCTAGGTGAGGATAACATAATAGTAGAGATGCCGATTAACGTGAGCACGGCGCTGGTTCGATCCCGCCCCAGGCTCAACAAGTCTCCATCTCCCATTCGGGGTCAGAAAATTGGTACTGGACTTGTCCGAAAAATCCAACTTGGAACCCTCCAACACGGCTATCCGAGAACTCCAGGGGAAATCGACTCGTTCAGCAATCTAAGAAATTCAAGATGAATTAAAAAGTCCTCAAGCAGAAGCGAAAACCACAAGTAAGAAATTGAAAAACCTTCTGGAAGAATGATACGAGGAAACGAATCGAATGTGGAAAATTCTGAGATCCGGGCAGTGAGAGTGAAGATGGGTCGTAAAAAACAAGATAAAAATAACGGCAATAATAACAAATAACAACAAACAACAGCAATAATAACAACAAACTATACAAGTACAAATATTAGCATTTGAGAAATATGTACGGTATGGTATGAATATACGTTATGTACATGACGGAATGTATAGGAAATACACATATGCGATATGGACAGCAACACCGTGTAAGCTTATCTATAGAACAACATCACCTGTATCACCTGTATCACTTGGAGTTCCGTTGATCGTCGAGTGACTCGAGCGGGTACCAGTAAATTTTCCATGTTTCCCTGTGGCGTGCAAGAGTAGCCCAGTGGGTTCTGCTCGCTCTAGAGACTCGTCGAGCATCGTATCTTTCTTTTAGGCTCTTCATGAAGAACTCTGACCATGGGGTCGGTGGTTTTCCTCCAGTAGGTTTGACATCCCGAGGAATCCAATCACTAACGGCTCTTGTCCATCGGTTATCATTCATACGCATTACGTATTAGTCCCACCTTATCTTCGACTGTTTGGCGTATAGAACGGCATCTTTGATTTTCGATCGTTGACGCAGGTCGAAACTTCGGATCCCGTCCCTTATTTGTGTGAAACGGGATACTCCTAGCTTCGTCCTTTCGACTGCGTGTTCGATAACGCTGAGTGATCTTTCATCCTGTTTACGCAGCGACCAGGTTTCTGACGCATACGTTAGGGCAGGAAGAAGCGTGGAGTCGAAAAGGTGGGCACGGAGTCGGGTGTTCTTTGTTCTCTTCACTACATCATCGATGCTCTTGAAAGCTCCCAAGCCACTCGTTTCCTTCTCCTCAGCTCTGGAGCCAAATCGTTCATCATATTGATTTCCCGACCTAGATAGACATAACTAGAGCATTCGGTATTCGTTCCGTTGAGTGTGAATGGGGCAAACGAAACCAATCCGTTCTTCATGAACCTCGTTTTCTTGAGATTTAGTCGAAGACCAATCTTTCCACACGCTTTATCAAAGTCCTCAAGCATACGTTCGGCTTGGCTAATGTCTGGTTTTATAATGACGATATCATCAGCAAAGCGAAGGTGATGTAACTGCCGACCATCGATTTTCACTCCCATATTATCCCATTCCAATGTTCGCATGATGTTCTGGAGAGTGGCTGTAAAAAATTTTGGCGAGATTGTACCGCCTTGCCTAACTCCTCTTTTGACGTCAACGTTAATATCGGTGTAGAATGGTGAAATCCTTGGTTGTGAAATTTTTGTACAGCTTACGAAGAATCTTTATGTACTGAGTAGGGACTCCTTGACTACCAAGGGCTTCCATGACTGCTTCTATCTCAATTGAATCAAAGGCCTTCTCTAAGTCGATGAAAGTGAGACAGAGCGGTCTTTCGTACTCTCGCGATACTTCAATAAACCTTGTTAACGTGTGAATGTGGTCCATCAGAGAGGCGCTCACCCTGTTCGTTCCATTCTAATCCGTAGGTCCCAATGTGACGTTCCTCAGACGCTCTTCTTGTTCCAATCTTGGCATTGAAATCTCCAATGATTTCCTTGAAGAATGTATTGTTTCCTCTGTAGAACTTCTCCAAGTCCATGTAGAACGCTTCGACTTCTTCTTCGTCATAGTTTGATGTTGGCGCGTAAACGACGAAGACTGTCAAAGCCACACACACACACACACACACATGCATGAATACGCCTAGCAAATACAGAAAGTATGTGCCAAATCGGCGCAGCAGAAACAGGGAGTCCATCCCCTGGATCCACCTTCGTCTCAGGGAAGCAAAGGTCGCTTTTGGTCCGCGATTAACCCCCTTTCCGCCACCTGAGAACGCGCCACGTTGCATCACGACTAACCGGCTCGAGATCCCTGATATGAGGGAGATCCGTGGATAGAACAACATTTCAATTCTTAGTGCCGAAGTTAAATGGAAATAAACTCTCTAAAAAAAAGTCCATTAGAAGTTAGGGAAGGCACAAATAACGCAGTGGTCGGAAGTCCTCTGCAGTACACATGTGACCGATCTCCGTTGCCGAGGCTCACTAAGCCTTCCATCCCTCCGGAATCGGCAAATTTGTAGAAGACTTATCTGGGAGTATAACAGCTCTGGCTCGATACATCCATAGGCCACTGTGAGTCATTGTATAGGCCAGATATGCGTTCATTCACCTCCAACGATGCCAAATGATGTGGAATGCATGGTGCATCTCTCAAGGGTTGATCAACGCTGAGAGCTGTATCCCTTATCCTTTAACTGTGTGATGCATCTCCTGCACAGAACAGCAATATACCATCTTCTCTCCTGCATCCACGTTGCTCCGATGAATCATGGTTACCACACGGAATGATAGTAATATTAATATTCATAGAATAAAGGCGGAGTTTCTTTTATACAATCTCTTAAAGGCTCAACCCTTGAAATATTAAACGATTGTCGAAAGTTAATTTGTCGAGGAACTGGCATCGCACGCAGTGTAAGGCATTAATTTTGCCTAGGAACTCGTTGTTTTCTAGTTTTCAATCGGCATGATGACTTTTAGGTGCCATATGGAATGGGGATATTAAAACCACAAAGTAAACGTCGCATTATTCTTTCTATAGTTTACAAAACCTCTTTAAATGCTGATAGTACCATAATAGGTGGTGAACGAATTTTTTCCATCAAACGCAGGAGGTGTATATGGTCCAAGAATATGGTAGCATAAGCAGAAGATCACAGCTGATGAATAGAAGCTACAAGTGCACGAAAAATGTGTGAGGGGGGCCAACAATAGAACGACAATCACAAAAATGTGTGGCCATTCCTTATACGCTAGTCCATGGACAGTACATCTTGATTTCAATGCGCATTTCGATTCCGCTCCAACGACAAGTGCTCCGACGAGCCCGTCTGCACCGTTGGCACAAGACCGTAAACGGTTAACCGATTAAATGAATAATCGTGTCAATTTGAATCTCCCAAATTCTAAGTAGATCGAGCTGCACCAAACAATAGCATCCAGATGGAAAGATATACTGCGTAACAACAACTTTTTTTTAGACCGGACAAGATTTTTTAGTTTTTAGTTTAGACAAGAGAAGAAGATTGATTTTTACTAAGTTCATATTTTTACTTGTGCGGTGAGCTTTTAAACTTTCACCACGCTCAGGTGGTTGCCCAATGTCTATGGCTCAGTGTCGAGTTGAACATGCACTTCTTACGCTGTTCGATTCTCATCATCATGAAGAAGAGCTTTCTAAAGCTGTTCCTTAAGTTTCATAGCTAGTTACATCAAGAGAAGCGACCACTGTTCATGTTACACTCATCCACTCTGAGACAGCTAAAGCCATATTTGGTTGTCGTTTAGCAGCGCAGCCATCTACATAAAGAGCACTCTTAATATTTGCTTAGAAAACTGCAAATAGGGGAGATAAATGGAGATAGATGTACTTGCCGATCTGGAGCTCTAATGCCAATTTTAATCTTAAAGCTAAATTCTGAGGAGTTAATTTAAGCAATTGGACAGATGAAAAGAAACAACTGAAAAATCGCACTTTTTCTATATAATGATAAAATTAACCACGAATCTGCTCGATTTCATATACGTTTGGTGGAGCTAGCACTCTCGGCAGAACTGATTTTCCTCTAGCGAAAGTAGATCTTGATGTGAACTCTCTGTAGGCCATTCCAGAATAAAGGAGCATTTCTTTCAAGAAATTCGCTATGCCATTAATGTGCTAGTCGATGACTATAAGCAGTAACGTTTCGGTTTCTACATGTGCCGTTGGAAACGACGTTGTTAACTGAATGATTATGTGAATCGACTTTAGCTCTGGAAAAATCCCCAATTTGTAATGAACTAATGCACCTGATTTGTCTCTGCTTAGATAACTTCATAAGAAAATTTCATTTGTGTTAGTAAATCCTATGCACTTCAGAAGACTTCTGGTCTTTCATCGAGGAACCTGTTCGGTGAGCTTTTGTTTTATTGCCATGTGGCTGACAACACAAGAAAACGATTAGGTTTTCTTGGAAACTTTCCTTCTTTTTCAAAGTTTCACGGTAGATTTGTGAAACCTGATGGCGATAAATCATCGATGTCTCGGAATGTGTCTCTTTCTTGACGCCAAACCCCTGCTTCAAAAACAGCACTCTGCAATAAATACCCCAATTTTAGCCTCTACAAAAATGAACAACTACATGAAATTGTCAACGAAGAAAAAAAAGTGTTACTGTAAGTCATATCGTAACTTCTCATTCTCTGTTCTTTTCAATTCGCAATATCTCAGTCATAGACGTAATGAGGTAGCTGCAGCAGTCTTGTTGATCCACTCGATATATTCTTCCCCACGAAGACTAATTCTCTCACATCCCACCGTACACCATCCCATCATAGTCGTCAACGCTGTACGTGAGGCCAGGCAAAACCACGAATAAAATAAATACGAGAGGGCGCTCCGGTTACTGGACTACTGGACCTTTTCAGAGTTAAATGGCTCATTGATTACAGGGAATATACGGTGAATATACACTACGTAAGCAGGATGAAAGGTCACACGTCGTTATTGAAGGTCTCGTCGACAGCGCGATGCTAGGAGTCTTCTGTATAACACAACTGAGGGAAAGGATTTGAAGTTGTTTCAACGATCAAAAGTCGAAGGCGCCGTTCTATATGCCATACTGTCGAACATAAGGTGGGCCGGACACGCCATGCGTATGAACGACAACCGACGGACAACAGCCGTTAGTGTCTGAATTTCCCGGGATGTCAAACGTAGTGCCAGAAACCTATCTAGAGAAAAAAGTTACTCTATGTAGCGCTTCACAAATAATTAGAAAGCGTAATCCGCCTTTCAGTTTTTCGTAGGCTGTATGGGATTTTGAGGAATCCACGGCGCACACACAGAAATGACTCTTTTCTTTCAAATCAGCTGTTCCCAAAGATAACGCAGTGGGTCGTGAAACAAAAAATGATCTCAATGACATTGTTCTTCGCCATTCTGATCTGCAGATCGGAATTTCGTGTTCCACTGCTCCTGTGAAAAAGCAGTTCGCACAATTTTGGAGCTTCTCCAACCCATGAGATATGCAATATCTTTCCAGAGAACTCTCTTATAAGGCCACCTAGCATATGCGCGCTTATCAGACTTTTACTTGAACACTCATCTTGCGAGAGTGAATTGAACAAGCAGATCGATAAAAATTATGCAGCAACTCTCCCAAAAACGAAAGAAATCCTCACTTTCAAAAATGTTACTATTCAAAAAGGATCTAATGTTCAGAAATTTCTTGTTGTTCTCCATCGCTTTACCAATCATCGGAGTTATCGCGTTTGCGTTTTACTTGTGGAAGATAACTGATAAGTATGCAGGTTAGCGCGTCTTGCTGAACGTTCTGGAGGGATCCTCATCTTTTTTCCTATTCCTCGGAAAAAGAACACCTCAAATTCCTCTTACAAATAACCAGTTCTTAGATTTCACAATTACAGGTGTGGAAGAGGAAACGAAAAGGAGGAAGGTTGATTCTTCATAGATCTCAATCAGTACGGGGACAATAGGTCCTAATTGGAAATGCGCACCTACATGACCTGCCCAATTTCCACTCGAATCAACGTTTTGCCATGCTTTTAATTTACAGAAGAAAAGAAAAAGTGGATCGACCCTCAATTCTCTTTCATAACTGAGAAAATGTGCTGTAGTACAAGTACAATATGAGTCATATACGATACGAACGGAACATAAGGGTGGAAACCTAATGAAATTGAACAATAATTAAAGATAACTTTCACATGAACGAATTCATGTCAACTGGTCTCAACTGCTATAGATACTTACTTAATACTTAAACGGTCCGTCCTCAGTGGTTATGCGGCCCCAGCGTAATCTCAATTTTTCAAGGATTTGCTGGTTAAGCATTGTGGTTGCCTGGCATTCCGAAGTTGGCCTGGCCATAGTCTGCCCAAGTCTTCACCACCACAAGCAGTTGCAGCCCTTGTGGAGCAGAAGGGGATTTGCTACCATGCGATTTTGATACCAGGACGGTGGTTGATTCTGGTATTGGTTTACTCTTAGCTAGGCTTCCTAATGGAAACGCCGGACTCCTCAGATTGGTAGACTTTGCTGGGGGGATGGAGCCGAATCCCCCGCTGTGCATTGCAGTCCGACATCCAAGACCACCTCCCGGTCACGATGAGGCGGTAAACCATTAGGAGGATTGTTATAGATTATAGATAGATACGGGTGATTGCTGACGGCAAAAAGATCGATAGAACTAGCTGAGAGACGGGTAAAACGAAGGACCCGCATGGTGTGGTGGTGAACACGTTACTCCCCGGAAAGGACAATAGCGCGTTCGTTCCCCACCATAGACACCTGCGGTCCAGAGTTTTGCAAATATCTCAGCAACGTTGTGGTTGTATTTCGCTTAATAACCTGCCGCGAAAATTGTAGTAGGCAGAAAATAAATGCTAAAACGCTATAGATTCGTTACAAAATTTCTTCTATAGAAAATATTATTGCTAACGACATATGTTTGAAAAATCATCTTATACTTTCATTTACAGTTAGGAAACTAATGCGAAGAAACAAAGAAAACTTAAGATTTTAAGAAACCACGGCCGAAAAAGATGGAGTCCGCTAAAATCAATTCGAAGGAGTTCATAAAAACTAAACCACTCGTCCACATGAGGAGTTTCCAAGGAGAAATCGTGAATTTTACACGTTTTTTCATAGGACTCGAAACAAGTCAACATAGGAAGGAATCTTTTTGCCACACTGTAAACGAATTCGAGACTCCATACAACTATTCCTTTGTACCGAAGAACTACCGCTAACCGCTACCGCATCACCTCTCTCATTTGTAAACACATCATTCATCAAGTAACTTGTATAATCACCGGTAAGGTCTTCTGTAATCGTTTACTTAGTGAGGGGTAATTCATCTGAAGAACACGAAAAATATCATACTGTTGGTATAGTATCACTTACTAACTCTGTTTTTTGACAAGAAGGTGACCTCTGACACCATGTGGGTTTCTGTTATAGTTCATGTTCAGTCATAAATGGGTTTTCCTCCAGAACTTTCGAAAATCTTCTCGGTTCATGTAATACTACTGCGTGGTGAACCCCTTATTCATCACAGCTCGATTACAGAAACACTCTTTCAGCGACTAAACCATTGTGGTGACCTCGATAATTTTCAGAAACACGCTCTTGACAAGGAGAAATCCCTAGACCTGGCCGAGGTCAAGTTCGATCCGTTACAAAATGAAATCACCGCCATCGGCTCGCAGATCGATATGTTCGACGTACGTTTCTTCGGCAGACGTCAAAACAGAGGTTTCTTGGGAACATTGCCCAAGCATGGCATAAAATTGACTGTCCCATTCTTAATTAATGACAAAAAATGTAATCAATGGAATAAACTGACAAAAAATTCTATCTCCTCAACGCTCGCAGACCGAGAAGCGCCCTAGACTCTAGCTGAGCGTTGTGGTAACTGCACTACAGAAGTTTTTATATCGCTCTTTACTGTTCCCATAGGGAAAGGGCTCAACAAAGCGACTCTATCTCGCCAATAGTGCATACTGCCGCATTGCTGTGGATGATAAAGTCACTTGTGCTGTCAAACCCTTGTTGAATAGCAAAAATGAGGTGTTATACAGAATAAGGAAAGCAGCACGCGTGGGGTTCGGGCCTATCAGAGGAGCCACCGACCAAGTAGTGGACCATCTTTTCGACACAACGCTTTTCCCAGCGTTGTGTTATAAAGCAGAGACGCGAGCTGACTGGACTGATAGTTCAACCATGTCAAGAATACTATCCCGCCCTCACAGAGTGCTCGAACGATGTCTTTTGAAATCCATCATCAAGTCGGCACACGTAGCCCATACTTTCGAAACCTATCTCATTTTCGCAGTTCAGAAGGATATACACCAATGGCGAAATATAGATGGGCCCGTCATGTAATATAATAAAGGGCACAAGTGGCAAATGGACGAAAAGAACAGTAGAGTGGACCTAAAGAGAATGCAAGTGTCCTATCAAAGGACTACCCGAGCGATGGGCGGGCGTGTTCGTGGCTCATGTCATGGGAGCCATTTGTGTGCACCAAGGAACGTGCCTTGCCGAAGTCGCCATGTTCGAACCAATTCGTCACCATGGACTGCGAGAAGGAGACAAGTGAAATACGGAAGGCGAAGCGAGTGAACAGAGATAATTTTACAAAATTCCGATAAGGTGACATAGAGAGGCATTTTATCCTATTCCATTTCAGTCTTCTCAACGACGAACGCTTGAAGAAAAAACGAAGAGTATGAGATCACAACGCAGTAAGGTGAGGATTCAGATGAGATTCCATCAGTCAGTCGTTCCATTCACACGAATATACGAACGTAACGTATACGCACTAAGTTCGCATACACACACAGATTTAGATATAAGCACGCACATATTCACTTTGCCGTAGAGTTATGCTTCCAGAGAGAAAAATGTTGTGTTCACGAAGGCTTTTTGCATTGTATACGTCGCATACCTTATCTACACAATGATTTTTCTAAAGAAAAGGTTTTACGTAAAGGATGATGCTGTGAATTCGAGTAATATAGAGTGCACTGACAATACGTTCTGTAGCTAACCATTTTCAGAAAAAGGAAGCAAGACAGAAAACGAGCAGCAGCCAAGACCCTAAAGCATCTATTTCTCAAACAGTACCATCGGAAACCACGTCAAGGTCTGCCGCTGCCGGTACTGGAACCTTAACTGGACTACTAACCAAACGAAACAATTTCATCAGAATAAACACCCTACTTCCACACTGTCAGAAGCCTGCGAGTGAGATAAATAAGGTCGGGGATGACTTTGACCTGTGAACACGATCTCTAGCTTCTCTTCGATTTCATTTGCACTCCTACTATTTCCTTCAGTTCCAGTCATTAAGTTCTGGATTTTGTGTTGTGCATCAAAAACCCATTAAAAAGTTGTCTTTATAAAATTCAGTTGGTAAATTTTTAAATTTCTTTTTATTTGATTTCATTTTATTCGTCTTCGCGTCTACTGTGCTGGTCCCAGCATTTCTGACATTTGATTCGTTTCCTCGCATCCATTGCCCACGAAGATTTTCCAACTTGTACGTGTGGCTTCGGTTGCTGCTTGAGGATTTTCATTGCATCTTGAATGCCGTAGAATGCTGATCGAACAATTTTCTCAAGATTCCTGAGATAGCCAGTCTGGAGCGTTCCCAAATGGATTGCAAAGAGTGATTTTCTTTTTTCCACACAAGTTCGGCACCAATTTCCCTACCTCAAAGGGATGAGAGGCTTGGTTGGCCCGGAGCGGAATCGACTAGCACCATGCTCATGATGACAGACATCACTACGACTGTGCTATCCGTCCCATTCACTCAGTAAATGTGGCGTAATTTTTGTACAAGATACACCTAATATTTTCCCACAAATTTAACTGATTATTGACTGAAATCAGGTTTTGCGGAGGTGACAGAACCGTCGAAAGCAGCTTCTGAAGCTTTGTGTGGGATTAGCTGAGGCTTAATCTTTTCCGTTAGGGTGCAACTACTACAACAAATAAACAACATTTACCGTCACTAATTTGTTGACGGTGCACAAAATCGAGCAGTGAGCCTAAGCAGGACCTTTCCATTGTTACTGACTCGTTTCTGTGAATGGTGCGTTGTCGTCGAGAACCTTTTAGTTGGCAGTTTTTCAGAGCATGCGATCGTTACATAAATGAATTCCGGTGTTTAGTTTGAGTCGTATCGAATACAGTGCAGTGAACAGAGCATTGAATGGAGTTGTTCACCCGCCGGTGCCTTTCATACTGGACGGATGCTGGTCGATTCCTGCTATCCAGTATGATCTGCCTTTGGCGCGCAGTTGGTGCCCTGTTTGCTGGCATGTAGCGTGACCTTCACCATCATAGGAATCGACTCATTAAACATTCGCCCGAAGTAGATCATATAACCAACCAACACCCGTCCCGTAGAAAGGGCACTCCTAAGTGAAGCTAACCATTCGAGCGGTGCTTCCCCCAGTGGATTCGATTCGGTACGACAATGAGCAATAACATAGCAACCACCAGCTCTGGATCATGGACTGGGATCAAGGAGGCTCTGAAAAACACGAATACGTCGAGACGTTTGCCGAATAGAAGTTTCTACCAGCCTCGGAGGATAACACTTTTGGGTGAACCCGGTGTTATCTCGGTCATGTATAAAATTATTGATCATTGTTACCGACGTTTAATGAAAGTTGAACTTTAGGATATCTTCCGATATTTCAACTTTTACCTACTGTTAATCCGTTCTTGATGGGAGAATGTTAAGTGAAATATAACCACAAGAATACTGCAATATGAGCAAAACTTGGAACCGCAAGCGCGTTTCGAAACCTTGACTACACTTCCCGGGGGGTCACGTGTTATCCATTGCATCGTCGAGGCCCTTCCCCTGCCATTTTCTAACCGCCTACATTCGCAAATGGAAGCGCCTCTTCAGCATCAAGTAATGTGCCCTGAGCGAGTCATCATGCTCGAAATAGACCATCACCAAGTATCTAAATGAATAAGTACATTTGGTGACGCCATTTATAGAGCTACCATGGTTATCGCGTTGAAGTGCAGCAAAGTTCCGAACTTCGATGAAGAAATAAAGCACCTTGACATATGGCAATATATTTATTGAATTTGGAAGTCGATTTGCACACGATTCGCATTGTCCGTTTTGTATCGTTGCATGTCCGATTATCAAATAAAGAAACCACAGCGGTAGTAAATATGTGAAAATAACAAAATGAGATCTAATAGTGGGAAAATCGATGGAAAACATTAAATACAGCATCTCAATAAAGAGGGGAAAATAAAAACAGAGGTAAAATCTATGCTGGAATACTTCAGACTTCCTAAGAAAAACATTAAATACAGCTATGCGTTACTCGTACGATATGTTAATTTGATTCAATAGACCTGTCCACTCGGAATATTTCTGAAAACAAAGGGATGCTGTCATTTTCCGAACGATCTATGACTCCGTTTGGCAACTCGGACGAGCACAATGAATCACTAACAATTCGATGACCTGAAAGAAAAACAAAAACAGAGTACAATCACCAAAATGGCGAGATATGAGCAAAACTCGAGACCTCAGGTGCGCTTCTAACATGCGATTGCCCTTTTCAGGGGCTCACGTACTACCCACCGTGCTACCACGGCCTGTACTTTGCCTTTCTCTTAGCCCGTTTTCTACTCTAACGGTGTTATTAGCAATCGTCCATCAACGGTAATCGTCTGAGTGGCATAAATCTGCACTGAACTCAGTTAAGCTGAAGTTGCAGTCGGAATCGCAATGTTTAGCTTTTATTCACTTCCTGCTATTTTTTCATGACAGAGCATTATGTAAAATACTTTAGCAATGATGATGGGATATATGAACACCCGGAAAGGTAATCGTTAGTTCCGAAGCCCACCTGAGGTTCGTAGTTTTGCTCATACTTCAGCATAATCGCAATTCTACTCCACATAATACCCTATCATGAAAAAATAGTAGGCAGTAAATAAAAGCTAAAAACACAATAATCCACACCAAATAATCGCGAACAATCTACCAAGAATTTGTGGTGGAAGTTACCTGGACTTGACCGATCGCTGATTTCGTCTAAAATTGTCCTCGAATTGAAATTGAATGAGGACTTGGGACCATAGATCAGAGGAAAATATTGAATACAACCATCAGACCACACCTGTGATTTATTTAAAGCAAAATACAACTAACGGTTAGAAACAACGAGTCGTAAATGACATACAATAGTTAACATCGAGCCGCTGCTAAATTTTGGGAGGAAGAAAATTATCGACGAACATCCAAACATGGGTGCTTCTACGAAACCGCTGAACAAGTGAGAAATTATTTTCGCTACTAATCTAACTATGATAGACAAAGAAAAAACTATTTGATATCTTACGCAGGAGTAAGCCTGACCGTTGGAAGCCAATCTACGATAAAAATAGCAACAACACCTGGATTGTCTAAAATATGACGGTGATACCTGAGAGTAATGGAAGAAAATAAAAAAACTGTACGTTCTATTTACCTGCACTCTTTAAAAATATTTACCTGCAAAACTTATGGCTAACCTTTGCCCATCAGGACTCAGTGTCATGCAGTGCACCTTTCCACCTATGGTAACAATTTCTCTGAAATACCTTTCATTACTTAGAGAAAGTACAACGTAAGACATTATAAGGTCGAACTAGATGCTTCAAAAAAAAAGAGGGAAAACAGAGATGAAGAACCTTTCAACAGCTCCCTCAATTTCAACCTCGGAAGGATCAAATTCTACTGGCGATAAGTCGAAAACTGGAACTGCATGAGTGTCGCCAATCCACCTGCTTAAATCGGATACTCTAATATGGAAGCAGTTTGCAAATCCCATATCTTTACATAAAAATAACGGAAATGGAAAGGAAGATGAAGAGAGTTGAACTTACGCTTCGAAGATTCCGTCTTCACTGACTTCATTTTTCGCCGAAAATGCAATGGAATAAATCTGGTGGCTGTTTTCTGAAGAAAAGAGTAAGCAACACCCTGTAGGCGACCAAACTGCGCTGACCGCTCGTCCAGCTAGTCCACTCCATCGTTCCTCACGCCACGTACTGCGGTCATAAACTCTGTTTTTAAAAAAATTTACGTAGAACAAGCGAAGGAATACTTTTACCACGAACAATCTACCGAATAATGTTTCCAGTATACAAAACAACAAGCCGCCGACCATCTGCAGTCGAAACAACATTAGTTATATTGCCGCCTGTCCAAGCACCGAATGAATCAACTTCGCCAGTGGAAACGTCAACAATATGAAATTTAATGACTTCAAAGCACAACTAGAGAGAAAGCGTAACATGCTGGCTGGTCTACCATAATCTTCCCACTGTTGGGTGACGTGGCTAAAATTGCGTTTGTAGTCGTACGATCCCAAATAATTTGGCTAATGGGTTCGACAGGTAATTCTATCACTTGAGCACACTGTAGTGATGGTCTGAAATGTAGAATTCTCAGTGTACTAACTTTAACTTAATGCCTATTCTTATTTTATGGCAAGGCATGGCAAGGTATTGTGTGAACTACTACCACAAGGAAGATGGGATAATCACCTCAAGTTCCGAGTTCTGCTCATATGTATCTCACATGAAATTCCGATTTAATAGATCACTTTAAATCTCGTAAAATGTATATAAAACCTATTCATTGAGGTACAGGTTACTAAGATACGAACTGCAGCATCTCCGTTTTCACTTACTTTATGTTGGCCCCCTTTGTATTCAGCCTCCAAATAAGAATTTTGTCACTGACTGCAACCGCAAGCACACGCTGGTCGAAAGGTCTAGAAGCATTTCAATAGAATGCATTTGGACAGAGAGTAATAGGAAAAAGATATCCAAAGTTATAGAAACTAACTCCCAAGCCATACAGGTTACATTCATCTGCAGTGGATGTTTTAAAGTTAATGGTGCCCTCTGAGGTCGTCCTATACTATAGACTCGAATATAGTCGTTGTTCTGACAAATAGCTAAACGTCGCCCTTCGTCGTGCACAGCCACACATCGTAACCAGTTGCTTTTCCGAAAGATGATATCGTTAATATAAAGTAATTTAGAGGATTGAATAATGGAAAATATTAAGAGGAGAGAATACGCTTAAATATACTACCAATTGATCGTAGAGCAATACTGCTGAAGGATTTCATCAATCCTATCCTGACTAAGTGAAGGGATAAGTCGTGACGCCATTCTGGCAAATCCATCTCGAATGTGAACAACACCGCGGCCTATGATTGCAGTACTATCACATGAAGCACTGAAGGACACATGAAGGACTACCACAATGATGGATAATGGATGAAAAAAAGCTTTCATACAGTACTCACTGAGACGTGCAACTGGCCAAAGTTTGCTGTTTTCAGTGAGGTCTGCAACGTAGTCGATCACTCCTACTACACCATCCTTTTTCCTAACATAACAAAAGTTGCTATGCTAAACTCTAAGCTTTGAAAACATGAGAAAAACAACTAAAAACACACCATCGATCGAGAGCTTGACTTAGTTGATCGGCTTCTCGGAACACGAAAGCCCCTGTTAAATCGTTTTTAGATATGGAATGTTGGAGGCTGTTGAGATGCGCTCGCTCGATAAAGGGATAATCAGACATCTTCAAAAAACACCTATAGCACAACTCATAGGTACACGATGTAAACAAGAGAATTGCTTTTAGGAAGCAGATAAAACTTGTAGAACGATTCATTACAACTAAAGATAACGGAATGAAGGCAAATAAAAAACACTGATATAATGACAACAATGTGAGTTTTCCAAATCCCACCTTACTTCTAGAACAACCGCCTTATCCTGGTCAGGAAGTGTTCCCACGTGTCGAAGAGGAATATAAAACGAGGTTTCTCACTCAGTCAAGACCTTTCTTTACTTTCGCTTTTACAAGAGCCGGCTTTCATATCTACTGTACATAATTCCTATACTCGACTTGCTTGTTCGCAAGCATCATCCACATAGATCAACCAACTCTTCGCGTGTGGCTTCTGCTGCTGCTTAAGGATTTTCCTTTCGTTATGAATGTCATTGAATGATGGTCGAATCCTCCTTGGAGAGATGAGATAGCCGGGTTAGAGCGTACCTGCTTGGATTTCAGAGAGTGGATTTCTCCAAAACAAACAAACAACAAACAGGTACTAAGTTCGCAGCCCCGGGGCGATGATGGGCCTGGTCAGCCTGGAGCGGGATTGAACCAGAACTGCGCTCGCACATGATGACAGGCATCACCACCACTGTGCTATCCACCCCTCTGGTAAGATCTATCCTGAAAATTACTCCGGAATTCTTAATTGGGAGCAACAAAGGTAATTTTTACTCGTTGCGGAGTCCAGCAATAAGAGCAAAGACACAGTTACGTGTTTTAGTCATTCAACTTTTTTTTACAAGACCAGTCATCATGTATTGTGTGGATCCCAGCACTCCACCCATTCAATATGTTTCATCGCATCTATCACCCACAACGATCTTCAGATTTGCTTGTGTGTTTCCGACAGCTGTTTGAGAATTTTTGGACTTATTAACGGCATTTAATAGCAGTCGATTCTTCTGGAATTCTGAGGCAGTCGTGCTGGGGCGTTAACAGGTGTTCGCCACAAAGAGTTGCCAGTGATTTTGTGGAATAGGTGGAGCTATCTGAACTCAGACGAAAAAGATACACATTTCTTGACCCCCGAAGGATGGTAGGCTTGGTTGGCCTTGGCGAGTTGAAGTTGGTGTGCGCCTGCTCGACCGCATCACTACTATTGGGTAACACTCGCTCTAATATTCAGTTAAAGGATAAAGCTCTCAGCGTTGCTCAATCCTTGAGATATGCGCCATACGTGCGAATTCACTAAGCATCGTTAGAAGCGACTGAATGCATATCTGGTCTATATAAAAGACCCATGCTGGCCTATTGATGTATAGAGCCAGTGCTCCCATCCTCCCATACAAGTCTGGTAGCACCACTTGCCGACCCCGGAGGGATGAAAAGCTTGGTGAGCCTGAGGCGCTCTAACCACAGCGCTACACTCGCCCCAATATCCAGTCACCAACAAAAATGCAGATAACAAATGAGATATTTCATAATTATATACTGTCAATATGCCGCATACAGTACACATTACTCGCAACGCTGCAAAGGTTGAACTAGCTGGGTTACAAAGCTCTCATTCAGCACACTACCGGTACTCCCTGCCTACCGACAATGATTTCACCAACCTGGTCGACAGCTTCCCATGTGACAAATGCCTCAGAAATCAAGTCGAGACCAAAACTACTTTAAGCGATTTCATCCCGTCATTTCATAATTTTATGCAACCAAAATGACTAGATTTGTTCCTTCTAGAGAGCAATCTGTATATTCTAATGATTCTCACTTCCGCTAGTACACTTAGTCCTGGGCTTAGATACGCCATATTAAGGAACACAAAGTGAAACTCCATATTAATTCCCGAGCAACCTAATATAATTTCACTTAACAGTCAACGTGTTGTTCTAAAATAAAAAGCGACAATAAACAACTTCCTACCGATTCACACTTTGCCATTGCTTGAAATTCGACTAGACTCCCACTCAATATACGACCGTTGAATTCCTGGATAGCATACGGTTTTCCGGAAGAGTTCAGCGGTGGGAATTCCAGCAATGACATTCTGGAAGTAACAATTGTTAGACTTGAATCTTAGGAATAAGACATAACTATGAAGTCTACCCTCCAGTTACGAACAAAATTACAGATTGAAATAACGAAGAGAGAGAAACAGATCGCTGGAAAAGGAGTGGAGACGCTGTTTGCTTCAGAAAATCAAAATTTGAATCCAACCAACGAGCGCGCCAAAATCTTGTTGGGAGCACGATATTAATCCCTCAATTATTGTGAATCCCATTGCTTGATACTCTACTTGAACGGCCAGCCCTCACTGGTTGTGCGGGCGCCAGCTTAATCACCATTTTTCGGAGAAGTCTGAGCCAGGTCGTCACCATCACATTTAGTCGCAGCCGTTGTGGATCGCTGAGCGATTTGTTACCAGGCGACTACTTTGATACCAGGACGATGGTGGATCTTGGTATTGGCTTACTCCTAGCTAGGCTCCCTGATGGGAAGGCCGGACTCCTCCTCAGCTTGGGAGACCCTTCCGAGGGGACGAATCCCTCCGCTATGCATCGCAGTCCGACACCCAGGAACACCTCCCAGCCACGATGAGGCAGTAGACCGTTGGGAGGGTTAATCCTCTTTGTTCTAAATTACTATTAGTAGTTGATGTTATGAGCAGCTGCTTGCACATTGCTTCATGGGAAATTATCACTAGGGTGGAAACCGAATACTTCATGAGTTCTCTACATGGCATATTTCTCGTTCTTCCTTTAGAAAAGGAAGAATGAGCAAGTAGGTTCTATGACATGTTCGTATTAGTTTATCTTCTTTCATTCGCGAGTTATCGTGTGGAGGTCCAATATTTCTTGCATGGCGATGTCGTCCCATCAGATCTTGTAGCGAACAAAAACGTGGCAGTGACATTTCGGCCTGCATCGTCAATTGTTCGTCATTCTGTCGAAGCAACATCATCTCCTTCTAGATGTCGTCATCTTCCAGGAATACACATGTGAGTAGAAACTTTCTCATGTTTTTCCCTCTTCAGCTTCCTTTCAAAACCCTAGTGTTGGGACTCTAATGTACGCAGAAGAGGGGCACATGTGCCGCACTGCTCGGTGGTGTCCTGCAATACACATGGATCGATCCCCGCTTCCGTGGCTCACAAAGCCTTTGATCACTCCGGAATCGGCAAATTGGCACCAGAGTTGCCTGGAAGGATACCAGCACTGGCTCCATACATCGGTAGGCCAGCACGAGTCATTATAAAGGTCAGATATGCATTCAGTCACCTCCAAACGATGCTCAAAGAAGTCGAATGCATGGCGCATCCCTCGTGGATTCATCAACTCCGAGAGTTTTATCTTTTTTATATTATTCTGTGCATGAGCTTACACGAGGTTGGTATCAATATCTTATATGTCTTGTGTTTTATTTATATTACGTCCTATACATTATGCCGTATATATTTGTTAATTGCTTATATTTTTATGATCTATGCGTTGTTTTAGAGCTAAGCCGAAGTTGGACAAACGTCAGTGGATCCATAATTTTACCACCAAGTAAGGAATATTTATGGGTTTTCATGGAAATAGTAAGCTGGACAACTCGTATCTATACTAGTACAGAAGTACTTGGTTTCTTGTAAATGTAATGTTGGTTTATTTTACTTTTGTGTGCCCAACAAGGATTTGGGACTCCAAGACTAGTTTTTCCGCAACAACCAGTTAAGTGTCAATTGGAGTATTCTGTTTGCATGCATGGACGCTGTCGGTTTCTATGAATCATTTATAATTGATATATTTAAAAAGGGGGCGAATACTTATTCTCGACAGGTGAATTCTAAATGGAAAGCTGGAATTGTAGCTTAAGAAAAATACTTAGTGGTGCGCATGTTTTATTTCTTCTTTGTTTTAACTTGTTGCTTGTTACCTTTTGATATTAGAACATCGTCTCCACTTAATCAAGTTTATGCAAATCGACGTTTTCCAGATGACCAACGCATCTATTTGTTGTTGTACCATTTTTTTCGCCGTTGGCTTGCTCAATCATAGGCTTTCAGAGAGGATTAACTACGAGTATAAATTCTCAGTTCTAACTGTTTACTTTTTCATTCATGAGACTTTTAATTCGGATTGATTATGTCTTTCTTTTAGTTTTCCACTTCTTCAAAAATACCTGTTGAATTTCTTGTGCGGTCATTCGAGTTTTGTGAAGATAGTTTTTTTCGTCTTCTCTTCGAAGAATGTTTGAGTATATTATCCTTTACAGAGCAATTCAGTGATTTAAGGAAATAGATTGAGTCCATCATGTAATGGTCTAGCTATGTGTGTCTAGGCTGAGAAGCCAAAATGATAAACGACTTAGCTCTAGAGTTGAGCAGGTGAAAGGGAGCAGCGTGGGCAGCTTTGAAGACCATCGGAGATGTAACAAGGGGTAAAAAGAACACTCGACTCTTTGCTCACCTTTTTGACTGCACGATTCTCCCTGTCTTAAACTATGTTAGAAAACTCGCTAAAAATCGCTAAAAATAATAAAGGTCGCTAAAAAAGCAAAATGAAAGATCACTCAACGTCATAGAACACACGCAGTTGAAAGGGCGATGCTAGGAATGTACAATATCGCCCAAGTGATAGATGGAGTGCAAAGTTATAACCTATGTCAACGAATTAGAGACGCCATGATAAACGCAAAAATGTCGAAAATCAAATGGGCAGGTTTCATGATGCGTCTGAACGACAACTGATGGACAAGACCTGTTAGCGAGTCATTTTTCGGGATTACAGTGGTCAGAGTTGTTTACGAAAAGCGCTAGAAGGAAGATATGATGATCAACGAGTCCCTAAAGGTGGCAGAACCCACTAGGTTACTCTGTCATGCGACAGGAAAAATGGAAGATTTACTGGCCCCTTCTCGAGGCATTCGACGATCAACGTAACTACTGGTAATATAGTTGAGCTCAGAGTGATCCACTGGTGTATAAAAGGTAGTGTAAGGTCCTAAGAGCATGGGAGAGGAGGTGGATGTTCATAGTTCAATTGCCTGAGCTTCTGACTGACGATCAACGGAGCATGAGAGAGAGTACACTGTCGTGCAATTAATATGTGATCCTTGCGATTGACATATGCTGACCGCATTTGCTCAAGTAATGTGTATTTTCACCACGTGGGGACACTGGTTTTAATGGATAACTCCATGGAAAGTAAAATGGATAAAAATGTAGTCTTACAGACGCTATCGTCCATCTATCGTCATCGTTCAGCTTATCCTTTGCTCATTCAACGACTGGCACCCAGCAGGAAATTTCGCAAGTCCTGAAGTAAAAGTCAACCATTCTGTAACGCCTCTAGGATCGTTTTGCAATCCCAGCCGCTAACGATGTCTGAATGCTGAAGTTTGGAACCAACTTGTCCAGAGTTCAACCATGCCTGTAATAGAAAGAAGCGCTTTCTATCCAATAAGAACCATAATCGGTGAAATGTTTTTGGATTCATAATATATGACTTTTTATTTGCTGCCTATTATTCTTCTTCCATGGCAGGT
This sequence comes from Angiostrongylus cantonensis, assembly GCA_009735665.1. NCBI lineage: Eukaryota > Metazoa > Nematoda > Chromadorea > Rhabditida > Metastrongylidae > Angiostrongylus > Angiostrongylus cantonensis. Next base: position 385,565 of record MQTX01000099.1, read on the forward strand.
ATTATGTGAAATTCAACCATAATGATGCTGAGATATTTGCAAAACTCGGACGAGAGACCTAATTCGGACCCGCGATCACTCTTTCTGAGAGCTCGCATGGTACTTACTGCTCCACTGAAGCCCTTGTTTTGTATTCCTCCCACCCAGAAAAAAAACTTGCTGAAAAAAGGAAAAGCGAGAGCCTCAGTGGTGCAGTGGGTAACACATAAGCACCCGAAAGAGGTAATCGCTGGTTGGAATGTGGTTTCGGGTCTGAGTTTTGCAAATATCTCAGCGTCACTGTGTATTTGGATTGTTAACACAGGAATAATAAACAATAAAGATCGGAAATAGTTCCATTCATTGTGATGACTGATTTTACTGATATTCAACTATCTCGCAATAGCGTAGTATTTGTGTTCTCATTGATGTGTGAGACATCGACACGTTGCATTGCTTTTCCTATCGCTTAAATGCGTCATCGATGTTTCATTTCGTTGTGTCAATCGCTCCCCTGCCTCAGATCTGCCTTGGAAAATGTTATCTCTTTTTTCGAATGAGTAGTTGCTTATCAGGAGAGCGTATACATATTGGGTTATTCTCCAGTACTGTTGAGAACAAAGAGCAGGAAGGTCATTTCATTCCAAGAGTTATTGATTTTTCTTTGGTGAACGAAATTCATTGAGTTTGTGCTAGGTAAAGCCCGTAGCGAACCTTCCGGAAATGTCGCTCGGCACTTGACCTTATGACTCCGTCCATTCATGTTAGAAGATAGGACGTTCGGCGTTGATCAACCCCCCTTGGAAGTACTCGCGCACTCAACGCCCCTGAACATCATAGAGCTGATTTAATGTATATGTCGTCGAAAAAATGAGTTAGGAAGGAATAACAAAGTATACGGTCAGTTCCCAGGATCGACTTTCTATTAACCTCGGCATTGGAGTATGGTTACCTTGTTTCCTTGTTTAGCAATCGCGAGGTTGTTATACAGCATACATTTACTTCCATAGAAAAACACACAATACAATACAACACAACAGTAGCTGACGTTTCGGCAGTATCGCCTTCTTCAGAGCCGCTTTTTTACATGACTTCCAATGAGGAAGGTTAGAACAGCTGATTATGCTCGCATATGGTTGATGACGCATATGACGGTGATTCATTTCAAACATCGTGACATCTGCCAGATCTCTGTTCTGGCCATATCCTGTTATGGAGCATTCAACTAAGGTTATACTGTAATGATGCTGATATATTTGCAAAATTCCCTACAGCAGGTGTCTGCGGCGAGGATCGAACACGCTATCACCCATTTTAGGAGCTAACGTGTTCAGCACCAAACCATGTGCGTCCTTCGTTTCGCCTTTGTTTCAGATAGTTTTCACCAGCGCCATCGGCAATTAGCCGTCAACGAGATTGATCTGAGGAGCACAAATCGGCATTGAACCCAGTTAAGCTGAGAATGCAGTCAAGATCGCTATCAACTTTTTTATTTACTGCCTACTATAACGCTGATTTAAGCTCTCCAGATTGATCCCGTTGACGGGTGATTACTGATGGCACTGCTGTATAGAAAACTTGATTACCGAGAGACGAAATGAAGGACGCGCATGGTGTGGTGGTGAATGCGTTAGCTCCCAGAAAGGGTAACAACGTGTTCGATAACCACCGCAGACACCTGCCGTCCGGAGTTGCGCAAATATCTCAGCATAATTGTGGTTGATTTCGCATAATACCGTGCCATGAGAATTGTAATAGGCAGTGAATAAATAAGTTAAAGTTGATTTTATACTCTTTTAGCCTTCTCCCATATTATTCTTTTTTAACTTTACGGCCATACGTTGAGGTGACCACAGTTGCTCTTTGGAGGAACACGTCACGTTCTATCTACGACTATGAAAGACTGTTTACTTCTTTTATATAAAGAATGAAAGGATAAAGCGTTTGGCTATCATCAATCCCTGACGGATGCACCATACGTTCGATTTCACTAAGTATCATTAAAGATGACTGAAAGAATATCTGTTTATACAATGACTTGTCGCGACCTACCAATGTATCATCAAGAACGACATCGTGTGTATCGTAGGGTATCCCTAACTACTGTGCTGCACGGTTCGTATGGCGACAACGATCCCAGTGAGCGATTCTAGGTTTGGAATAAAAACTGCGGAGAAGTTGTGTTTAAATAGTAACGTAGTATAGTAGTATAGTATATAACAGTAGTAGTAAAATAGTGACGTTTCTTTGAAATTAACTAGGAAATTTTTTGATTTTGATTTCTTCCATGGTAATACAAAGTGAAAGAGGGACTGCATCCAATGTCGTAGAAATTTGTCGGAAATACAATCTACCTTTTTTCTTGACTTTTGTCGACTATGGGGGCCGTTTGACTACGCTGAAACGAATGTACTCCTATCAGTGCGAGTCGAACAAAGAGAGAACCTGTCTTACATGAGACCTCTAGTTGACTGTTACCGAAACTACATAAGAACACAGCTTTTTCCTTCATACCTTATCATACCCATGGGAAAAAGTGTTCGCAAGTCGACACCATCTCACTAAAGCTTTTATCTTTCGCACTGCAGTGGGAAATGCATTCGGTTGATTGGGATGAGAACTCATTCGTATTGATGGAAAATCTCTATTTAACCTTCGTTTCGCTGATGACATCGTTATCTTCCCGAGGAATAGCAGTGAAGCGATGACGATGTTCAATGAACTCAACGAACCGATAAGAAACGCCGGGCAACGCGTAAATCGGGTGATAACCCAGTTAATGAAAAATCCATGGTGCGAACACGATCAGATAAAACTGGATGGTTCTCTGATTACAGAGATCACAGAACGTCCAAGGTATACGTACGAGGTGGTCATCATATCATAGGTATCATCATGGTCATCACATCATAGATATCACTTTGTGAGTGTTCGTTGGAAATTCAAAGAACATAGAGAACAGCGTTGTTTCTTGTTCAGCAATCGCGAGGTTGTTATACAGCATACATTTACTTCCATAGAAAAACACACAATACAATGCAACAAAAGCTGACGTTTCGACAGAATCGCCTTCCTCAGAGCCTGGAAAGGTATACGGATATACAATTTACTAGGCCAAACACTTCAGTAACACTTACCAAAAGACGAAAAACTCCATGGCAATTACATGATCAACAGCTTCTCGAAAAACTCACCGCTTTTTTTACATGACTTCCAATGATGAAGATTGAAACAGCTGATTATAGACGCACATGGTTGATGACTGCGTCACCCCACAACAGAAATTGATGCGAACATCGGGGCCAGGTCACGTGTGACCTTTGGGCATTCCTCCCTGCTATTCATTGCGGGATTTTTGGCATTTATCCGAAAAGCCTCAAAGAGTTTGCGCTTTGGTGTCTTAGTCTCCTGTTACAGCATACATTTACTTCCATAGAAAAACACACAATACAATGCAACAAAAGCTGACGTTTCGACAGAATCGCCTTCCTCAGAGCCTGGAAAGGTATACGGATATACAATTTACTAGGCCAAACACTTCAGTAACACTTACCAAAAGACGAAAAACTATGATTACAGAGATCACAGAACGTCCAAGGTACACGTACGAGGTCGTCATTATATCATAGGTATCATCATGGTCATCACATCATAGATATCACCTTGTGAGTGTTCGTTGGAAATTCAAAGAACATAGAGAACAGCGTTGTTTCTTGTTCAGCAATCGCGAGGTTGTTATACAGCATACATTTACTTCCATAGAAAAACACACAATACAATGCAACAAAAGCTGACGTTTCGACAGAATCGCCTTCCTCAGAGCCTGGAAAGGTATACGGATATACAATTTACTAGGCCAAACACTTCAGTAACACTTACCAAAAGACGAAAAACTCCATGGCAATTACATGATCAACAGCTTCTCGAAAAACTCACCGCTTTTTTTACATGACTTCCAATGATGAAGATTGAAACAGCTGATTATAGACGCACATGGTTGATGACTGCGTCACCCCACAACAGAAATTGATGCGAACATCGGGGCCAGGTCACGTGTGACCTTTGGGCATTCCTCCCTGCTATTCATTGCGGGATTTTTGGCATTTATCCGAAAAGCCTCAAAGAGTTTGCGCTTTGGTGTCTTAGTCTCCTGTGCGAGGATATTGACTTTTACTTCAAAATCGTTTCCGCTATGCTTTTGTATCCTATGCGTGCCTAGTGGAGTGCTTTGTCTTGCTATTCGTTTCCCATCTAGGTGTTCTTTTATACGGATACACAAGGGTCTGCCCGTTTCGCCACTATTTCGCCAATTCATCTCCGCAATCCTTGCAAGAGAACAGGTATATCGTACCCGAATTTATGCAATCACCGTCCCTGCTGTGAGAGCAAATTACGCAGCTTGTTGTTTCACATAGTCATACAAGCGTTTACGAACTAACTGACGACGTAGAGGATCCGGTGGTATTTCAACTAAGGCTACCGATTCCTCTAGACCTGCCCTTTTTAGGTATCGTTTTATAGCTATGCTTACTTCATCACTGATAAAGGGCAACATAAACGTGACTTTTTTTTGGCCAAATGTTTCGTTTCGTCGCGTCGCTCTCCTTCTAAAATTATCTCGTGCGGTAACTACTTCGTAGCCATCTGAGATAGTTATTTGCCGATTCAAGTCTCGTGATTCTTCCTTTAGTTCCCTGGTTGTGTACACAGAGACATATTTCTCACAGGCGCACTCCTTATGTTTGATGGATGGGACAAGAGAAAATGAACCAGGTTGTTTTTGCTACTTGGTTTTCGGTACCACTTTGTCATGTAACCGCTACTTGATAAGCTCATTTAAACGTTAAGAAATGGAAGCCAGTTCTCTTTCGGTTTCTCCTGGGTGAATCTAATATACTCAGACTGCTCATTCAATAATTCGAAGCATTTGTCCATCTCCTCCTGAGTAGAGAAGATGACAAAACAATCATCTATATACCTGCATCATAGTAGTGGCCGGAGGTCGATGACCGAGGCTTCTATTCTAGACATGAACTCAATGGCGAGAGTTGGTGCCAACCGCTGTCCCATTGCAAGCCCTCTCATTTGCGCGTAATATTTCCCAGGCCATCTAAAGAACGAGCAGTTTAGGCACTCTTTTAAGAGAGCCATAAGCTGCTGAATAGACAAGCCATGCATTAGTATTCCTCCTTCATGTTTAACAAGAAGTTCGTGAATGGCTGGCATTGTCATTCGATGCGTTGGTGTAGAGTGCGGTAACGTCGAACGACTCCATCAAGTACGCGCTGTTAGGAGACGCGTTACATAGACGTTTTAGGAACATTTGATTGTTCGTGAGGTGAGCTGGAATTTGTTTAACCTTGTAGGAGAGTGGATTGGTGGACGCAAGATCACCAACTGATACTAACTTATGTGTTTTAATAAGTAAGTGTAAAACGGGACAGGTCGGCCGATCTACTTTAAAATGCCAAATAACGGATGGTTTTAAACCCGCCGCCTTTGCTATTTTGACCCATTCATTGTTAAGTTTTCGGTATTGTCATTTGTATTCCTTTTCAGAGGATGGGCGATAGAGGGTAGCATCACTGGGATGTTCCTCCGTTATCTTAACATCTAACTGCCGAAGAATAACTACGAACTCTCCCCCTTTATCACTAACTGATAGTTTAATGGTCTTTGAATTTATTAATTCTCTAAATTTTCGCATACCACATTTTGTGCGGATGTGAGGTTAGAGGTAGACTTTCTATCGCGATTGTGGGAAAGAGTTTTGAGAACATCGTCCGAAAATATGCGAAACTTTGCACTAATTTCGACGTTGGGGTCCTGCTGCCTGAGGAACGCTCTGGGGAAAGGAGATGGTGGTAATAGCGCTGTTTCTTTGTTTTCATTTCTATTTAATATTTCTTTTTTGGCTCCATAGCGGAGTCGATCTTGAAGTTCATAAAAGTTGCATGCGATCCTACGCACAGTTACTTTAGAAATGGGTTGTGATGGAGAAAAACTTGAACCCAATTCAAATAGTGAACGTGCGTTCTCAGGTAAGATCATGTCTCCAAGTACTGTGACCCTAGATGTTTTTGGTGCATTATCAACCCTATTTTGACTATTATCAGAAGAGTAAATAATTTGTTTGCGGTTGTTTCATGAAGCTGAGATATGTAAATTGCTCAAAAGGTTTTCGAATTTTCGTTGTAAGGTTATTT
>MQTX01000099.1:391768-435587 GCA_009735665.1 Angiostrongylus cantonensis
TGTAATTCTTTGTATTCTTGTTGAGCAAACGCGAGGTGTTATTATTATTCTTTATTCACAAATAAGCTGACGTTTCGGCGAACTTCGCCTTCTTCAGAGCCTGGAAAGGTCAAGTTGACAGCAATCTACTCGGTCAAACGCCTCCATAACCAAACAAAGAAAACGCTAAACCAAGATTTCAACCACAATGAACACAACTTTGCGCACCCACCGCTTTCTATGAGGCTTCCACTGAGTATGTCTAGTGGAGACCGACCGCGCAGAATTCACATGGAATCGTAATGTGCCCTTCCCCTCAAAAATAATAGGCTTATATACTGCCCAATATCACGCGTGATAACGAGGCATTCTTCCCTGCGGTTCATTTTCGGATTTCTGGTTTGAGCGCTTGTGTTTTCGTCTCCTGTGCGAGGATCGTGACGCGTACTTCAAAGTCCTCCTGTTCATGTCTTTGGGTCCTATGCGTGCCTAGTGGGGTATTTGGTTTACTTTTGCCGACTAGGTGTTTGCTCAACAAGAATACAAAGAATTACTTGATCAATGCCGAGGTTAATAGAAAGTCGGTCGTGGAACTAACTTATGTGTTTTAATGAGTAAGTATAAATCGGGCATGTTGGTCGATCTAATTTGAAATGCGAAATAACGGATGGTTTTAAGCCCGCCGCCTTTCCTATTGTGACCCACTCATTGTTACGTTTTCGGTATTGTCTTTTGTATTCCTTTTTAAACGATGGTCGATAAAGGGTAACATCACTAAGATGTTCCTCCGTTATCTTAATATCTAACTGCCGAGGAATAACTACGGACTCTCCCCCTTTATCACTAACTGACAGTCTAGTGGTCTTTGAATTTATTAATTCTCTAAATTTTCGCATACCACATTTTGTGCGGATGTGAGGTTAGAGGTAGACTTTCTATCGCGATTGTGGGAAAGAGTTTTGAGAACATCGTCCGAAAATATGCGAAACTTTGCACTAATTTCGACGTTGGGGTCCTGCTGCCTGAGGAACGCTCTGGGGAAAGGAGATGGTGGTAATAGCGCTGTTTCTTTGTTTTCATTTCTATTTAATATTTCTTTTTTGGCTCCATAGCGGAGTCGATCTTGAAGTTCATAAAAGTTGCATGCGATCCTACGCACAGTTACTTTAGAAATGGGTTGTGATTTAGAGGTAGACTTTCTATCGCGATTGTGGGAAAGAGTTTTGAGAACATCGTCCGAAAATATGCGAAACTTTGCACTAATTTCGACGTTGGGGTCCTGCTGCCTGAGGAACGCTCTGGGGAAAGGAGATGGTGGTAATAGCGCTGTTTCTTTGTTTTCATTTCTATTTAATTTTTTTTTTTGGCTCCATAGCGGAGTCGATCTTGAAGTTCATAAAAGTTGCATGCGATCCTACGCACAGTTACTTTAGAAATGGGTTGTGATGGAGAAAAACTTGAACCCAATTCAAGTAGTGAACGTGCGTTCTCAGGTAAGGTCATGTCTCCAAGTACTGTGACCCTAGATGTTTTTGGTGCATTATCAACCCTATTTTGACTATTATCAGAAGAGTAAATAATTTGTTTGCGGTTGTTTCATGAAGCTGAGATATGTAAATTGCTCAAAAGGTTTTCGAATTTTCGTTGTAAGGTTATTTCGACATTAGACCTTAAAAAAATCGCATATCAATATTGACCCACCAGCTGTTCTCGTCCAAAGACGATCCTCCAAATACAAAGCACAAAAATGTTCCTTCGTCGAACACTTATTCATTCTGGCGAACATCTCGTTCTGATTGTTTCGCAGTGCAGCTCGAAGTAGTTCCATTTCGATGCCTCGTACTTGTCGGCTATCCTCTGGTTGACCGCATATCTCGTGAGTCGCTTTCGTTTTATAACTTTGGCTCGGCTCGAGAAGAGAACAGCGTGAAGAATAAATTAAATAGAAGCAAGAAAGCGGCATTGGTCGCATTTGGGCCACCCAAAGAAACCATCGACTAACTAGTGGACCCGGAAGTCCTTGCTCACCTTTCCAACTCATTGTTCTTTTCAGCAGTCTGTTATGTAGTGGAGACTCACGCTGATGCTTCAACTGCCCCCAGAATTCTGCGCGCCATCCAAAGAACGTTCAAATGGTGTGTTCTGAAGTATAAGGAAAACATACAACTTCTAAGTGGATGCGAAGCTCTGATCTTCGCATGTATCTCATCTTCAAAAACTAGAAGAATTCACAACATAGATGGGGCTCATGTAATAAGAACACTGGACGACGGTTGGACGAGATGGACAGCAGAGTGGACTTCAGGTGGATGTTAGTTATTACACTTGCACAAGTCGAAACATACCCCACGCAAACTACCACCAATTGATGCCAATCAGGAGGCAAAGAAACGATTGGGAAATGTGCTGAGGCCCGTACTACTCATGAAAACGGGCATTCCAAATATCTAAGCAAGTAAGATAGTGGACAAGATGTCATAGTCATCGAAGGGAATGTGTGAAAAACGAAATAGAAACTCGAAATTAGCAGAAACCAAGTCATACGGTTGATCCTCATCCATATGCAGCGTCGTTTATGTCTAGGCTAGGAATTTTGACAATTATTATTGATTTTCTACCACTATTTCATAGTATTTCTACAAAATTGTTGATTTTGTATTGAAAATGAACCGCCAATGGAGACAAATCGCTGTTCGCCGCCGCTCGCCAATGATAAGGTCGGAGCAAAGGAAAGTGGGTGGAGCAGAGTGGTGGCGAGAGTGGGTTCGAGTTCACGATTAACTCTGTAAATTACTTTCGTCCTTTCTTACTTCTCCGTTCTTCTGCCAAACGACCATGGATACCTCAGGTAACATGTGTTTGAAAATTCTCATATATTTTTAACTTTCGTTTTCATTTACTTTTCATCGAATTCTTTTCAATTCCGTTAATTAAGAAATTTGAAGTTCTCAATTATAAACAGAGTTCAACCTCGCTTAATCGATCCCACCATCGATTTTCGTCATAGTAAACAATTCTGATATGAAATCAATAGAGTCAAAACTGACCAGTCAATCAAGCTATTTCATTTTAATAGTGGATCACTGCACACATGAGATTTTCCACGCTTCGTTTCCAAGCTTCGCAAAATTAAACGAACTGCAGAGCCCTTTTTTTCGTCTTATCAATAACGCAAATGGATATAAAAGCATAACACTCTCACTAAAAGTACAGCAGGAGCGTGTCCGCTTCCAGTTGTTTGTTCATCATCTTCGTATCAGTTCACCGCACTTATCTACCAACTTTTCGCTGATAACAGGACTGTAATGAGTATTTTCTTGTGCATGAACCAGTGTCAGATGTACCACACTCTGTAGATTCCAGAACATTTTGAATTCGATTCGTTTATTCGCATCCACCAACCACGAAAGTCTTTGAACTTTTTTCTGCATAGATTCCGCTGCTCTTTGAAGATTTTTTCGTGTTCGTCATGAACGCCGTTAAACAGTGGTTGAGTCCAATGTCTTGCAGTCCTGCGGCAGCTGTGCTGAAGTGTACCTGCTTAGATTAGAAGTGAGCTTGTCTGAGACAAGTCGGTGCCAATTTCCCAAGCCCTGAAGCATAAAAGGTCTGGCGGACCGGCGGGCGGGCTGAGCGAGTGCCTAGGAGGCTGGGTCGTCGGCGTAATGAACGGGATCACTACCATGGTGCTACTCGCCCCTGTTATAAGCATTGCTCAGAATAGCAAAGCTTGTGTGACTAGAAGATCCTTTGAACCTTTACTCTTGTCTCTAAAAATGCATCACTTTAACAACCTTAACTACTCTGTGTATCAGGTGGTTCCAATGGCATGGCAGATACCTTTGCTACAGAAACAGTCGTCTTACCGGACGGCAAGTTTGATAAAAAAAAACTGCAGAGGACCATCTTTTCTCAGATTTTCAAGCATTGCAGCACAACATCAGCTCACGCAATGCTGCGTGTGTAGCGTAATGATTAAATATGGTATGAGACTTGTCTGGCAGATAAAACCACTGACTTGATTCACCGGTACACTTCCACCAGTTGCTAATCTGCGGCCAGAATAATGATAAAGGATAAAGCTCTCGGCGCTGATCAATCCGCGAGAGATGTACCATGCATTCGGCTTCATTGAGCATCGTTTGGAGGTGATTGAATGCATATCTGGCCTTTACAATGACTCGCGGTGGCCTACCGATGTATCGAGCGAGTACTGCTACTCTCCCAGACAAGTCTGGTATCAATTTTCCGACCCCGGAGAGATGGAAGGCTTGGTGAGCTACGGGCACGGGGATCGATCCCGTGTGTAGATTGTTGGGCGAATATAGGCCAGAGATCTGTTCAGTTGCTCCCACTATGCCCAGTGAGGTCGAGCATCGCTTATGCTCATCCATAGTGAAAAAAATGCAAAGAAATGAGCACTGTGAAGATTCACCGAAATCGCGACTGGAAGTGATGAAGTTCCATGTTTTTTGTATCTTAACTATCATTACGATTATCAGACGACTGTCAAATAAATTGTTGTCAAAGTTGTTATCGACAATTACCAGGTCAGACGAAGGCCTCTATCGAAGTGACGAGACTTTACATCACATTCGTGTTTTTGTCACATCCGTGTGAAAGTCTTAACTTGTGGAAATGATATTTGTACTTTTTTGCCTTAGAACAAAAATTTATGGTTTTCTTCCTACGTAAAGACCGATCTAAATCTATCCATTAGACATTTTCATAGAGCTTTCGAATTCTCGATTTTAATATCTTTTCAAATTGATGTGTACGTTTACCGTATCCCCTTTTAAATAAGCATGTCTTTTTTTTGCGAAAATCATTCGGAATACTCGGAAATGAATTTGGGACAAAAAATTCAAATATTCCACTTTTCGGCGTTTGTTTCCGAAATGTTTTGAACAGTATAATTGATTTTTAATGAAGTGGAATAATGAAAATCTATGAATTTTTAGGTCATGAGTATATGAAGGCAGCAGTGAGGGAGGCCTGTGTCGGGCTGGAGTCGGGCGACGGTGGTCCGTTCGGAGCGGTTGTTGTTCGCGACGGAAATGTCGTCGCTACCGGACACAACATGGTCTGTTCTTCTTTTTTTGTTCCGTATGATCGTTGTTCCAATACGTAAACTTTCTTACAAGCAGAAAGTCGTCTTCGTTGTCACCGTTGACGCAGATCGTAGTAATACTAGAACATAAGAAAAATTGGAAGCCTTATGAGTGGGTTCCCTACAGTCTGATGTCGACTCTGCTGATTTGATAAGTAAACTCTGAAACGGTTGAGGTACTACGGCATGAGTTGGAAATGGTGTAGCACGTCCTTAGTATCAAATTTAACCCTTTTTTAAACTGTGGAAGTTTGAATCTAAAAATAACCTCCGAACCAAGGTGAAGCCCTACTCAAGAGATAATCACTTTGTGTTATCGTAATGGTTTTTTTCACAACATTTTATTTTTTATTTTTTGCCTTCTATAATTTTTATGGGAGGGTATTAAGCGAAATACAACCACAAGATTGCTGAGGTATTTGCAAAACTCCGGACCACAGGTGTCTGCGGTGTTATAGAAGGCAGAAAATAAAAAGTAAAACATTGTGAATTCAACTACAGCCTCAGCTTAACTAGGTTCAGTGCCGATGTTGGCTCCCCAGATCAATCCTGTTGACAGGTGATTGCTGACGGCACTCATCGATAAAGTTAGCCGAGAAACAGGCGAAACGAAGGATCCTCATGGTGTGGTAGTGAACGCGTTACTCCCCGGGAAGGACAATAGCGCGTTCGTTCCCCACCGCAGACACCTGCGGTCCGGAGTTTTACAAACATCTCATCAATCTTGTGTGTTTTTCTTTACGAAGCATCGATTTTTTCCTTATCATTCTTATTATGCATCAATACAGAAGAATGAATTCACTAAAATGAGCTTCTCTAAAAGCTATTTGTTATAGATGAAGCTTTAGAAGCGCAGGACGTCCTTCGCCCATATTGCTACCCCACGCATTCGACTCCATAAAGCTTTGTAGAAGAGACTGGATGTATATCTGCCCTCTACAATGACTCGCGGTGGTCTGCTGATGTACCGAGTCAGTGCTTCTATCCTTTCAGACAGGTCTGATACTAATTTGCCGACCTCCGAGGATGGAAGGCTTGGTGATCCCTTCGCGTTGGATTAAACCAATGACTACGCGTGTATTGCAAATCACCGCTAAATTTCTCGCTGCACACGTCCTTCATCTTTTATCACATGGTTCCCAATAAACTCTCCCACTTTCCTCATTGCTGTTATAAGATTTGATTTGTATAAGGTTTTGTTTGTTTTTTGTGATTTTTTGTTCGGGTACCCGATACCCGTAATCGTTGCTCATTGCCATCTAGATGTGCAAAACATATAGTATGATCAATTGCATTCCTCGCGCTCAACCGGAATTATTCAAAGTTGGTGAAGGGGAAACATTCGTGGATATGCAGGCTGGTTTAAGTGCTGTGAAACATTTGTTGTTAGGAGCGCGTCTAGCCTGCAATATTTCCACATGTGGTGTCTGTTTCCATCTCGTTCCTCGGGTTCTGCCATCCCTCCGAGGTCAGCAAATTGGTATTTTATGTGCCTGGGTGATAACAACACTCACTTGACACATCGGCATACCATAGGAATAGGCCAGACATTTTTCGGATCGAGCCTACTTCTGAGCTCTGAACAGTCAAGTTGATTGCAATCTAGTCAGCCAAATACTTCCCTTACTTTAACAAAAAAACCTGAGACCTAAATTTCAATCGTATTAGAAAAAGGTTTTTCAAACACTCATCGTTTCCTACCGGTATTCGGCTTGGCCTTATTATTATTGGTGACTTTTGATGAAGGCGAAATCCGTAGAAACGTCAGCTTTTGTGGAAAAATAGTGTAATGACGGCTTTATTTTCACTGATGAAAAAACTTTAAATTATTGATCAATGCAGAGGTTAGTAGAAAGTTGGTCCTAGGAATTATTTTGTTTCATCTTTTTAAATTTTACGTGACCCGACATCACATGCTATGCGGATCCAGCACTTCGCTGATTCGATCCGTTTCCTCGCGTCTATCATGCATAAAGGTTTTTGAACCTTTAGCATGTAGGTTTGGTTACTGTTTGAGCATTGTCATCTGGAACACCCGGCCCAGAGCGTTCCCACTTGGATCGAAGTGTACCCAGATAACTCTGGTACTAATTTACCCGACCCTAGAGGAATGACAGACTTGGTTGACTTAGACATGGTCGAACATATTAAACGGCATCATTGACGACATCGGCATTTTGCATTTCGTCGACGCTGATTTAGCACTATTTTCACATTTTGTGACCAACTGTTTGTTTGTGTGGTGATACCGTGTACAGGAAAAAAACTGCTTGGCGTAATGTACGGCAATCGGATGGATTGTTCCAGACAAGCGAAAAAGTGTGCCTTACCACTATGGCTCATTGTTATTAATCTTCTAAAGTATTCTTACACACGAAAGGGGGGTTCGTTAGAAACATGTTTCGAACAGCCACCAGGGTGTGTGCAGGAAGAGAGCAGAAGGAAGAATCCCGGAACCTGGCGCTGGAAATGGCCGTTTCCAATGACTACGAAACTGCAGCTCCCCGGGACAGGTGTAAAGAAAAGGCCAAGTCCCCAAACGATAGCACTAGCGATAGCAAGGTCTCGTTTATCCTGCCCTTCATCTCCAACGAATTAAGTACAGCTATATCACGCTGCTTGAGAAGGGCCGATCTAGAGAATTTGGTTAGAATAGTCGAAATACCACCGAGAACTCTAAAAAGCCAACTGGTTCGCAACCGCCTGTATGACTGATTATGTACAGCGCAAAACTGTTTAATTTGCCCCAACGGTAGAGAGGGTGATTGCATGAGTTCGGGTACAGTTTATCTGATCCCTTGCAAAACATGCAGAGGAGACGAATACTTTGGCGAAACGGGTAGACCACTCTTCTGCATCCGTATAAGAGAACACTTAGTCGGTAAACTTAAAGTTAGACCAAGTACCCCACTGGGCACGCATAGGACACAGAGACATAACGGGGAAGATTTTGAATTAGAAGTGAGGATCCTCGCGTAGGAGTCGAAAACACCAGACCGTAAAATTCTTGAAGCATTCTGGATTAATCCCAAAAATTCGGAAATGAGCCGCAGGGAGGAATTCCTCATTATCACGCGTGATATCGGGCAGTATTTAAGATTGCTGTTTTGATGTGAGAGGCACATTACGCTTCCATGTAAACTCTGTGCTGTTGGTCTCCACGTGACACATCTATTGGGGACTCATAGAAAACGGTGAGTTTGCGATGAAGCCATTCTGTGTTCAATGTGATTGAAATCTTGGTTTAGCGTTTTCTCTGTTTGGTTACGGAGGTGTTTGGCCGCATAGATTGCAGCAAACTTGAGCTTTCCAGGCTCTGAGGAAGGCGAATTCCACCGAAACGTCAGCCTGTGCGTAAATAGGAAATAAAATAACACCTCGCGTTTGCTCAACAAGAATATAAAGAATTCTTTCCAGTCTTTACCATCTTTGCTGGAAGATCAGAGAAACAAAGTGAGAATTGATGAGCGCCATTCCAGGTTTTTGCGACAAATGATCCTACAATGCATGCTGAAGTGGTCGCGATCAGAAACGCCTGTAAGAAAGTCGGTACGTTCGTGCTTCAGTTGACGAACGCATGAAAGCCACGGACAACGATCATGTCCAAGTTGCTTCTTTGGTTGCAACAGTAAATGGACAACTACACGTTGGAAAAATGTAACCGGACAGTTTTCTGGGTTTGCGGTGGGGTTGCTCTGCGGAGCTCCAGATTGACATGACAGAGCATGGATTGTCTCGATAATAGACGGCACAGGACAAATTATACCGTAGCCCTGCGGTTTCGGTACTTACAACTACTGTATCTATCATATAAAGGGTGTCGCAGTGTCCAAATATCTGATAAGGAACGATAAAAGGTACTTTGTGAGATTAGGGAATTAATAGGAACAACCATTCGCCATCTTTCGCCTTTCACATTTTCTCAAACATTAGCTGTTTTGAAGTGAAATTTAGTTAACTAACGAAATAAGACACCTAGAGGTACTGCTAGTTTGGGGCTACTGTTTTTCATCTCCGTTTTTTTTTTTGTTTCTCCGAATTGTCACCTAATATGTAAATGAAATAAGCGGATCAAATTTAATCCACAACTCTAAATGGATCGACTTCATCAGTAATTGATTCATGTATTTAATGTTGCAGAATCCATTATTCTCATTATTCATTATATTCAAATTTTTTGTTATTATAACTGAGTATACATATTAGTTTCGTTTCCTATCCCTTTTCGATTTGATAGCCTTCGATCTGTTTAGTGAATGAAGATGAGAGTTATGCTTAGGCAATTATGACCTGTCCGGTTGTATCCTGTATACTTCGTGCTATCCCTGTCCGATGTGTATGGGAGCCTGTCTTTGGGCCCGACTCAGTGCCATCTACTACTGCGCTACAGATGGAGAGGTACTATTATACTATTTGTACTAGTTTATTATTTCCAGTTCTACCAGTTCTAGCAGTTAGTTTCGCTTTTTCAGTTCAGCTCTCACTAGTTTCTATTAGTTCTGCATTTTAAGGCTTTTTGTTAGTTTTTTTTTTTGCTGCTTGTTCTATTTTCTCTATGGCATCAACAATTACACCATATTACTAGCGATGGGCCTTCATCACAAGAAATAATAGAATGAGATCAAATCTCAAGGAGACTAGACTTTGAAGAAGACTTCAAATTCGAACCTTCCCATATCATCTTCGGAAAAGGGTGGCCAACTTCATGAACACAAAGCGAACATGGCTTTCTCATCGCATTTATACCTACTAGTGGATAGTTTCTTCTTGTTGGACAAAAAAAAAACGACTTATTGGGAGAATTGATCGAGTTTCTAGTCACTTTTTGGAAAAGTGTTACCCATAGACGTATATCAACTATTTTCTTGAACATTGCTGGTCACGGAATTCTCTGGATTGCTAAGTTCAGCAAAATCGTTAATTTTCAATATTTAGGACCTGCTAGGTATCTGAGGGCGCGTTTAGCGCAGTGATTTACCCGACCCTAGAGGAATGACAGACTTGGTTGACTTAGACATGGTCGAACATATTAAACGGCATCATTGACGACATCGGCATTTTGCATTTCGTCGACGCTGAATTAGCACTATTTTCACATTTTGTGACCAACTGTTTGTTTGTGTGGTGATACCGTGTACAGGAAAAAAACTGCTTGGCGTAATGTACGGCAATCGGATGGATTGTTCCAGACAAGCGAAAAAGTGTGCCTTACCACTATGGCTCATTGTTATTAATCTTCTAAAGTATTCTTACACACGAAAGGGGGGTTCGTTAGAAACATGTTTCGAACAGCCACCAGGGTGTGTGCAGGAAGAGAGCAGAAGGAAGAATCCCGGAACCTGGCGCCGGAAATGGCCGTTTCCAATGACTACGAAACTGCAGCTCCCCGGGACAGGTGTAAAGAAAAGGCCAAGTCCCCAAACGATAGCACTAGCGATAGCAAGGTCTCGTTTATCCTGCCCTTCATCTCAAACGAATTAAGTACAGCTATATCACGCTGCTTGAGAAGGGCCGATCTAGAGAATTTGGTTAGAATAGTCGAAATACCACCGAGAACTCTAAAAAGCCAACTGGTTCGCAACCGCCTGTATGACTGATTATGTACAACGCAAAAAAACTGTTTAATTTGCCCCAACGGTAGAGAGGGTGATTGCATGAGTTCGGGTACAGTTTATCTGATCCCTTGCAAAACATGCAGAGGAGACGAATACTTTGGCGAAACGGGTAGACCACTTTTCTGCATCCGTATAAGAGAACACTTAGTCGGTAAACTTAAAGTTAGACCAAGTACCCCACTGGGCACGCATAGGACACAGAGACATAACGGGGAAGATTTTGAATTAGAAGTGAGGATCCTCGCGTAGGAGTCGAAAACACCAGACCGTAAAATTCTTGAAGCATTCTGGATTAATCCCAAAAATTCGGAAATGAGCCGCAGGGAGGAATTCCTCATTATCACGCGTGATATCGGGCAGTATTTAAGATTGCTGTTTTGATGTGAGAGGCACATTACGCTTCCATGTAAACTCTTTGCTGTTGGTCTCCACGTGACACATCTATTGGGGACTCATAGAAAACGGTGAGTTTGCGATGAAGCCATTCTGTGTTCAATGTGATTGAAATCTTGGTTTAGCGTTTTCTCTGTTTGGTTACGGAGGTGTTTGGCCGCATAGATTGCAGCAAACTTGAGCTTTCCAGGCTCTGAGGAAGGCGAATTCCACCGAAACGTCAGCCTGTGCGTAAATAGGAAATAAAATAACACCTCGCGTTTGCTCAACAAGAATATAAAGAATTCTTTCCAGTCTTTACCATCTTTGCTGGAAGATCAGAGAAACAAAGTGAGAATTGATGAGCGCCATTCCAGGTTTTTGCGACAAATGATCCTACAATGCATGCTGAAGTGGTCGCGATCAGAAACGCCTGTAAGAAAGTCGGTACGTTCGTGCTTCAGTTGACAAACGCATGAAAGCCACGGACAACGATCATGTCCAAGTTGCTTCTTTGGTTGCAACAGTAAATGGACAACTACACGTTGGAAAAATGTAACCGGACAGTTTTCTGGGTTTGCGGTGGGGTTGCTCTGCGGAGCTCCAGATTGACATGACAGAGCATGGATTGTCTCGATAATAGACGGCACAGGACAAATTATACCGTAGCCCTGCGGTTTCGGTACTTACAACTACTGTATCTATCATATAAAGGGTGTCGCAGTGTCCAAATATCTGATAAGGAACGATAAAAGGTACTTTGTGAGATTAGGGAATTAATAGGAACAACCATTCGCCATCTTTCGCCTTTCACATTTTCTCAAACATTAGCTGTTTTGAAGTGAAATTTAGTTAACTAACGAAATAAGACACCTAGAGGTACTGCTAGTTTGGGGCTACTGTTTTTCATCTCCGTTTTTTTTTTTGTTTCTCCGAATTGTCACCTAATATGTAAATGAAATAAGCGGATCAAATTTAATCCACAACTCTAAATGGATCGACTTCATCAGTAATTGATTCATGTATTTAATGTTGCAGAATCCATTATTCTCATTATTCATTATATTCAAATTTTTTGTTATTATAACTGAGTATACATATTAGTTTCGTTTCCTATCCCTTTTCGATTTGATAGCCTTCGATCTGTTTAGTGAATGAAGATGAGAGTTATGCTTAGGCAATTATGACCTGTCCGGTTGTATCCTGTATACTTCGTGCTATCCCTGTCCGATGTGTATGGGAGCCTGTCTTTGGGCCCGACTCAGTGCCATCTACTACTGCGCTACAGATGGAGAGGTACTATTATACTATTTGTACTAGTTTATTATTTCCAGTTCTACCAGTTCTAGCAGTTAGTTTCGCTTTTTCAGTTCAGCTCTCACTAGTTTCTATTAGTTCTGCATTTTAAGGCTTTTTGTTAGTTTTTTTTTTTGCTGCTTGTTCTATTTTCTCTATGGCATCAACAATTACACCATATTACTAGCGATGGGCCTTCATCACAAGAAATAATAGAATGAGATCAAATCTCAAGGAGACTAGACTTTGAAGAAGACTTCAAATTCGAACCTTCCCATATCATCTTCGGAAAAGGGTGGCCAACTTCATGAACACAAAGCGAACATGGCTTTCTCATCGCATTTATACCTACTAGTGGATAGTTTCTTCTTGTTGGACAAAAAAAAAACGACTTATTGGGAGAATTGATCGAGTTTCTAGTCACTTTTTGGAAAAGTGTTACCCATAGACGTATATCAACTATTTTCTTGAACATTGCTGGTCACGGAATTCTCTGGATTGCTAAGTTCAGCAAAATCGTTAATTTTCAATATTTAGGACCTGCTAGGTATCTGAGGGCGCGTTTAGCGCAGTGGTTAGAAATACCATGTGATACACACTTGATCACTGGTTCTACGCCATGCTTTCTCTGGCTTCATCAATCCTTCCATCCCACTGAGGCCGGCGAAATGGTGCCAACTAATCTAGGAGGATGGCAGCATCCGCTTGATAGATCAGTGGGTCACCACTGATCATTGAATAGGTCATCCACTAAGAATACAATATAAATTCAATCACTTCATCTTTATCAGGAAGAGAGCAGAAGGAAGAATCCCGGAACCTGGCGCTGGAAATGGCCGTTTCCAATGACTACGAAACTGCAGCTCCCCGGGACAGGTGTAAAGAAAAGGCCAAGTCCCCAAACGATAGCACTAGCGATAGCAAGGTCTCGTTTATCCTGCCCTTCATCTCCAACGAATTAAGTACAGCTATATCACGCTGCTTGAGAAGGGCCGATCTAGAGAATTTGGTTAGAATAGTCGAAATACCACCGAGAACTCTAAAAAGCCAACTGGTTCGCAACCGCCTGTATGACTGATTATGTACAGCGCAAAACTGTTTAATTTGCCCCAACGGTAGAGAGGGTGATTGCATGAGTTCGGGTACAGTTTATCTGATCCCTTGCAAAACATGCAGAGGAGACGAATACTTTGGCGAAACGGGTAGACCACTCTTCTGCATCCGTATAAGAGAACACTTAGTCGGTAAACTTAAAGTTAGACCAAGTACCCCACTGGGCACGCATAGGACACAGAGACATAACGGGGAAGATTTTGAATTAGAAGTGAGGATCCTCGCGTAGGAGTCGAAAACACCAGACCGTAAAATTCTTGAAGCATTCTGGATTAATCCCAAAAATTCGGAAATGAGCCGCAGGGAGGAATTCCTCATTATCACGCGTGATATCGGGCAGTATTTAAGATTGCTGTTTTGATGTGAGAGGCACATTACGCTTCCATGTAAACTCTTTGCTGTTGGTCTCCACGTGACACATCTATTGGGGACTCATAGAAAACGGTGAGTTTGCGATGAAGCCATTCTGTGTTCAATGTGATTGAAATCTTGGTTTAGCGTTTTCTCTGTTTGGTTACGGAGGTGTTTGGCCGCATAGATTGCAGCAAACTTGAGCTTTCCAGGCTCTGAGGAAGGCGAATTCCACCGAAACGTCAGCCTGTGCGTAAATAGGAAATAAAATAACACCTCGCGTTTGCTCAGCAAGAATATAAAGAATTCTTTCCAGTCTTTACCATCTTTGCTGGAAGATCAGAGAAACAAAGTGAGAATTGATGAGCGCCATTCCAGGTTTTTGCGACAAATGATCCTACAATGCATGCTGAAGTGGTCGCGATCAGAAACGCCTGTAAGAAAGTCGGTACGTTCGTGCTTCAGTTGACGAACGCATGAAAGCCACGGACAACGATCATGTCCAAGTTGCTTCTTTGGTTGCAACAGTAAATGGACAACTACACGTTGGAAAAATGTAACCGGACAGTTTTCTGGGTTTGCGGTGGGGTTGCTCTGCGGAGCTCCAGATTGACATGACAGAGCATGGATTGTCTCGATAATAGACGGCACAGGACAAATTATACCGTAGCCCTGCGGTTTCGGTACTTACAACTACTGTATCTATCATATAAAGGGTGTCGCAGTGTCCAAATATCTGATAAGGAACGATAAAAGGTACTTTGTGAGATTAGGGAATTAATAGGAACAACCATTCGCCATCTTTCGCCTTTCACATTTTCTCAAACATTAGCTGTTTTGAAGTGAAATTTAGTTAACTAACGAAATAAGACACCTAGAGGTACTGCTAGTTTGGGGCTACTGTTTTTCATCTCCGTTTTTTTTTTTGTTTCTCCGAATTGTCACCTAATATGTAAATGAAATAAGCGGATCAAATTTAATCCACAACTCTAAATGGATCGACTTCATCAGTAATTGATTCATGTATTTAATGTTGCAGAATCCATTATTCTCATTATTCATTATATTCAAATTTTTTGTTATTATAACTGAGTATACATATTAGTTTCGTTTCCTATCCCTTTTCGATTTGATAGCCTTCGATCTGTTTAGTGAATGAAGATGAGAGTTATGCTTAGGCAATTATGACCTGTCCGGTTGTATCCTGTATACTTCGTGCTATCCCTGTCCGATGTGTATGGGAGCCTGTCTTTGGGCCCGACTCAGTGCCATCTACTACTGCGCTACAGATGGAGAGGTACTATTATACTATTTGTACTAGTTTATTATTTCCAGTTCTACCAGTTCTAGCAGTTAGTTTCGCTTTTTCAGTTCAGCTCTCACTAGTTTCTATTAGTTCTGCATTTTAAGGCTTTTTGTTAGTTTTTTTTGCTACTTGTTCTATTTTCTCTATGGCATCAACAATTACACCACATTACTAGCGATGGGCCTTCATCACAAGAAATAATAGAATGAGATCAAATCTCAAGGAGACTAGACTTTGAAGATTTGCTGCTTGTTCTATTTTCTCTATGGCATCAACAATTACACCATATTACTAGCGATGGGCCTTCATCACAAGAAATAATAGAATGAGATCAAATCTCAAGGAGACTAGACTTTGAAGAAGACTTCAAATTCGAACCTTCCCATATCATCTTCGGAAAAGGGTGGCCAACTTCATGAACACAAAGCGAACATGGCTTTCTCATCGCATTTATACCTACTAGTGGATAGTTTCTTCTTGTTGGACAAAAAAAAAACGACTTATTGGGAGAATTGATCGAGTTTCTAGTCACTTTTTGGAAAAGTGTTACCCATAGACGTATATCAACTATTTTCTTGAACATTGCTGGTCACGGAATTCTCTGGATTGCTAAGTTCAGCAAAATCGTTAATTTTCAATATTTAGGACCTGCTAGGTATCTGAGGGCGCGTTTAGCGCAGTGGTTAGAAATACCATGTGATACACACTTGATCACTGGTTCTACGCCATGCTTTCTCTGGCTTCATCAATCCTTCCATCCCACTGAGGCCGGCGAAATGGTGCCAACTAATCTAGGAGGATGGCAGCATCCGCTTGATAGATCAGTGGGTCACCACTGATCATTGAATAGGTCATCCACTAAGAATACAATATAAATTCAATCACTTCATCTTTATGAAATCGATTGCATGGCGTATCCTCTAGAGATAGGGCGCGTGTGGCGCAATGGTTGGAGGCGTCACTGCGGCGTGCACGTGAAATGAGCCCATGGCCCACCAAGCCTTCCATTCCTCCGGGGTCGCCAAATTAGTACCAGACTTGTCTGGGAGGATAGCAGCACTGGCTCGATACATCGGCAGGCCACCGCGAGTCATTGTACAGGCCAGATATGCATTCAATCACCTCCAACGATACTTAATGAAGTCGAATGCATGGCGCAATCTCTCAGGGATTGATCAAAGCCGAGAGCTTTATCCATTTTTTATCCCCTAGAGATGGACCAGTCATCCTTTTGTTTAAGGATCCTAATGTGTTATCGATAATATCCAGTATGAAGAATATAGATCTTTTCAAGCCTAACAGTCGCTTAGGAATGCGCTATGCATTCGAATCAATTTGTGGTATCGTAGGCTTTTCCCACACAACAAATGATGGAGGCTTGCCAATGTACGAAATCTGCTGTTTTTACTCTTCCAGACAGGTCTGGTACTAATTTGCCCACCCTGAAGGGTTGGAGTATTTGCTTGGGTCAAGCCGAGGTCGAACCGAAGCCATAGGTGTGTGTATTGAACGGCATTTATACTATTTCTCTATCTGTCCCATTTTCCATCTAAAGAGCGATGTCATACCATCTTCCGATAATATCTATAACTAAGCCGTATACTGCAGGCAACCACGGCCGGCTTCGACGACAAGCCATTCCACGATTTCCTCAAAAATCCGCGTTCCGATGAAAAGCGGTGAGAAGTTCT
This sequence comes from Angiostrongylus cantonensis, assembly GCA_009735665.1. Classification (NCBI taxonomy): domain Eukaryota; kingdom Metazoa; phylum Nematoda; class Chromadorea; order Rhabditida; family Metastrongylidae; genus Angiostrongylus; species Angiostrongylus cantonensis. The sequence goes on from MQTX01000099.1 coordinate 408,602, forward strand.
GCTTTATCTAAGAAATCTGTTATTGGATGAAGGTTTTCACACGTATTAAAAGAAAGCATTCTTAAATGGAGGATTTATCAACTATTTCTCAGCTAGATTCTTGACATTATGAAACAAATTCAGGAAGCTGGAACGCCTGGTTGTTGCTGACTACCTCAAACCCTTCGATCTATGGATGAAAAATACCAATAACAAAAAAATCTAAGTTTTCCTTAAATCTGTTGCCACCGAGATTGTGTTTACAACGTTTTATTTTATTTTCATAGAAACAGTCAATAAACCTGTCAATCATATCAACGTGTAGTACATGAAATATATTCAGCGCCAAAACTACCCTTCACTTGCCGTTCATAGAACACTTTTGGTACGAGTGAACTCTATAGAGGTTATACTGAAATTGTGGGAGTGGTTATGTGACCTCCATAGGTGTCATTTTCTATTCGGTGGTTTACTTTAACACTTAGAGCTGTTTTCTTACAATTTTTATAGTCAATCGATAACTTATCCAATGCAGATGGTATAGTGGGCATCGTCCACTTGAGAATATTCCTTTAGTATAACTTCAATGATGCAGAGATATTTGCAAAACCCCGGACAGCAGGTGTATGCGGTGGGGAACGAACGCGATATTGTCCTTCTCAGGTAGTAACACGTTCACCACCACACCATGCGGGTCCCTCGTTTCGCCCTTCTCTAAGCTAGTTCTATCGATCTTTTGCCATCAGCAATCACCCGTCAGCGGGATTGATTATAACTGCAGCTTCAACCTAACTAGGTTCGTTGTCGATTTGGACTCCCCAGATCAATCCCGTTGACGGGTGATTGCTGACGGCACTCATCAATAAAACTAGCTGAGAAACAGGCGAAACGAGGGATCCGCATGGTGTGATGCTGAACGCGTTCCTCCCCGGAAAGGACAGTAGCGCGTCGTTCCCCACCGCAGACACCTGCAGTCCGGAGTTTTGCAAATATCTCAGCATCGTTAAAGTTATATTTCGCAATATATTCCCTACCGTTAAAAATAATAGGCAATAAATAATAAGTTAAAAATCCTTTGGTAATTTTTCACTTGGTTTCTCATTTTGCGATGAACGAGTGTTGAGTTGTTGAGGAAGGTGTTCCCAACACCAGAAACATGGGAGGGTGTATAAAAAATTCTGGAGAATACATAGGGTAAAAAAAGCGCAGAAGTTCTAGCAAAGTGTGGAGAAAAACTGATTTCGCTACCATAAAAACTTCTGCAGTGGCCGATGTGACATCCATGGGTGTTACAATGAGCTTAGAGATAAACTAGGCGTCATCCACTCCACAACAAAACCGAAATTAGGCCTAGTTAGAGTGTTGCAGAGTGACACCTCTGTCCACACTGCTCTTACAGAACTTTCAGTTTCATACTTACTCTAAACGGATTAAGCTCTAGACTAAACTCTATTGGAGTAGTGTATTCGCGTAGATCCCAAAAATATTTCTTGCAACAAACAGTTTAACAGCTTTTCTTTTAAATGTACCGATCCACTGCAAAGATTTTCTGAAGTTTGCATTTACTATTTGTCGCGTTAAGTGTGTGACAGGAGAATCAAGCTTCATTTTTCTTCTGTTCTCAGCAAAATTTTCACTTGTGGAAAAGGCACTATTCAATCTTCTTGTTTGAGAAGTGGGGACGTGTTTGCCACAGCTTTTCGGTTCATTGACAAACAGCTTGGAAGTTACCCATAACATGGCAGTCATGTAAAATCGGGGATTCACTTTTCCGGCAGTGTTATCAGAGGTATAGATGAATTCCGTCTTTAAATCTACAACCATCTATGGGAGAACACCGATGGAAAGAACTCTCAGTGGCATGACAGATAGCAGACGTGCTGGAAAATGTGCAGATTGCCGGCCCATGCGATGAGATGGCCTACATTCATCTATGTCAACAGTGCACGCAAAAAAATCTGTCAACTACCAAAAACCAAATAACGATACAGGTACGGCAGCGGTCATGCTCCAGTATGGTCAAAGGTGCTTAATATTTCTAACTAAAAACTCATCTATGAGTAAACTTATGACACTGCAGAAGCTAGAAAGCTAGCTGTGGATGCCCTCTTGTCAGAAGAAGCAGAAGAAAAAGGGATAATGCTAAGGGTGATGCCACGTGGAGTAGGGTAAACTGTAACTTTGCAAAATGTTAAAGACAGAATGTAAAAGAAGTGACTGAAAACAAGTTTTGATTTAAAAAAATTCATTCGTTTTGTAGTCTTACAATGTTGACGCATAGAGTTTGGATGTCTATTCCGCTGAAGCTTGAAAATCTGTAGACCTCTTTTCTCAATGACGGTCAACGGTGATTTATCACCGGCAGTCAGAGATATCCGCGTTGGGACTCCCAAGCCTGCACCAAGAGCAGTTGCCAGTCCAGGTGGATCGGTGGAAAGTCCACTACCTTCCAACTCAGATTTTTCAAGCGGCGACAGCGATCCCTGAGAATAGTTGACTGACCGCTTGGGGATGACGTAAAAAGTCAACTGAGAGACCAAAATTTTCATTCGAAATGTTTCCGCCGAAAATGTGAGGATATTTGGCGAAACGAAATGCTTTCTAACAAGACCCTGCCCCGCCTCTGAATACAGCGAAATCCACTGGAAACTTAGTCACTGTGAAATAAGCCTTTTGGTAGCAACGCCGTGTTGGTTCACCAGGAAAATACCAACGTGCTAATCGATACCGATCTCGTGGTTAACGATGAAGAATGTCGACAACTGTCACTCAATAGAATAGGAGAAAAATGCCAAGGACAATATTTGTGATCTTAAGGAACCTCACAGTTGTGTGTCTGTGCCTCCCAATTAGCCGTAAATTGATCGCTCTATGGATGACAAAGGGGTGCGACTGTGGCAGGTTAATCCACACCAACTACTCTGCCCGTCACAGTGAAAGTCGATCATTATTCAAGCAATACTGATAAGAATGAAAGCGAACACGCAAAATTTCCTTGTAAAACATACACGGTTTGCTATAGGAAATCAAAGAGGACCAAGCCGAAGCATGATGCACCACGCCTTATAACTTCACACTAATTATTTTTCGGTGGTACAGATTACGGTGACTTGAATGTGGTGTAGCATACGCGCCATTATGAGCTGTTTTTTCGTCCGTTCAACTGGAACAGTATGTGTATGAAGGTGGAGGCTTTGAAAGCATTCAAGCGGTGCTGTGATGCTGTTTCTCCGTATTTCTGTGTGACAAAGTTAGGTACCTTCTCATCTGTTCTCGATTTGTACTCCTTTAATCATTTTGAATACAGCAGACTTTTAGGCGTTGCATCTCACGGAGCAAGAGCTTACAGTATCAACGTCGTCGACTACGGTATCTCTGCCATTGTCTTCCGCCACTCGCTTTGTCATCGTTGCATTCGGGAAGGCGTCGGTCCTAATGACTTTGGCTGCAGAGAAATGCTTAGGACCGCGACTACTAGAGGGCATTGTGATCGCACCATTTACGCAAATTGACAAGTAAGTTTACAGTATCATAAACTAAGCAGAAAAACGTGGAAGTGAAACCATGTCATGTTGGGGGGGGGGCATTGTATTGTGACTGTATTTCTTCATTGTTTTGCCGCTTCATCATCTTCGCAAAGTGGCATTGGTGAGTAAGTACGCTTGTGGAACAGTGTGGCAGGCGCCCTGCTACACACATGGGATCGATCCCCTTGCACCTGACCCACTAAGACCTCCATCCCTACGGGCTCGGCAAATTGCTGCCAGACTTGTCTGAGAAGATAGCAGCACTGGCTCGATAAATCGGTAAGCCACCGCGAGTCATTGTAAAGGCTAGATAGACATTCAATCACTTCCAAACGATGCTCAAAGAAGTCGGATGCGTGGCACATCTCTCAGGGATTAATCAACGCCGAGAGCTTTTTTTTAAACCTTTATTGGTAAGTATCCAACTGCGGTATACAGCAACAGGTTATCGCCAAGTGGACCAAGAAATTGGCAGTATTGCCGTCCCGGAGCTCAGCCAGGATTAAATCTATGCCAGGATTCACTGCCGTAATGGAAGGAAATTTTGTTGCGATTCATCGATTGTGGTATTTTCTTTGATTTTCTTTTAAAGAAGTTGGAAACTACGATCCCAGATATTTCATGGTGCTCAGAACAACTTGCCCGATGAGAACTCCGTTGCTGCCACAAGCAAAGCTCTTCAGTGCATTCAAAAGAGCGATGCTGTTGATGTTGTATTTCTGTTCCTCATTTCAGGTAAGCAGAAGCATACAAACTGTTGCGCAGAAAAGCTGGGACTTTCCTTGGACTTATCTGTCTAGTCTAGATCACTTCTAGTTAACGAGTCTTGGGGCTAGTTAATCTATCATACTCATTATTTTACGTTCGTTTTCATCACCAGTATGAGAGTTTGCGTGTTGCGCAGTGGTTGAAGGCGCCCTGCAATGCACATGGGATCGATCGCCGCGTCCCTGGCCACCAAGCCCTCCATACCTTCGGGGTTGGCAAATTGGTACCAAACTTTTCTGAGAGTTTAGAAGCACTGGTTAGATACATCGGTACGCCACTGCGAGTCATCGTAAAGGCCAGGTATGCATTCAGTCACCTACAACGATGCTTAATGAAGTCGAATGCATGGCGCATCCATAAGCGGTTGACCAACGCTAAGAGCTTTATCCTTTCACGAGAATTTAACTGGACTTACGCCTTTTTTCCTTGCAACACTGGATAGTTGTATATTCCTTCAAATCAAATTACCAGGAGGTGGCTCCGCTCTATTTTGTTCTCCGGACGGTGTATCGCTTGAGGAAAAGCTCACAACAATTCGCACCCTTACATCTAATGGTGCTGACATCTGCGTCCTAAACGCTTTTCGACAAAAACTTTCAGTTGTGAAAGGAGGAAAAACGTTGAACTACATAAAGAAGGGACAGGTGCGTCTTACGACAGTTGCTGACGTTTATCTTCTTGAACAAAATGCTAGTACGATTTCTTATGTAGAATAATTCCAGGTCATAAGTTTGCTCATGTCGGACTTGATCGATGACCTAATTCAATTTATTGCAAGTGGACCAACTGTTCTACAAACCAACTCAATGAAGAAAATATCTGAGCAGATAGTCACATCTTCAAAATGGGCATCCTTACTACCACAATATATTCTAAACAAATTTCAGGTTAGATTATATTGTTGCTCTCGTCCGGATGTGTAGATGAGGGTTGCTAAGTCTACGTTTTTGTGAGTTCTTGCTAACAAAATCATGCAAGGTTTCTTCGCCGCTTCGTGCTGTGGTCACTCCCCACAACATCGTAGTTGCATCCAACCGTGATGCCCTTGCCGAGCTGAAGAACTACTTCACTTCTCATGGTTATAATGCCACCATTGTTACTACTCGTCTTAAAGGAGATGCCAGAAGCATAGGAAGGGATTTCGCCGAACTCATTACAGCAGGACGGGAGAATTTGCCTAATACTTTGGAGAAGTTTGGTGGTAGTAACGAAGAGCCACTGTTTGGGAATAAGGTGGTATTTGAACTTTCAATATACACTTTCTTCTAGCGTTTTCCAAACTTCTGAATACATCTTGTGCCGAGTGGTTTAGATAGCATTGCTGTTTGGTGGAGAAACCACCGTTATAATTCGAGGCGGAGGTTGTGGAGGACGATGTCAAGAAATGGCACTATCTTGTTTCACATCGCTCTCCTCCTGTTCCACTACTTTACCACTGTTCCTATTCTTGGCTGCTGGAACGGATGGACAAGATGGTCCTACGGATGCTGCGGGTGCCTTCTTCACTAATGACGATCTTAATAAAGACATGTCCAAAGAGGGAGAAGCTTTACTAGAGACCTCAAATTCCTATGGTTTCTGGTCTATGTACAATGATGGGGCGAACCATATTAAACCTGGGCCCACTGGTACTAATGTCATGGATATCCAAATTGTTTTACTACAGTTTAGGTAAAGATTGTCTGGATGTGTACTGTGAACTAGCAACTAGCAACAAAAATTAAAATGGAGAAAAATTCATTTAATCAATGAGTTTTCAGAAGAAATAATAGTCAAGATGATTAATGTTCCAATGTTCCACCATGAAAAAAACACTCCCGAAGAAAGAAAATTAGACAACAGTAAATAATATCACAAGTCAGTGCGACAAATCTGCACGAAGAGTGTCTTAAGACGAACATAGTATACGTCAAGCGTTGGTCTATATTCTTTAGATTAACCAGAAGGAAATATGAAGGGAACCGTAACTACACTATCTCGTATTTGTCGGAAATGAAACGGGTTTCAGTAGAGTACGGCACATGAGAGCTACCATCCATTGATCGAACCGCATCAACCTAAAATAAGTTGCTTTTATCAGCTTAAGACATATCCTGCTATTAAAATATGTTAACAGTTTCCTTGAGCGGATGATCGAACGTTCCTGACAAAATCTAGAAAAAATAAATTGTGAACTCTTACGAGGAAGAGACTAACCCCTATATCACAGTACAATTTCTCTGCATGGAAGCGAACTTGAACAGGGAAGAAGTGGTCGGCATGCCCATTTGGGACGGAAAATTCCAAAGTCCCAGCTGAGTTGGTGCTGAAAAGTCGCACATTACGTTTCTGTGAAATCGAAGCTATGATTAAAACCGTTACCTATCAATGACAGGAATTGTCCAAACAATTTGATTGCGTGCTTTCTGGTAATCATAAGAACCTTCACACTCAGATACGACAGGGACTGTGGCGGCACTGCAGAAAAAAAACAGTGAGCTGGCAGAACTCGATCTTTCGACGAAAGACTTCATTAAATTTTAAAGAAGAAATGGTAGACTTACGGAAGTGGTACAGTAATAATAACATTTTCAAGAGAAAGATCAACCCTTTGCAAAGTATATTCGATGTTCACTTGACACCCGTTCGGAGATTCTTGTGGCCAACAGTTCACTGGAACAGTCTACACCTGAGAAATGATTATGAAAGTAAGAAATAGAATTAGGCTTACATGTGACAGGGAGCTGCTCCTCTTCAGTAAGTACCATCTTCCACTTCAAGACACCACAATTGGTGTTGACCGGGAATGGCTTACCAGCCGATTTCAACTTAAGCATGGCCGACGTGTGCCAATCGTTTTTGTCAAGATTTGGATGAACCTAGATATCGTAGTCATTTAGTTTGTACCCTTAAACTTATCCTTATGATTTTGAATGATTTCAAATGATTTAAATGAACCCTGGCGAACCTGCAATTGTGCTCCTGCAGGTGCACTGTTGTGCATTTGAATTGCAACAGTGTTGAATTCAGGAGCACTCACTGATAACGATACAACTCCAAGAATCTGAAAAAAAGTCGGAGGACCTTTTATCATGTTTAAAGATGGACTTAACACAATCGCAGTAAAACCGGTTCTTCGACAACTGCCGCTAAGTAATTTTTTCACAAATAGAGTAACTAAAGATGAGGATTTGAAAAACTTATAGGAGACAGAATGGACCACTAATTAGCACCGAAAAGGTATAAATGGTTTTTCTTTTTTATTTTGGCTTCACAATACCTTTTCAATGATTAAACTAACACAACGTTGTTATAGAAATTTCTTCTACAGGTTACCGATTTTTCGTCAGTTTTTCTCGTCCAAATGTCCTCGCTTTCTTTACAGCCGGATTGATCCGAGTCGATGATCCACAAGTGATGATGGCAATAGATCAACATCCGTCCTGTAGAGAAGAGCACCCCAAGAGGTTCTTTGTTCGAGGGGTGCCCCAATTCACTGGATTCGATCGAATGCGACTACGTACCTCACACCGCGAGCATGGCCACTTGCTGACAATCGACCATCGGATCAATCTGACTCTGAAGACAACAAAGACGTCGAAACTAACCCGTGCTGGTTTATTCATTGGCAGTTCTGATCAACTGTGCCGAACATGAAGGAAAATCGGTTTCAAAAATAATTCGGTTCCGATTTAATTAATTTTAGTGGGAACTTTATTCAACAATAGATGCATTGACGACGGTTCGACTCGACCAAGGGTAAATCAAGCATTCTATCCTTTGAAGATTGGTAAATTATTACCAGACTTGTCTAATGACAGCTGAGAAAAGCACTCCAATCCACAAAGACCAACGTTTGCATGTGGCAAAGATTCGGAAATGCCCCAGTACGGCTACTCCGAAATTCTATTGAGGATTAACTCGATACCTCCCATGAGTTTACCTCCTCATCATGGTTGGGAGGTGTTCCTTGGTGTTGTGTTGCGATGTACAATGGAGGGATTCATCCTCTGGCAAGGTTTCCCTGCTGAGGAGTCCGGCACTTTCATCACGAAGTCTAGCTAACAGTAAACCAATACCAGAATCCACCACTGTCCTGATACTAAATTAGTCGCCTGGTAGCAAATCTCCCTCCGATCTACAACGGCTGCGACTAGTGGTGGTGACGACCTGGGGCAGACTTTGGCCGGGTTGACCTTGGGATTTCAGGGAACCACATTTGTTTAACCAGCAATTCTCTGAAAAATGGAGATTACGCTGAATCCCGCATAACCAGTGATGACGGGCGGTTCAAGTATCAAGTAAGTATTAACTCGAAAAACATCCAACGAAATCCATGAAGAACAATATAATGAAGTTCTTACGTGGTAGCCCAACTCAGGTACAAATTCGAAAATTTCGTACATGACGGATAGATTTCGGCAAAGGACCGAATGAATGAAAGGACTAGAGTCCGCTCAATATGCGGCTAGGTTATGTAAACAGTACAAACGATTTTGGTCCTCAAAAATAAACTTGCGTAAAGTCAAATACGTTAAGAAAGAAGTAAGAACACATATTTTAAAAATCTGGCTTGGCAGCTGCAAGCAACAAAGACGACATTCTATACTGTTCTAAGAAATCCCTATCGTTCAACTGCTTCGGTGTTTAAAATACGGGTCTTGTTAAAAAAGCGAAGAATAGCAAATAAAAACTTGCATCTCAGCAGTAAAAACAAACTGTAATTTGTAATGTGGGTTAAGATATATTTGACTAAAGTTGAAGGCCGCTATTATTATTGAGGACGCGTGTACTGGAAGTAAACATGTAGGCGCTAACTTCGTAAGAGGAGTCGTGTTTCTGTGAGGTTTAAAAGTAAGAGAGCTGACAACGCGTTTGTAACATTGAAGTACCTCAGCTCCTTGTAATCCTCCATCACGGCTAACCGTCGCAACCATTTTCTCCTCAGTGCATATGTGGACTGCTTCACGTTTCACATTTGACACTTGAGCAACTGCAGTAGATGCGGTTGTTGCTTCGCGCTAAAACAAATACGGTCGTTTGAGACACTAAATAAATGTTCACACAAGGATCTAACGGCTATCAAACTGTTACAAACAGCGGTGAAACAAGTACCGGTGACCTCTCAACAGGTGCAATATTTTGCCCCTCCTGCCGAAGCTGTTGTAAGAATGCATCCTCATCTGTTTTTGCTCCAAGTTTAAGTGCCTAAAAGCAGTGATCTTCAAAAGACCGCATAAGCAAAGAACTTTACCTTCCTCATAACTTTCTGAGTGTGGAGGTTTACCTTTCCTCCACCAGTTCTCGTCGATGTATTAGTGGGTTTAGCCGTGAAAGTCTCCTGGACTGCAGTGAGTGGTGTGGAAGATGATGAAATTCCCGAAGCGGACGAGAAGTTCGCAGCTTAAGTAACACGACGATAGCTAACAACATATGAATTACGTGAAGAACTGACCAGATGGCTTGAGCCCTTTACTAAGAGCTTCTTTCTGCATACGCTTGAATTCTTTTGCTTTTTCAGCCATCGCCTGTTTAGCTGCTCGTTCTTGGGCCTGTAATTGTGTTGCTGGAGTGGTGGGTTTTTTCTGGGTTTGCGGAGACAATAACAACAATACTGCTCACTTCTTTAATTTGGAGGAAAACGCGTTCCTCGTGCGAATCCATGTCCGTAAATGTGCGGATCTGGGCCAAATTGACATTTTCTCTAAAAATCATGGATATATATGATACATATGAAGAAGAACTGATCACTTATTTCACGCAGCAGAACCTGACACAAGGTACCTGTAACCAAGAGTTACAACCTCATCAAAAGCGAATATGAGATCAAAATCGTGAGCAAGTATCTCCTTTTCTTCGTTGGAACGACAATACTCAGGAATCTAAACGTCAATACACGTTTGCCTCAGAAATACATCTACGAATAGTTTTAAAAGATGTATGTAACATACGACTCGCGAAAACAGCCTCAGGGTTTCGAGGTCCTCCAGAATGTTTGATGTTTTAGTTGTGATCAGCACCATATAGAGGTTGTCCAACGGGTGATAAACATATCGCACACTGTCAGTTTCGATGAAAGTATGCTGACGTTGTGCTAAAATCTGAATCAGTCATCGTGCTACCGGAGATAATACATTACAAGGTAGGATCCTATCCATTCTAACATTTCCAAAAAATCCTGATACTAAATTAGTCGCCTGGTAGCAAATCTCCCTCCGATCTACAACGGCTGCGACTAGTGGTGGTGACGACCTGGGGCAGACTTTGGCCGGGTTGACCTTGGGATTTCAGGGAACCACATTTGTTTAACCAGCAATTCTCTGAAAAATGGAGATTACGCTGAATCCCGCATAACCAGTGATGACGGGCCGTTCAAGTATCAAGTAAGTAAGTATTAACTCGAAAAACATCCAACGAAATCCATGAAGAACAATATAATGAAGTTCTTACGTGGTAGCCCAACTCAGGTACAAATTCGAAAATTTCGTACATGACGGATAGATTTCGGCAAAGGACCGAATGAATGAAAGGACTAGAGTCCGCTCAATATGCGGCTAGGTTATGTAAACAGTACAAACGATTTTGGTCCTCAAAAATAAACTTGCGTAAAGTCAAATACGTTAAGAAAGAAGTAAGAACACATATTTTAAAAATCTGGCTTGGCAGCTGCAAGCAACAAAGACGACATTCTATACTGTTCTAAGAAATCCCTATCGTTCAACTGCTTCGGTGTTTAAAATACGGGTCTTGTTAAAAAAGCGAAGAATAGCAAATAAAAACTTGCATCTCAGCAGTAAAAACAAACTGTAATTTGTAATGTGGGTTAAGATATATTTGACTAAAGTTGAAGGCCGCTATTATTATTGAGGACGCGTGTACTGGAAGTAAACATGTAGGCGCTAACTTCGTAAGAGGAGTCGTGTTTCTGTGAGGTTTAAAAGTAAGAGAGCTGACAACGCGTTTGTAACATTGAAGTACCTCAGCTCCTTGTAATCCTCCATCACGGCTAACCGTCGCAACCATTTTCTCCTCAGTGCATATGTGGACTGCTTCACGTTTCACATTTGACACTTGAGCAACTGCAGTAGATGCGGTTGTTGCTTCGCGCTAAAACAAATACGGTCGTTTGAGACACTAAATAAATGTTCACACAAGGATCTAACGGCTATCAAACTGTTACAAACAGCGGTGAAACAAGTACCGGTGACCTCTCAACAGGTGCAATATTTTGCCCCTCCTGCCGAAGCTGTTGTAAGAATGCATCCTCATCTGTTTTTGCTCCAAGTTTAAGTGCCTAAAAGCAGTGATCTTCAAAAGACCGCATAAGCAAAGAACTTTACCTTCCTCATAACTTTCTGAGTGTGGAGGTTTACCTTTCCTCCACCAGTTCTCGTCGATGTATTAGTGGGTTTAGCCGTGAAAGTCTCCTGGACTGCAGTGAGTGGTGTGGAAGATGATGAAATTCCCGAAGCGGACGAGAAGTTCGCAGCTTAAGTAACACGACGATAGCTAACAACATATGAATTACGTGAAGAACTGACCAGATGGCTTGAGCCCTTTACTAAGAGCTTCTTTCTGCATACGCTTGAATTCTTTTGCTTTTTCAGCCATCGCCTGTTTAGCTGCTCGTTCTTGGGCCTGTAATTGTGTTGCTGGAGTGGTGGGTTTTTTCTGGGTTTGCGGAGACAATAACAACAATACTGCTCACTTCTTTAATTTGGAGGAAAACGCGTTCCTCGTGCGAATCCATGTCCGTAAATGTGCGGATCTGGGCCAAATTGACATTTTCTCTAAAAATCATGGATATATATGATACATATGAAGAAGAACTGATCACTTATTTCACGCAGCAGAACCTGACACAAGGTACCTGTAACCAAGAGTTACAACCTCATCAAAAGCGAATATGAGATCAAAATCGTGAGCAAGTATCTCCTTTTCTTCGTTGGAACGACAATACTCAGGAATCTAAACGTCAATACACGTTTGCCTCAGAAATACATCTACGAATAGTTTTAAAAGATGTATGTAACATACGACTCGCGAAAACAGCCTCAGGGTTTCGAGGTCCTCCAGAATGTTTGATGTTTTAGTTGTGATCAGCACCATATAGAGGTTGTCCAACGGGTGATAAACATATCGCACACTGTCAGTTTCGATGAAAGTATGCTGACGTTGTGCTAAAATCTGAATCAGTCATCGTGCTACCGGAGATAATACATTACAAGGTAGGATCCTATCCATTCTAACATTTCCAAAAAAGGAAAAGACTAGTCTCCTAAATAGTTTCTCGATAGAGGAAAAAAAATGAACGAACGCGTGGATTCATGGAAGCACATATTACATCCATAGAAATAAGAAAAATATTGAAGAATTACAAGTGTCCCCCCGTAAAGCGAAGGGCAAGCAGCATGGATAAAGATGGATGGTACTGAATGTTGAACGTACGAAAAAATAAACTTGGGATGTACTGAAGTTAGGAATAAGGTAATTACGAACCTTCTTTGCATAACTCTGTAGTGAAAACAAGTGCAGAACAACTAACCAGTTATCCAACTGGGCAAACAAACTATACAACAAAGGAATAGTTTACTAAGACTACCTGTTAGTTAACAATGTACTCGAAGTCTGATATCAACACTAAACCAATGCTGGACAAACCTGGATCCTTATCGTTTCCTATAAGCTTTGGAAAAGCATCCAGTAAACCTTCCATGCGAGCACGAGTCATATCGGACACGAATACCCGGGTTACAAGAGCTAAAGTGAAGTTGTCGAAGACTAACAAATTTAACAGCATATCTGCAAAAAAACATGGATCCCACCTTTGCCAGATTTTGACACGATGCTTGCAGAAATCAAAACCATGTTGACTTGCGTTGTACTGCAAGATCCTGAAGCAAGCACATATTAGTACTTGCAAAAGATAGATAGACAACAAACTGAAGGCAACAATCAATATGTGTTTAAGTTGTTGCACTTACACGAAGTTTATTTTGCTACCGAGGTTAAACGATGCTCGGTTTAAAAACTGAAAACAATAACTTGTAGCCGAAAACTCTTCATATTTCTACTAAAATACACTCAGATGCTGCTTAACCAGGAGTCCCCAAGGAAACGGAGAAAATTCAGCTGGCGACAAACCAAAAGACACGTCTCAGGTGCAGCGCTCCAAGACCAGGGCTTTCAGCTGTCGCATGTAACCTTTAAATCTGAGAGCAAAAGGAAAGTTGTTGGCATGGTTTGGGATATATTTCATACTAACGTTTCTTTGTAGTAGGTGGTTGAGAGTTTTGCTTAGCTCATGAAGAACTGTAAGGATCTGACGAAGAAGTTAGGATTTGACCTGTTGTAATGTTATCAACGAATTAAGCACATATGGACCACCAAATCGATAGCTGACTCGTGTTAAGTTTTAAAACCATCTGAAGTGCCACGCTGCATAGTCGCCCAGAAAAACCGTGTTGAGCGAGGTCTTGAGCCGATTTTCATAGCCCAAATGTACATTCAATCACCACTAGTAGGTTTAAAGATGATGGACACATGGGGCTTCTCTAAGAAACTAGTCATCGCCGAACGCCTTATTCTTTATCATCCTATCACCTCTATCAACTACTCATAAGTTGATCGAACATGGGGCTCGAAAGAGCATAACTGAAGTCTGGAAGTCTACAGATATCCCTGTCGGGCCGTAGGCGCCCTTTCCATCCTGCTGTAGTCTCACGAAGAGCGGCTTTTTTCGTCCAAAGTCTTCTTGATGAAGTCTTGATCACGGCATTCATGAACTATAAAGAACAATAAGCCCTTCACAAAAATCGAAACATCGCGTTATCCACATAGTGGTTCACCTAATGGCATGGCATGAAGCGACAAAGCCAGAAGATTTTTGGATCTCAAGGATTACATCCTCTTCGGAACTCTCATGTAGAAGTGCATTTCTTACCGATACGTATTCCTCATGCATAATCAGTTTATGTTCAGTCATTTGTAACAGTCATTTGTAGACAACACTTTCTTCGTTCTGACGTTTTCATTGATATGTAAGCATTTCCATGCCATTATGGTTGCCTTTTTTCTGGGAAGAATCGAACGTCTGTAACCTCGTAGTCTGTGGACAACGACTCCAGTCATCCAAAGGAGGCACCAAAACGTAACCCGAGTAAAAGCTTTAAAAAAGAGGCTTCCACAGTCTTTAGTTGTTTCCTTTTTTACAAAAACCTCGTGTTAGCTTAATAATCCGAGAAAATATTGGAACATTTGCATCTCGCCATCAATCCAAGTCTCTCTTATGGGTGAGGACCCCATTGACTCATGTAGAAGTGCATTTCTTACCGATACGTATTCCTCATGCATAATCAGTTTATGTTCATTTAACAGTCATTTGTAGACAACACTTTCTTCGTTCTGACGTTTTCATTGATATGTAAGCATTTCCATGCCATTATGGTTGCCTTTTTTCTGGGAAGAATCGAACGTCTGTAACCTCGTAGTATGTGGACAACGACTCCAGTCATCCAAAGGAGGCACCAAAACGTAACCCGAGTAAAAGCTTTAAAAAAGAGGCTTCCACAGTCTTTAGTTGTTTCCTTTTTTACAAAAACCTCGTGTTAGCTTAATAATCCGAGAAAATATTGGAACATTTGCATCTCGCCATCAATCCAAGTCTCTCTTATGGGTGAGGACCCCATTGAACACAGTGTGCGATGTGTCCATCAACAGCAATGGTCGCTGCCACCATAACCTAAGGCTGCAGTTACGGGTAGAAATCCACCACCCACCCTCGTCTAAAAATCCCGGTTACGGAAGGTAGAGATTGCTTCGGAACGACTGTGTTTCTCAATCGAACACTATTTTGGAGACAGTGTCGTCACTTTTTAGTGAAGTATAACCACAATGAAGCTGAGATGTTTGCAAAACTCCGGACGGCTGTTGTCTGTGGTGGGAATCGAATCCGCTATTACCTTCTCCGGGGCTAACACGTGTCGTTCCACGGATCTCCCTCAAATGAGGGATCTCGAGCCAGTTAGTCGCGAGGCTACGTGGCGCGTCCTCAGGTGGCGGATAGGGGGTTAATCGCGGACCAAAAGCGACCTTTGCTTTCCTGAGGCCCAGGTGGATCCAGAGGATGGACTCCCTGTTTCTGCTGCGCCGATTTGGTACATACTTTCTGTAACTGCTAAGCGTACTCATGCATGTGTGTGTGTGTGTGTGTGTGTGTGAATGCGTTCTCACTTTATGCGGATGGTATTCTACGAGTCAATTCGACCAAAAGCCTGCAATCAAGTGACAGGGAAGTATGTGGGAGGCGGTAAGGAGTCGCCTCCAACAAATAAGCTCCATGTCCACTCTGGGAGAGCCTGGCAAGCTACCCGTGAGTATAACCAGCTCCCACGTTCAGGGCCCTGCAAGCCATACGTGGGTATCAAATATGCTAAACACAGTAAAAAAAAAACGGGCCTCATTCCCCTGTCCCCGAAAGAGCCCCCAATTTCGCAGCGTTGGGTAGGACGAGTACGGAGAGGCTGCTAAAATTTCAGGGCCAATGAAAGTTGCCTGGATTACAAAGAATTATAGTGACGATATGTACCTACAACGCACGTACAGTTGTATCCGAGTCTTCGATCGAAGACTTGCTCATGCAAGCAAGAATGATAAGGTACGACGTCATCGGCCTGGCCGAGACGAGACGACGCCACCCAACGCTGTCTATGACACTGGACTGGAAAAGAACTGTTCCTCGGAACATGCGACAGTAGAGGCGTAGGCGGTGTCGGCGTTCTCGTCAACACGAGTTTGTCCATGAACATCGATTCATTCGAACAGCTTACAACCCGAATCGGACGTTTACGATTAAAAAGATGTGGATCAACACCGACTTTCACAAACTTCGTCGTTTACGCGCCAACATCAAACTATGACGAGGGAGAAGTCGAAGCCTTCTACATGGACTTGGAGAGGTTCTACAGAGAAGACCATACATTCTTCAAGGTCATCATTGGAGATTTCAATGCCAAGATCGGACCAGGAAGATCGTCTGAGGAATGTCACATTGGGACCCACGGATTGCAATGGAACGAACAGGGTGAGCGACTCTCTGAGTTTATCATGACGACCAAGACCATCCATGGTATGGGAAAAGCATTCGCAAAGCCCGCCGAAGCTGCGCCAATTACAAGAACAAGATTATTGCACTCCGACGCCCAGACGGAACAATATAACAGCGTCCGGAAAGGCAATGGAGAAAATCATCTACGATTACTACTCAGATCTCTTCGATAGCCACGTCCATCTCCCGTCTTATGAAATGAAAGGATGGCTATGCTGTCCCACCGGTTCTCCCTTCCGAAATCCGGCATGCCATTTCGTGAAAAATCGAACAGCACCAGGTCCGGACAGGGTAAGATCAGAACATCTGAAGAACCTTCCGCCAGTCCTCGTAAGCACACTGGCTCGGCTCTTCAGCAGTATTAAGTTTGTCAGAAAGGAGTGTTAATTTTTGTTATCTGTGC
Organism: Angiostrongylus cantonensis; assembly: GCA_009735665.1. Lineage (NCBI taxonomy): Eukaryota > Metazoa > Nematoda > Chromadorea > Rhabditida > Metastrongylidae > Angiostrongylus > Angiostrongylus cantonensis. The sequence goes on from MQTX01000099.1 coordinate 425,364, forward strand.
AATGGCGTTCGATAACGCTGAGTGATCTTTCATCCTGCTTACGTAGCGACCAGGTTTCTGGCGCATACCTTGACGATGGTAAGCACCCTTTTTCACAAAAAAGGGATGGGATCCGAAGCTCCCAGCTACGTCAACGATCTAAAAAATAAAATGCCGTTCTATATGCGAAACAGTCGAAGATAAGGTGGGCCGGACACGTAATGCGTATGAATGATAACCGATGGACAAGGGCTGTTAGTGAATGCATTCCTCGGGATGTCAAACGTACTGCAGGAAGACCACAGACCCGATGGTCAGAATTCTTCACGAAAAGCCTAAAAGAAGGATATGATGCTCGACGAGTCCCTAAAGCGAGGAGAACCCACTGGACTACTCTTGCACGCGATAGTGAAAAATGGAGGATTTCCTGGCGCCCGCTCGAGTCACTCGACCATCAACGGGACTACAGGTGATACAGGTGATACAGGTGAACACGTTTCGTTGATCCCGTTGATTGCTGGTTGCTGACAGTACTTATAGGTTAATAACACGCCTAGAGAAAGGTGGGACGAAGGACTCACATGGTGTGTTGGTGAACGCAATAGCCCTCTGAAAGGGTAACAGGGTATTCGATCCCCATCACAGAGTCCGATGGACCGGTGTTTTGGAAATATCTCAGCATCATTATAACTGTCTGGAGAGTTACTACCTCAGTTCGCAACATAGATCCAAGCCTTTTTAATACTGAATTAATAATAATTTCGTTTGTTTATGACATTCGAAATCCTTTCACATGAAATGATTCACTCTCAGTAAAGTCGAGTTGTTGTAATATGGTAACTTTTAGAACAACAACAAACACATTAACTTTGTCATCGCATCACTAATAATCGTAATGTTGGTTAAATAGAGGTAGCTTAAGTGGCAGAACTTCATCTGCCAAGGGCCCTTCAGTCATAGACCTAATTCCTTAACCTTTTCTGCCAAGAAAGCTCTGCTCTTAGATTTTTTTTCCTCCTCTTTTCTCATCCACTCTAATTAGTAGTCATTCTCGACAAAATTGTTCCCAAATCTACGGTTATGAAGTCCAAGATCGATTGGGAGTCTTCTTTTATCGAACCAAGAACACGAGAAAAATAATTATTCTCAAGTTAAAAGCAACAGTACTCTTTCACGAAGTCAGTTTGAGTCATTTGCCATTGATCAGTGTTTTGGAACTGCATTCCATAAGTACAAATTTACTGGAATTATGGGAAGAGATCTTGCTACCAGCTATCATTTCTACCCATCAGAATTTTAGATTCACGTTGAGCATCAAGATAATTTCAGTGAACTTAAGTGAACATAAACCGATCATCAATTTATCCAACTGTTTGGAAAAGATCACATATTTTAACATTAATTTGGTTTCAATCCAGCCAATTCGTTGATACCATTGACGTCCAGTCGATAGAGCAGCCAACCTTCCTTTCTTGTCAGATCTTCACACGGCAGCTTCTTGTAGAAGGCGATAGCACTCGAATTCCAGTCGAGTACGTTCCATTGCAATCTAGAAAGAAAACATTCGAAAACTAGGTCGAATGTGAAAATTGGATTGTTTCTGTTGTACCCGATGATCATGAGGTGGTACTAATGTGAAGTACTAACGCTAAAGATACAAATAAAAAGGAAAGATGATTAGTACATTCTGAGGATGCGTGCAGTGCACCAGTTAGAGGTGTCCTATAACGCAGACAGCGTCTTCGTTGCTTGCACGATTCATTAGGCTTTTCATTTCTCTCGGATGCGCAAATTGGTGTTTAAATATTCTTCTCACTAACGAGTTGCTCATGAGGTCTTATGAGGTCAAAACGCTCTAAATGATTACAAATCGTACAAAAAGTGGTTTGAACTGCAGAAAATTTCTACAATGAATAGCAGGGCGGAATGTCCCGAGATCACGCCTGATCTCGCCTCTTACCTTCGCATCGATCGTTCATGGGGGGTGCTGCAAACGTCAGTCATATGCGATTCTGAGCAGCTGTTCTTCCTCAGTGGAGGACAGGTGAAGAAAGCGGTGGGTTTTTTCGAGAAGCCGTAGATCTTGTAATTATCGCTCAGATTTTCATCTTTCTGTTTGTGCTGTTGAAGTGTTTGACCTAGTTAGATGCGTATTAGTGTACCCTTCCAGGCTCTGAAGAAGGCGATTCTGCCGAAACGTCAGCTACGATTGTGTTGTATGTGTGTTATTGTATGAAAGTAGAAAATTTCCACAATGAATAGCAGGGCGGAATGTCCCGATATCACGCCTGATCTCGCCTCTTACCTTCGCATCGATCGTTGATGGGGGGTGCTGCAAACGTCAGTCATATGCGATTCTGAGCAGCTGTTCTTCCTCAGTGGAGGACAGGTGAAGAAAGCGGTGGGTTTTTTCGAGAAGCCGTAGATCTTGTAATTATCGCTCAGATTTTCATCTTTCTGTTTGTGCTGTTGAAGTGTTTGACCTAGTTAGATGCGTATTAGTGTACCCTTCCAGGCTCTGAAGAAGGCGATTCTGCCGAAACGTCAGCTACGATTGTGTTGTATGTGTGTTATTGTATGAAAGTAAACGTATGCTGTTTAACAACCTCGCGATTGCTAAGAGAGAAAACGATGAATTCATAATTCAATGCCGAGGTTAATAGAAAGTCGATCCTGGGTACTATTGCGTAGAGACTGTTTCCAATTGCGGGATACCCTCTTAGTAAAGAACTCAAAGACAAATATTTTTCATATTTATGAACTTGTTCAACCCTAGTTTACACCTTAATTACTTGACTTGTCGACCAACAAAAAGTGCATGCTGAAGTTTTCGTGAAAATCAATTTATGGGAGGAGAAGACACCTGAAAACGACTCAAACGACGTTTCCCAGTAGCCTCGCCATTAACTCTTTAGTGAACTTTTAGCCAACAAAACCGGCACAGTAGCATCAGTACCAGAAAAAGTACTTAAACTATAGAACTGAACAATACTAATTTTCCAGAGTTGTAGGAAACGAAAAAAAATGTTGCTCAGACCTACTAACTCTCATTTCCTTAGCCAACTGTCCAAGCCTTTGCCACAATATTTTTCCGTAGCCCTTTCGACGGAAAGCCGGTCGCACATACAGATCCTCCATATGAATATACCGTCCTTCCCACGTGGAATAGGCAAGGTAGAACAGAACCATCGCAGCTGGCTCATCGTCCTCTCGCAGCACGAAGCCATCCACTGCGCGTTTGTCCAGGTCAGCTGCAAGTTGTGCGTCGTCGATCTAAATTACACGTTTCATCCACAAATATATACAACGATTGTGAAGTTTGGCTAACTCACAATTTTGCAGCTATATTTTTAAAAAAAACTTTTTTCCGATCCCTCAGCTCATCGTACCGGTCCATTAAATAAGACAAAATGGGAAACCACCGTAATCTCATGAAAGCAAAACCACGTGCTTAAAGAGCATTTTCATATGCTAAAGTTCCTTAGTTTGTAACTATGCCCCAATCGCTGCAAGGTGACTGTCATTAGTAATGAACCATATGAAACATTCATTCCCAACCCCAAGTTTTTGCGTTCGAAGGGTCGCACAAATCGCCCAGTGATTCATCTCTTCGTCGTGGACTGCTCTCCTGAGTGTGCAGTCGCGCGGTACATGACAGAGAGTTCATCGCCAAGCAGAATCTCACAACCTAAGAAGGAGTTCGAGAGTTCAATCTGACAGCACAGCTACCAATAAACCAATGACAGAATATCCTTGTCATCTGTTGAAAATGAAACCTGTAAGGAAACGTTGGCGGCGTAGATTTCATTGTAGACCCATTTGTTATTTCCCAAGTCCACTGCAAGTGCTCAACCTGTGTGAAAATTACACCCACTCTCTAAGCAGTTGTAGGTATTAATCCGTACCGAAATGTTCCATAATTTCGTTCTCGAAGACTTCGACGTCATACTATGAAGAGCCAGAAAAAGTGAGTATATGGACGGGAAGCTTTCGACAGAAGACCGAAATTAGAATGTTAAACACATTTTGAGCTTCTTTCCACAGCATCCACGAATTTCTCTCATAGAGAGATCCCATGCCGGTCAATCACGATGGGACGTGGTGCATCCCAAGGTGGCGGATAGGTGGTTAGTAGCGAAACAAAAGCGACTTTCGCTACCCTCAGACCAGATGGATCCATGAGATGGACTCCATATTTCTCCTACACTGATTTGAGACATACCTTCTGTACTTACGAGGAAGTATTCATGCGAGCGTACGTGAGTTTGTACTCGTTAATGCGAGTTACATACAACGAGTCCATTCCGCCAAAAGCCTACAAGCACGTAACAGGAAAGCACCCCGCGAGTATATCCAGCACTTACATTCAGAGTTCAGCAAACTATACGTGGCTATCAAAAACCTAAACACAGTAAAATAAATGAACATCATACTGCTGCCTTCGAAACAGCCCACGATGCGGCAGCGTTGCATAGGACGAATACTTAGGAGTTGCTAAAATCTCAGGGTCATTCTAGGCTACCTAAATTGCAAAGTACTAACTAAGGTGACGATGTGTACGTACTACGTACGCACACTTGCATCTGAGTCCTAGATAGAAGACTTGATCATTCAAGAAAGAAGGATAAATTACGAAGTCATTGGACTGGCCTAGAAGCGACGACGCCACGCAATCAGCTCCGTATATGACATTGGAGAAGAACTGTTCCTCGGAACATACGAGAGTAGAGGAGTCGACGTTTTTGTCAACACGAGTTTGGCCATGAACATTGGTTCATTCGATCAACTAACAACCCGAATCGGACGTTGACGACTGAATGTGGATCAGTACCGGTGTTAACAATTTTCATCATTTACGCGCCAACATCAAACTACGACGAAGAAGAAGATGAAGAGTTCTACATGGCCTTAGAGAAGTTCTACAGAGAAGACCATACATCCTCTAAGATCATAATTAGAGAATTCAACGCTAAGACTAAACTCAGAAAAACGCTTGAAATACGTCACCACTGGGACCCACAGATTAAACCGGAATGAGCAGGGTGAGCGGCCGTCTGAGTTTATCATGACGACCAACACCATTGCAATTGCTATACCGCAATTCCAGAAACCCTACCCTCAATAATGGACGTAAGAGTCTCCTAGTGGAGAGTACCACAACGGAAGATAAATAGAAGGTTTTGCCTAACTGACGTCGCTGTTGTCCCGAAATTCTACATGGGATCAAGCGTTCACTCCGCGCAAAATTCTATTTAATATTCAAAAGAAAAAAATGGTGGTGTTTTCGAAAAACGAAGCTCAAAAATCACCATACGGTGGGACATATTAATTTCAGTAGTTGGTTACTGAAAGATGCCATTCTTGATAACATCGACGAGAAATACGATTGGGTTATTTAACGACCTCACGTTAGCGCTATGAAAGCTGAGAGTTCGAAAGTCACCAAGAGATGTCCGTCACCAGAATCATTCATGCCGCTACACCAGCGTGGAAACGCACGAGCTACAGACAACCGCCAACTGACGTCAGAACTTGCAAAACAATGCAGACAAGTGATAAAAGATCTTGAAGAAACAAGAGCAGCAGTCACGGTCGAAGCTGCAGAGGCTGGAAAAAGCATTCGCGAAGACTACCAAAGCGTCGACAATTACAACACCAAGATGATTGCACTCCGACGCCCAGAAGGAACAGTTGCAACTTCCAGAAAATCAATGGAGAAAATCATTCACGATTACTATTCGGATCTCTTCAATAGCCATCTCTTTCTGCCCTCATCCGAAATAAAGAACGATGGATAGGTTGTCAACTCGGTTCTCTTTTCCGCAATGCGAGATGATATTTCGTCGTTGATGAATCGAACAACACCACGTCCAGACAGGATAACATCTGAGCACCTGAAGAACCTTCCTCCAGTCCTCGTAAACACACTGGTTAGGCTGTTCACGTACTTAATGCAAAACCAAAAAGGCCGTGCTTTTGTCCAAGAAGAGTGACCACGATATCGGCAACTATCGCCCAATCTGCTTACCGTCTGTCGTTTACATGCTTTTCACTCGAGTCATCCTAAAAGGGATTTACAAAACATTGGGAGAAGAACAACCATGTGAGCAATCAGGGTTTCGAAAAGGATTCAGTACGGTGGACCATATGCACACGATAACGAGACTCGTTGAAGTATCTTGAGAGTATAAAATACCGCATTGACTCATTTTCATCGACTTAAAGTTTTTTGATCATTTGAGATAGAAGCGGTCATGGATAACCTTGGACATTAAGGGATTTTGTACTCTGTACACAAAAATTCTTTGTGAGCTGTACAAAAATTTCACAACCAGGATACATAACCATTCTACAACGATATGAACGGCGACATCAAAAGAGGGGTTAGGAAAGTTGGGAAAAGCAACATCATCTCGTCAAAACTCATCACTGCCACCCTCGATAATCTCACGCGAACACTAGAATGCGACAAAATGGGAGTGAAAATCGATAGTCGGCAATTATACCATCTTAGCTAACCCGATGACATCGTTCTCATAGCACCAAACAATGGCCAGGCGGTACGAATATTTTTCGACTTTGATAGCGCTTATGGAAAGATTAGCCTTGCTTAAATCTTGCAAAAACAATGTTCATGAAGAAAGGATTGATTAACTATGCCCTATTCATGTTGGACGAAATGAATATCTCCGAATGGTCCAGTTACATATATCTTGGTCGAGAAATCAACATGGTGAACGACATAGCACCAGAGTTGAGCCAGAGGAAATAAAGGGCTTGCGAAGCATTGAACAGAATCGAGAAAGCAGTGAACTGAATGGATAACACCCGAATCTGTCCCCACCTTTTCAACTCCACGATTCTCACAGCTGTAACGTATGCATCAGAAACCTGGTCGCTGTGCAAGCAGAGTGAAAGACCACTCAGCGTTATTCATCGCTCAATCAGAGAACGATGGTAGGAGCATCCTATGTCACGAAGTGAGGGAAGGGATCTGGAGCTCCGACTTGCAACAACGATCAAAAATCAAAGATGCTGTTCTGTACGCCAAACAGTCGAAGATAAGGTGGCTCGGACACGTAGTGCGTTTGAAAACAAAACGACATCCGATGAAGAAGAGCCGTTAGTGACTGGATTGCTCGAGATGTCAAACGTACTGCAGCAGGACCACATGATGGTCACAGTTCTTCATAAAACCGTGGAAGAAATATATTATATTCAACGAATTCCTAGAGCGAACGGAGTCAACTGGACTACTCTTGCGCGCGACAGTGAAAGATGGAAGATTTATTGGTGCTGGCTAGAGTCACTCAATGGTGAACGAGAGAACATGTGGTTACAGTGATCCACAGTATCTGTCAGCCATAAAAGTCATTTCTCCAGGATAAAAAGGATAAAGCTCTCGGCGTTCATCAGTCCCTGAAGGATGCGCCATGCATTCGACTTCAATAAGCCTCGTTTGGAGGTGATTGAATGCATATCTGGCCTCTGCAGTAAGTCGCGGTGGCCTACCGATATATGGAACCAGCGCTGCTATCCTCCCAGATAATTCTGGTACCAATTTTCCGACCTCAGATGGATGGAGGGCTTGATGTGCCTGGGGGCGAGGATCGATCCTATATGTATTACAGGTAGCCTCCGATCACTGCGCTCCGCGCGCCCCATTTAAAGGATAAAGGATATAGCTCTCGGCGTTGATCAATCCTTGAGGGATGCGCCATGCATTCGACTTCATTAAGTATCGTTGGAGGTGATTGAATGCATATCTGGCCTTCATAATGGCTCGCGGTGCCCAGCCGATGTATCGAGCCAGTGCTGCTATCCTCCCAGACAAGTCTGGTACCAATTTCCCGACCCCGGAGGGATGGAAGGCTTGGTGGACCATGGGCGCATTTCACGTGCGCGCCGCAGTGGCGCCTCCAGCCACTGCGCCACACCCGCCACACGTGCCCCACTTAGATGCTACAATATGTAATTTTGACTGATTGGAGCGGCTTTGCTCAAAAGCTGTGGCCTAATGGGAAACGCTCTATAAAGAATGTCTACTGGGAGATCTTTTGTAAGGGATTTCCTATTGGAAATATGTGAAGTGTACGAAGTAATTACATATCGCAACAAAAGCTCGTTGTTTAAACAAATTTGACTTGACCATCTGTGTATGAAAAAGTGCTTATCTCAGTGTAAAATGGCGCCATTAACAACTTTTAGCGCTGTTGACCGATGAACTTGACATCGAAGGTCCACTCTCTTGTGGTGATCAATTAATGCCCGATTCCAATACTAGGACATCTCTAACTAAAATCGCAGAATCGTTCGGATGCCTTGCGATATTCTTTCAATATCCAGTCCATGAAAAGCAGACAAAAGGGAAAATATGCTGGGATCCGCAGTATTCGTGAAGACTGGATATCCAAGTGTCGAAGAAAGTATCTTCGCATCTCTATATAAATGTGCACAGTGCTGAATCTCGGGTAAATAAACGTCTCGTCTATATTCTATATTTCTATATTCTTAACAATTCAAACGAGAAGTTGTGCACTTGTTGAATAAGTGATGAATATCAACGATAGCTAAAAACCAATCTGCAATGTTTTTTTCTGATTTTCTCCAAAAGGTGACCAAATGGTGTCTAGAAAGTGGGAAAGTTAGAAAAAAATACAAGATGACGAAGTTTGAATTTCAAGGAATGGAACGTTTTAATTCTAGTTTCTCATTCTTTTTACTTTTACGCCCTCAGGCATTTTTTCGAATTCCGCCAGCTCTCTGATCATTTTCATCAGCACCGGCGCATCGGCCGAGGAGGTGCGATTCACTGATACTGCCATCACTGGAAAAATAAAACATAAGAGAGGCATTGCCCTCCCTTTATGTGATAAGACATAAAGTGGGGTAAAAATGGGAAGACTATTAAGAAGAATTACTATCATATTTTGGCATAAAAAAGCAGAGGAATTGGTAGATCTGGCAATCGATATAGGTCTACTATTCTTGTTCACTCATTGTTAAGATCATGATTACTACTTATATCGAGTACCTGAAGGTCCAATTACCCTGTCACTGAAACTCCAAACGAGAGAACCGCTCTAGAGAAGGTATGAATAACGGATTCGTCAGAAGAAATGATTCCCAGAAGGTTGAAGAAGCTCGTCGGTGGTTTCGACAGATGCAACACTTAAGAAGATATGCTATCTTTAAGCTTATCTAATCTAGTTACTTAATGGTAGACCGTCAAATAAAGTCGTGTTTTTATCGTTGTGGTTTTTAAAAATACACTTTGCGGGAGATTTTTTAGCGCTTATAGTAATGTTGTATCCTTCCTCAGGCCTTAGAGTAGTTTCTTGGTGGTTAGTTTCGGGCTAAACCTTAGAAGCTTTCTCCAATTACTAACCACCAATCTTTTTCTTTAAATCTTTTCATACCAGTTCACAGGTCCGGATTTCCCAAAACCATGGCAAATTAAGCATTAGGATAAATTCTAACAGAGTTAGCAGTTAAGCGAAAATTGTGCTTTAACATGATGCACAACATCACTGCAAGCGTAAAAAAGAGATCAGCCGCAAAGCATATTTTTAAAAATCATGACGATAAACCACGGATCTCCCTCATATGAGGGATCTCGAGCCGGTTAGTAGCGAGGCAACGTGGAGTGTCCCCAGGTGGCGGATAGGGGGTTAACCGCGGACCAAAAGCGACCTTTGCTTTCCTGAGGCCCAGGTGGATCCAGAGGATGGACTCCCTGTTTCTGCTGCGCCGATTTGGTACATACTTTCTGTGTTTGCTAGGCGTATTAATGCATGCGCGTGTGAGTGCGTTCTCGCTTTATGCGGATTGTATTCTACGAGTCAATTCGGCCAAAAGCCTGCAATCAGGTGACAGGGAAGTATATGGGAGGCGGTAAGGAGTCGCCTCCAACAAATAAGCTCCATGTCCACTCTGGGAAAACCTGGCAAGCTCGCAAACTAACGTCCGAGCTTGGAAACAATGCAGACAGGCAACAAAAGAAGATCTTAAAGAGAGAAGAGCAGCAGTAATGGTCGAAGCTGCAGAGGCTGGGAAAAGCACTCGCAAAGCCCGCCGAAGCTTCGCCAATTACAAGAACAAGATTATTGTGTTGTTCAGGAAGGGCGACCTAAACGATATAGGCAGCTATCGCCCAATCTGCTTGCTGCCTGTCGTCTACAAACTTTTCACTCGAGTCATCCAAAACAGGATAGACAGAACACTGACTGGTCGAAGGACAGCCAT
>MQTX01000099.1:435761-478550 GCA_009735665.1 Angiostrongylus cantonensis
TTTGCCCCATTCACGCTCAACGGAACGAATATCTCCGAATGCTCCAGTTATGTCTATCTAGGTCGGGAAATCAATATGATGAACGACTTAGCTCCAGAGCTGAGCAGAAGGAAACGAGCGGCTTGGGGAGTTTTCAAGAGCATCGAGAATGTAGTGAAGAGAACAAAGAACACCCGACTCCGTGCCCACCTTTTCGACTCGACGGTTCTTCCTGCCCTAACGTATGCGTTAGAAACCTGGTCGCTACGTAAGCAGGATGAAAGATCACTCAGCGTTATCGAACGCGCAGCAGAATGGACGATGCTAGGAGCATCCTGCTTCACACAAGTAAGGAATGGGATCCAAAGCCCCGGCCTACGTCAACGATCGAAAATCAAAGATGCCGTTCTCTACGCCAAACAGTCGAAGATAAGGTGGGCCGGACACGTATGAATGATAACCGATGGACAAGGGCTGTTAGTGACTGGATTCCTCGGGATGTCAAACGTACTGCAGGAAGACAGACCACAGACCCGATGGTCAGAATTCTTCACCTAAAGCCTAGAAGAAGGATATGGTGCTCGACGAGTCCCTAAATCGAGGAGAACCCACTGGGCTACTCTTGCACGCGATAGTGAAAAATGGAGGATTTACTGGCGCCCGCTCGTCACTCGACGATCAACGGGACTACAGGTGATACAGGTGATAGAGGTGATGATAAAAACAAAACTATGTTTTCGACAAAAGATCGTCAATTAAATAAATTAAGTGAACCTAAAGATAGTAGACCACCTTTAAGGTCGAATTCGTAAAGTCCGCCTGCCAGCTTCTACGAGCTTCTGGGAATCATTTTTTCTACCGAATCTGTTTCCCGTACCATCTGGATCGCTTTTAGTCAAAAACATTCCAGTCATGTTGAAATCGCTTTTCGTCAAAAACATTCCAAACATTCGGATCGCTTTTAGTCAAAAACATTCCAGTCATGTTGAAATCATCCAACGATTCCATAACAATTAACTCTTAAACGGGGCAGCCTCATAAAAATGAACGCAATGCATTCCTCATTGCGACCTGTTTCCGTGCAAAAATATGATTTAGGTCTAGTCGGAACCACTCACTTTTCCCTAATACTGAGCAAATGACTTTGAACTCTCGCTAAACCACGGCTATAAATCACATGGTCAATCGAATTCCGCATGTGATTCTGAGATGTTTGCAAAACTCCGGACCGCAGGTGTCTGCGTCAGCCACCGGAAAAGGTGGTAGCGCGTGTGCTCTCACCACAAACACCTGCGGACCTGTGTTTTGCAAATACCTCAACATCGTTGTGGTTGTATCACCCATAACACGCTGCAGTGAAAAATGTGGTAATAGGCAGTAAATGAAAAGTTAACATTGTTCTTTAATGCTTCTACCATATAAAAAGCAAGAGGGTTAACTGTAATGAAAGCGCTCGAGAATTTTAATACGACTTCTTGAGTGTTTTCATACCAAAACTTCTGCACAAAGATGAAACAGAATATCTGAAGATTTTACAACTCAGAGATATTCTGTTGATACAGCAATTACTAAAAATTTAAGGTTGCTTAGTTCGTCTCTTTACTGCTTATCAAAAATCATGACAAACAAAGCCCAACTACAAAACTGTCTCTCCCATCAAATTTGCTCAGTAGCCTGCTTAGGTTTAGCATTACAAAGGCTTCAGATCGCATAAGCGCGTCCCAGCACTCAAAAAGATTCACGAAAGCTCTACTGATCCCGGCGCTGAAACTCGAAGCAGCAAAAGGCATAGTAAATGCTTGCAAACATCAACACTAAAGAACACAAAACAGGTATTATTTGTACATTTATTTTAATCTGATACATTGAACACGTCATGATTTTCTGAGAGGAAAACGATGAGAAGTTGAATGAACACCCGTATCAACGGAAGGAACAAAACCGGCAAAGCTAAATTGGCAACCTGAATTAGAACAAAAGGAGCGACACAATCTGTGGCGCATAAACCAACGACAGACCTCATAAGAGAGAAAAACAAGCAGTTGCAACAATTGAAGGCTTCAACAAAAGCCTGAAGAACAAAACCAGTTGGATAAAAACACCATAAATTCCACTCTAAAATGGTCTAAGTGAATTCCAACTGAACGACAATCTTCAAGCAGCTCTACAACTAGATGATAGCTCTGCCAGCAGAAACGCCAAATTCTGAGGACGGTATGAAGATCACTTTCAGATATCCTTAACGGTACGTAAAGATGCCTTAGGAATTTGAGCCTCAACGTCCAAGAATTGCTTCATTGTATCGACCTAAATCATCTGATCGATGGCAATCTACACTTCTATGATATAATTTGTTGGTCATTAGCTGAATAATGAGAAACTCAATAAATGTTCATGTAAATGACCCATTGATTTTGTAATTAGTCAACTCAACACGACAATGACCATTTAGAATATGGCGTACCTTGTGCTTGAATCGTCCCAACGTGTACGTCACTCTGCTCTTGTGTATCAAGTATGAAAACATCACGAAAACGATCACAACCGGAACTAAATTTGATTGTGCTCGTTAGAAAACATACTGAAAAGAGAGAAAACGAAGCTCACTGAGCATGGCAGTCGTGATGTATCCGGCCAGTTGGTACTCCACAGAGGTGAACTTCACGAAGAAAATAATACCGATCTCAACAAGGAAGAGAAGAAGTCCTATACAAGTCGAGAACAACCACGAAAGGTCGATATAGAATCTGAAAAATGGTACTTCTTTCGCTTTACTTTTCTCGGATATTACTTACCTGGATACTCAGATACTTGGATTGCCCGTCTTCACTGGTTGTGTGGGCCCCAGCATAACTTCCACTTTTTCGGAGTTTTACTAGTTTAGTTATTGTTGTTTTCTGGAGTCCCGAGGTTAGCCTAACCAAAATCTGCCCAGGTCGTCACCACCGCGGGTAGTTGCCGTCTATGTGCAGAGGGGGATTTGCTACTATGCGGCTAGTGATACTAGAACGGTAGTGAATCCTAGTATCGGTCTACTCTTCGCTAGGCTTCCTGACGGAAACGCCGGGCTTCTTCTCAACATAGGAGACCATGCTAGGGGAATGAATCCCCGCTATATATCGTAGACCGACACCCAGGAACACCTCCCAGCCCTGATGAGACGGTAAACCGTTGGAAGGTTTCTTGGATACTCACTTGATACTTGATACTTGAACGGCCCGTCATCACTAGTTTTGCGGGCCTCAGCATAATCACCATTTTTCGGAGATTTACTGGTTAAACCACTGTGGTTTCTTTCAATCCCGAGATCGGACTGGCCAAAGTCTACCCCAGTTCATGGATACTACTTTTAAAAATTTAACTTAGCCTAATTTGTCAACATTACCCCTCGCCACCAGTCTTTTACAAGGATTCTTTCCGTGATCATTGGAAATTTACGTGTTCTTAACAATGTATACTGCAGAGATGTTGGAAACCGTTGTGATATCAAGCAGTCCGACGTTTCAGACCTACATACAATATTTTTGAAAAAGTAGTACTAACCCATATTCGTAGCAGAAGTGTTCGCAGATATCTATTACGTTCTCCAGACATGGAGAGTTTTACAAGGAGAACTACTCTAATTTCCAATGTATCACTCGTTATAAACAAATAAGTGATGTGACACCAACATACTAAGGGTACGTAGAAAGCAAACCATAAAATGTTAAGCTATTCGAAAGCATAACCCTACGGAAACGAAGCTTTAGTCTTAAATAACTACCAATAATCAGGGCTTAAGCACTGGTGGTGACATTAGCAAAGAAAATTCTAAACCAGCCAGTGGAATAATCAGCTTAAGTCTTCAAAGGCACCTTTATAAATTCAGTCGTCTAATTTCCTCTTCTGTCTAAAAATAGTCTAAAAGCATTGTTCAAAAATCCACCTTGTTCCAAATCTGTATAACTTCGTTTAATAGTTTCCCTATGTGTAAAGATCGCACAATAAAGTTTTCGAATAAAGTTTATTGAGGGTCAAAAAGTATCAAAACACCAACTTTAACCGAATGTGTGGCGAGTCCTGCGTACAACCGGTGGCCTCCATATAAGGCAGAATACAGGTGGACATCATGAGAGCGAGAAGATGGACGGAGACGAGCAGCGTAGTGACGACGCCCAGCAAGACCAACAGCCAGCGAGGCGTGTTCTGGTCGTACTGCAGCTCCACTAATGCAACCTGAGGTGGCAACCATGAAGTGTAGTACCATGCGAACTTTTTTGGTATTGTTATTTGCCAAACACCAATTCCTCTTTATTCATTTATTGCCAATTTATGCATCATTCAAACGCGATTTAATTTTATAAGTGGTTTCTAGAAGGTTTTGATGACATTCTACTTCCACAATAGAAGCGGCAGAAATATAGTGATCATGTCCCAACAAACGCCCCTCCATTAAGTTAGTCTTAAATAGACAATTTATATCACCAAATGATGCCGTCACGCTTCCGTTCGTTAAATTCCTCGTTTTGAGAGACAACTATAAAACGCTACTTAGACAGCAAAGCAAGAATAAAAATCAAATCAAAAACCTAAAATTACGAGATGTGTAACGAAGGAAAATCAAACGATGTTCTTTTCTTCAGAACGATTTAATCCCGCTTTGGAAAAAAGAAATATAGCTTAAAATCCAAGATGAAAGAGTTAGAAACTCACCATTGCAAAACCCGCGAGTAAAGCGGACGTCCTGCTGCTGGCTTTCAATTGAGCCTTACTCAGATCGTAGTTGTACTTCTCTGCCATGTCCAGTTCTCCACGATGTCTGAACTGGCCACGGTTATACTGTATAACTAAGGAAGCATTCCCTTCGATTAATCATGGTTGAACTTGCTCCCAAGAAGAACAATTTCAGTTTCTTAACAACTCCTAAATGCTGCACAGAATATCCCTCTAATTGCAGAATATCTGCAAACAACTTAAGAATACTCAAATCCAGCCTTGTAACACCGGGAAAGAATGAGCGCCAATAAAAACCAGACCACTTCACTGACTTCTACTATTCGGAACGAAGCAATTTGATATTATAATGAACAACTTTTATTTGCTATCTAATTTTTTTCCTTGGCAGAGTATTACGTGAAATACAACCACAATTATACTGAGGCATTTATAAAACTGAGGACTCCAGTCCAGCTTCGAACCCATAATTACCCTTCTCTGGGGTTCACGTGTTACCTACTGCACCATTGGGGCATCCCAATTGATGGGTGATTGCTGATGACATCGTTGGGGTAAAAAACTGACTGGGAGAAAGGCAACTTGGTATTGGTCAAAAAACCAACAAGATTCGGTTTCTTTATCAATTCTTACAAAAGTTTAAAATAAAATGAAAAATGGTGAAGAACTCTCACTAGAAGGCTGTTGAAATGTCTCACAGCCTTTTCACATTCAGAACCGGACGATTTGAGGGACTACTGACCGAAATTCCGACTCCACGTCAGCGATAGTTACTCGGCTTGGCGATCTGAGACATGTAGTAGAGCCGTTGGAAATCTTGGGTACGTCAAGGTACAACTGAGAAGCCGGCCACCGACCAGCCGTTGAATTACTGACACCTTGATAAGAAGAGATTGAATGGATATCGTCCACAGAAATGGAGCAGCGTGGGACTAAATATCTCTCCAGTAGAGCCGTGCGAGACCGATCGACTGAACGGGCCATTTGAGACGAAATGGCGAACGAAAACCGAAAGGATGCCTGCATAACAGAAAATTAATGGTTAATGTTGGCGAAAACGTAGACGAGCTGGCAAAGTGTCAATTATCCTGCTCTACTTTAGAACGGCTGTCTATGAGACACTCACCACTTTGTATCATCGTATCAAAATAACATAATAAATATTGCGTCAAAAACAAAACAACATATACGGAAGGATTTCCTCCATGAAGGCGATGCGGCCGTGTTCAACAGCCGAGCGGTTCTGCACCACAATGACGCGCTCATTCATTCAAACATATGTACTTGACAGAATAACCACAGAATGTCAATAGATTGTAAAGAGTGGTAGCTTAAGCTGATTATCAGTAAAGAGAGATCAACTGCTAGGTTTTCTGTCCACAACCTTATAAGTTGCATTGAAAAATGGTACATAACAATGGACAAAAAGTTAAATAAGAGAAATGTTAGACTATAAGCAGAAAATATTACCAAAAAGTAAATCTGCCAACAATTTAATGAAAATATCAGAAACCCAAGATGAACGCTGTTCTCACTTTGCTACCGCAAAACAAGTCCTTCCTATAGTCAATGAATGCCTCAGAAAATGTGAGCCTTGTTAATAGCTCAAAATATACGAACCACGAAAAATCAGAATGAAAAACATTACGAGTATAGAAAAAGCTCTCGTCGTTGACCAATCCTTGAGAGATGCGCCATGAATTCGACTTTATTAAGCATTGCTTGAAAGTGATTGCTTGGTGAGAGTATTGCTTGGATTAAGCTTTGGAAGTGATTGAATGCATATCTGGCCTATACAATGACTCGCGGTGGCCTACCGATGTATCGAGCAAGTGCTGCTATCCTCCCAGACAAGTCTGGTACCAATTACCGACCGACCGACCCCGGAGGGATGGAAGGCTTGGCAGGCCACAGGCGCGGGGATCGATCCCATGTGTGGTTTGTAGAGTGTCTTCAATAACTGTGCCACACGCGCCCCTATTACGAGTATAGAGTTAAGTAAATACGGCATTCACATTAGAAAAACAGGAATAACTGCACTAAAATTTGATAGGCAGACGACTCTACGTATTTTAGAGCTTTCAAAAAAGAGCAGAAAGTCATGAAAGCCGAAGGAAAAATCGACAGGAAGGCACGATGCTGACGGCGATGCCGGTGTCCGGTCCAAATTCGGAGCTCGTTCGCACAGTATTTCAACGTTAAACTACACATTTTTAGGAATACATGTTAAGAGAATCCTATAAATGTCTTATGACTCAAACCTGATTAGGAAGCAAGACATTCTAAACTGAAAGCAAACTGGAAGAATTCAAGAAGACTAGAAAAGGATTCGAATAAGGAGAAGCAGTAATAAGAAATATGCTGCTGATTCAGTTGTGGAAAAATCAGAAAACTAATCCTATGCTGATGGTTTTATATTGAACATAACCGATTTCAGACTAATGCTAACATATTTCACTTCATCGATGGCACAAAATAACACAAAAAGACAGACACTCAAGAATCCTTCTTTAGCGCTTTGTTGCATTGATAAGCATAAACGAGATCGTCATGAAAACTTTTTATAGGAGCTAACTTCCGATGCTTTCACCTTCATGCGGTGTTCCACCCGTCTCGATTTCATTCGTTCAACAGCGAAGACCTCAAGACGATTCATGTCGAGGTTAGATGGAACGAAGATGGTTCTCAAAAAAATTTAGTAGCCTACCGAAAGAAAGCCTTTTTTGCTGTATCTAATAATATAAAACAGCAAATACTAAACCAACGCCCGACCAGAGTGGTTTAGTGAACATGCAGGAAACGACGGGAAACGAACACTGCCATTGTTCGATGGAATTTTGTATATTTACGCAGACCTACGACGTGGATACTAAATAAGCGAAGCCCAGCATCGATCTATCACTCACAATTGCAAAAGGGCATGCTAGCCAAGCTCTCGGTGCTTCATAGCTGAATTTCATTGAGTCTAGTGAGCGTTAAGCGTTGCTACGTAGAATATTTTCAGGAACATTCTTCTTCTGAAAAAGTTCGAATTCCAAAAAAGGAACAGGGTTTTAGCACACTATAGAAAGACATCTCTAGAAACTGACTCTTATGTAACTTCGGCATGAATAATTAATAATAATTTCTATAATTTCAATTAAATAATTTTAATAATTAATTTCCTTGAAGCACCTTAATGAACCGAGACGAGATCATGCAAAATATTAACAAGTAGGCAATAAATAAATAAATAAGCACGAAACATTGAGCGAATAAATATTTTACACCAAGCTCGTGTCAACTGAATAATCCACGATGGTACAGAAAGACTGTTTAGAAAGCAGAGTTCTCCCCATAGTTGAGGCTGGTTCAAACCAATAAAACAAACACCCAAAGGCTTTTGAATAATGTGAACGAATTAAATTTACGACGAACAATGCGAAATAAGGGAACATTTGAGCAAAGCAGAGTTATGAACTGCGACTACGCAGATGAAACTCTCACTGTGGATGTGGAACTCTATAATAAATGAACATTTACAGTATTAACCAAACGTTAAGTATTGAATGCTAAGTTGAGAGATGGCATCTATTTTTATCAGCAAAATATACTAGTAGATCCCAGAAAGATCAGATCATAAAATACCGAAAGTGAACAAAACGGCATCTAACGTCGTACAATCGATCGAAGGGTTTCTGTTTGCAAAGCACCGTACCTTCCACTTCTTAGTGCTACAATTTGTTCAGTTGTTAAAAAAAAAGATAAAGCTATCGGTGTTGATCAATCACTGAGGGATGCGTCAAACATTCGACTTCATTAAGCATCGTTGGAGGTGACTGAATGGCCTTCACAATGACTCGCGGTGGCC
Source organism: Angiostrongylus cantonensis (assembly GCA_009735665.1). Taxonomy (NCBI): domain Eukaryota; kingdom Metazoa; phylum Nematoda; class Chromadorea; order Rhabditida; family Metastrongylidae; genus Angiostrongylus; species Angiostrongylus cantonensis. The sequence goes on from MQTX01000099.1 coordinate 444,304, forward strand.
AGCCGATGTATCGAGCCAGTGCTGCTATCATCCCAGACAAGTGTGAAAGCAATTTTCTGATCCCGGAGGGACACAGAGCTTGGTGGGCCATGGGCGCAGGAACCCATGCCATGTGCGTGTCTCAGGGCGCTCCCGACCACGGTGCCAAACGCACGGCTGCAGTTGCTTAGTTTCTTATTATTTCTTAAATGTGACACTTCCCTATTCATCGTTTCAAAATTGACCAAATAACCAAATAGTCATCATATGTAATAGAATAAAAAGGAAAAAATCGTAAATACGTAGACAAAGTGTGACGGAACTCGAAAAAAATATTGCCAAATGCAACTTGTGGCAGAGAACGGAGAGGAGAAACCAGCTGTAACGATGCAGTCAAGCTAGCAGGAATGACAGGAGTGAACAGAAGCAGGAATGAGCAGGAAAGACAAAAACGGAGTGGACAATTCAGCAACTGTGGGAGCAAGTTTGCGATCGAACTAGGAAAATGACAGGAACTGTGTTGAAAGAGAAGATGAATGGATGTCAGGTAGCCTGCGCACAACGAACATCAACGAACAAATCATGGTGCGTGGGAGCGGAAAGGACACATGCTGGGATTTAACATTATTAACTTGTCATGATGAACCACAAATAGACAGAAAATCAAAAAATAGTCATTAACTGAGCTTAAACGGATGACGTCAAACATTAGACATGTGTTCAGTGCCTATGTAATGAATCAGACATGTAACTGTAATCTTCTTTATTTTTACTTCCTTGACTGCAAACAAACCAGGGGTGTGGCGTGCTATGGGCACGGTATTAGTTTAGCCTTAGTTGAGCTTAAAGATCGAAGTGATAGACAGGAATCCTTCTCAGCTTAGAAGACCTTATGAAGGATGAACTTCTCGCTGTGAATCGCAGTCCGACGTCCAGAAGTGATTCCTCAACCACGACGATGCAGCAAACTTTTGTGGGATAGCAATGTTCTAGCCTGATTAGCAGAGAAATAACATTCCAACAATTCATGGTCCATGAAGGGTTCCGTTATTGACTCAATGACGTAGTATCGATTATTTCAAAAGCCGAGACCGAACGAAAGAACACCTTTGTTCCATGTGTTCCATTATACATTTCACGGTATCTCACACCCAACGAAAGTGAAAGGAACCACACCACACTGAATGCGCCGCCGACGTTGAATCATGAACTGAATTCTACCTATGCAAACAATGAGACCTTCATAATGCTTTGAACCGTAATAATTCCGCGGATGAGTCACCCACAATCGTTTGCATCCAAACATTGCATGCCTATGGTCTATACAGAATCCCTTAAACGAAAAGCAGTCACTATTTTTTAAAATCAACATAAAGAGCTCCACCGACATGAAAGAGTATGCATACGGAAGAATTGCCACTTTTGGTTTGTAAGTAAGATTTTTAAACAATATGATACTCACGTAGATACGTAGCCGAAAGCGGTCTGAATGAGAGCAAGAACATCAACAACGACATTGAAATTAGCACATATAAGAGTGCATATGAGACTTGTAAAATATAAAAAAAAGAATCACTGCTACGGAGCTGTGTTACAGTGGGGCTATTCGATTCCACCGCTCCCAACGGGGGTAGTGAGTACAATTAGGAATTCAAAAAGCTGATAAGAGACTCCGGTCCTACGCGTTCTTATACAGAACCAATCAACTTCTGACCACCGCAAAACAACGAAATACCGGTTCCGAGGAGGATTTTACTAGAAGTAAGGAAACAGCGCATCAGTGAAATTTGTGACTCTCCCTATCGAATAAGTTTGACTAAGCAAAGCTCCGAAAACGATTTCCATTTACTGATCAAACGACTATTATCTCTGAACTGGTCGAACACTCGCTTCTGCAACCACACAAAGAGAAAATCGTCAACCCATCCAAAGAAAAACACGAGCTAGTATAAGCCGAAAATTGCAGGAAAATCGCTCGGGACAACTGAGTTGCAGACAAGTTTCTCAAAAATAAATGCTTGTTCCTTCCAACGGAGATGAATAAGTTAAAATAATGATCCAATAAACACGCTGAAAAAGAAACTGTCATGGGTTTTTGACGTTCAAATGGTACCAAGTGCAAATTAAAATCCGATGAGATTAGATTAGTGTAGATGCATATGCGAGTGGATCGGCATGAACAAGTGTCGAAAATTATTTAAAAAATGGACATACTCACTCTCTAGCGAAATTTTGTAAGAGTTGCGGCAATGACTGTTGTGTTGGAGCCATTGGAGGCGTCTGCGACAAGGTGAACTGCACCCTAAACGAGTCCAGCGACATTGAAGAATGATGGCACTTCTATGGCTAATAGATATTTGAGGATGGCTAATAGATATTTGAGGAAAGAACTGCTAATCTAACAAAACACTAAGCAATCTTCACATTTTACTTAATAAAACATATGCGTAACAAAACGCAGTACGAAAACAAATCCCCATCATAACCACTGTCCACATTTTCTGAAGGCCTGCTCAACGATCCACCAAGCGACTAGTATTCTACTGTGAAGATTACGTTGTGTGAAAATTAAAAACGAACAAAAAGCACAATTTTAGCTTCCCTAATATTTTTCCATGCAAAAAAAAAACTAAACAATAAGGCTGTGATTTTGTCAACAACTATGAAGAAGCTTGGGTCCTTAACAACAAAAGAGCTACTGCAAGAGACTAACCAATGAAGCCCTCCAGCTTACTTCACCTCCTAAAGCAAGCAATGCCCCGGAAGTCTACGTGGTTGGTGTGGTTTGCAGTAGCCAAACGTTTGAGCAAAATTTATTAAAGTTCTCATACTAACAGTAAGTTCGACATCCGACTCGCACGGAACCGAAGTTGAAAAACGGTTATCAAACCAATATGACATGGGTGGACTTAGACAGTATCGCAGTTTTCGGTAAGGATCTCCTGAAAACAGCGAAGGTCGCGCGATAAGACGGTCCGGTTTAACCCAGAAAGATACACATCATTTCCGCCGGTGGCAACGAAAAAAGCGAGAGTGGTGCACGGATAGTTTTATTGAAAACGAAGTAAATAATAAAATATTCACTTTAAACAGCAAAAAAATAGCTCCTTTCTCTAAATTATTTACACTGATGAGAAAAAAACGAGACACATGGTTCTCCAAAATCTTTTTGAACGAACACGAGGTGTTAGTTTATTCTTTGTAACGGTAAAGGTGGCAGGCTAAATAAAAAAATAGAATAAAACAAAAATAATACATACAATGTAAAACGGGCAAAACAAAGCAGAATAAAAATACAACTAAGATAATGCTGAGATATTTGCAAAACTCCGGACCGCAGGTGTCTACGGTGGCGAACGAACGCGCTATTGCCCTTTCCGGGGAGTAACGCGTTCACCACCACAGCATGTGGGTCCTTCGTTTCGCGTGTCTCTCAGTTCTATCGATCAGCGCCATCATGATACTCTGCAGTTAAAATTATACTAGGCAGTACATAAAAAAGGTTAAAATAAAAATAAAATAAAAATAAGAGCTAAATGGCAAACAAAAAGGAAGACAAAGTACCTCACTAGGGACGCACAGGATACAAAAGCATAGCGGAGACGATTTTGATATAAAAGTCACCATCATCGCACAGGATGTCAAAACACCAGCGCGGAACTTAAGGTTTTTTTTTGGATAAATTCAAAAAACCCCACAATGAATAGCAAGAAGCAATACCTAGACATCATATGCGATCTGGCCCCGTACCTTCAGGTCGATCGTTGATGTGGAGTGGTGCATTCATCAACCACATACTACTCTGATCAGTTGTTCTTCAAGGTAAGTAAAGAACGGTGGGTTTTTGCAGAAGTTGTTGGTCATATGATTACTCTATAGATTTTCATCTTTCTGTTTGTGTTATTGTGACACTTGGAGTAATAAATTGCACACCAATATACCGTTTCAGGCTCTGAAGAAGATGATACTGCCGAAACATCAGCTTTATGGAATAATGAATAAAGTTACACCTCGTGTGTACTTATTTGATCAATGCCAAGGTTAACGGATAGTCGCTCGTGGGAAATACTAGATACATAGCAGTCGAATGGTCTGTCTTTGAATGAAGAATCATATGGCACAAAAAAAGCTTTCGTTTAACTGATATGTTGTTGGGAAAATAAGGTTTTTCCTTAGAACCCCTATAGACTCAGGACTTCCAAACAAAAATGCCGCAGTCATTGTTTGGTTGACCCTGCTGTGAGATTAACCCCTGCTTCGCATAACACTTTCTTAACTAGGGACACACTTCTGTCACGACAATACACTAAACAATTATGGTGCGAGAAAAGTAAGCACAAATCACGCCACGCCAACAAACTAAGACAATGAAAAGGGATAAAAATGGAACGACGACGTATGGCTTAAACACGACCGAATTCCCTAGGTCGGCAACGATGAACAGATTGAGGACAAAAATGAAGGAAATCTTATCCACTCAGATGTCCTTAAAGAAACACAGCAAAACATAAACACGCGACTTCAAGGAGTGATAGATTCGCAGAGCAGAGAACGTTCCTTAAGTTTATTACCTTTAGTTTATTTCAACTGAATATCGAAAACCTCCCAACGGTTTACCGCCTCGTCGTGGCTGGGAGATGTTCCTGGGTGTCAGACTGCAATGTACGGCGGGGGATTCATCCTTTGGTATGGTCTCCGAAGCTGACTGAGAAAGAGCCCGACGTTTCCATCAGGAAGCCTAGCTAAGAGTAAACCAATAAGACGGTCCACCACCGTCCTGGTATCAAAGTCGCATGATGGTAAATCTCCCTCTGATCCACAAGGGCTGCGATTGCTTGTGGCGGTAACGACTTGGAGGAAACTACTCCGAAAAATGGAAATTATACTGGGGCCCGCACAACCAGTGAGGATGGGCTATTAGAGTATGAAGTTCAAGTAAGAATATCGAATAGTGGAGTAGAACAGTTGACCATTAGACAACTGAGTCAAAATATTAAGTCATGTGAGCCGTACTTGCCTATGTGTTCGTCTAAACAACTGTTGCCTTCCTGTGTCCACAACCAAAACATCACAAAACCACGTAACAGATACAAAGTTAGCACGGACAAAAATTGATCACATTGCTAGTGGCGTTAGCTCTAGACGTTTCAATTGGAAATGTTTGTTTTAATTACGTCCAGCTGGTCAACATACTCATCTCAATGTTAGGAATGAAAAAATGAATAGAATCAGCAGAAATCACGAAATCTATCGAGGATAGGAGAAAGAGAACAAGGTTACGAGTTAAGACGGTCCGCTTTAAACGTCGCATGATTTCACTGCCACTCGATTGATACCAGCATCTACTCATCTCGATGATTAAAACCACAAAACAAGGAGATCCTCACCAAAGATTCATTTTTTAAAATGTGCTTGCAATCCGCTTGCATATAATTCGGCCTACATAGTCTGCGATGTCTCACTTTCGACTGTATTTCAAGGGCACTACCGCATTCTCTAGAGATGAGTTTTCATCAGAAAAGATGACGACGTCGTCAGCAAAGAGAAGGTGTAATACGAATTCTCCTTCATTGTCCATGCCCTTTCCTTTCATTACAGACTGAAATATGACAGTGAGCAGTCCCGATAGATGTTCAATTGTAAGACCTCACTTCCTTCGTCGATAAAAGTTCCGCACCAGAGATGTGACATGACGACAAAGAAGCCGGTGGGCTTCGATCAGCGGTGAGCCACGACCATTTGAAAACGACAATGCAGTTGAGGAAACGAGTCAAAAATTACAGCGCTTTAAACCAGCTGTAAGACAATGCTTCATGGCAGGTTGCACAAGAAACGCTGCAAAAAAGGAAAGAGTTGGTCTACGGAATTTTGTCCCACCTACCATATTCAACAGCCTTCTAGAATATTCACCTCAAAAAGACTTATTGAGAAGACAGTCAACAAACAACCAACCTGTTTAGAAAAAGCTCCTACCGATTCTAAGTCAACAAAAGAGTGGAAAACTGGTAGCAAGGAAAGGCTACTTTGAAATCTCTAAGAAAACCACTTTTCACCAGCAATCAGTGACTTTGACGAGAAAACCAAAATGTACAGGTTGAAATTGAACTGCAAATCCCAACAATTTCATGGATGAGAGATACAAGAGAATGAACCGAATAAAAGAAGTGTTGGAATTCGCACAATATGTGTAGAAGTGAATTCTCCACTACACTTCTATTTTGTATTGAACTCTTCTACTTTGGTATACAGAGGTATACCTTTTCTCTAGAATCTTCGTGAAATCTGACCGTTGGGTAGCAGGCATTCGTGCTACGTAGTAGGTGCTTGCTCTTTCGTGAGATCCAGTCGCTAACGAATTATGTCCAGCTATTATCACTGACGTAGATCACTTGTCTGTCCTTCCTGAATTTTCTGTTTTATACGGCAGCGGCTCTGTTCTTCGATCGTCGAAAAAAATCAGAACGTCCAATTCTTTCTGACAAGTGATAAGGAACACTCTTAACATCAACCTCTTTGAATCGCGTTCGATAACACTGACCGCTCGTTTATCTTATCAAAACTTCCTGCCTTTGCCAAATCCTCGATGACTTTGGAAGCCCCTCAAACTGCTCAAAAATGAACACCTTTCAAAAACCGATTTTTCCGGAAGCATTGTCGTAAACGGCCAGCATTTGTACAAACCGGTTAGCGGTTGATGTTAAGGAACTAAAACACTGACGAAGCTAAGATGGCCTAGTTACCTTGCGTGGAATTTGACTTTGTTATCCCATCCAGTTTTCGCATGATAATCTCAAAAGTGGCCAAGAAAATTTGAATGGACCCTCTGGTTGTCATTAGATTCTGTGACCAATTTTGTTCCCACTCGGTCAGTGTCTTTGTAAGTTGACAAAAGTAGCACAGAGCGATTTCTCCTGCTCCACCCATACTTCAATGAGTCTCGTCACTGGGTGGGTCTGGCTCATGGTACTGAGTTCTCTTCCAAATACTACTCACTCAAATCGTTTCCTTTCGATTCAGTGTTCTGTCAACCTTGTTGACGACAACTCGAGTTACCTTTGGAAGTCTCCGTTCTTTTGCATGCAGCAACACATTTCTGCTAGTCTTCCATTGATAAAGAAGCTTACATTATAAAAGCTAACCTATGGAAATCTGGGCTAGCGTGTTTATGAGAACTGGTGGCAGGTCCTTCAGATGTTCACGCGTTATTCTGTTCCGACCGTGTGACCTTCGCCGGTGAAAAAGCACGAGAAATTTCAGAAAGGAGAACCGTTGGGACGACATACTCATCAACCCTGAATTTTAAATAGAGACAAGTACATGTAGAAGAGATTATAGATTTGGTGGATAGCTTCCTTCACCGCGCTTCATGATGACGGTCACGCAGCTGGTAAAATCTCAATAGAGGCTGCAGATGTTCTTTCCCAACTCTACCTTATTAGTCAAACTACTGCTTCTCTTGCTTGAGGTCCACTTTTATTACTACTCTGCACGGCAGTGGAAATTCGCATAAATTGGTGGCTGCCCGCAGCTTGTACGACTTCATGCAAACGCATTAGCCACACAGTTTCTGAAGACGGGCAGGTCTTGGCAAAACACCACGTTTTTTAGCATTACCATGTTCGAGAGAAAGATCTGTCACTAAAGCAGCGAAGATCCGATCTTGTGTAAAACTTTAGAAAAACAGTGTCAATGATTAGATAATGCCTTCGGATAATGACATGTTCAACTACGTAATATACCCTTCAAAGGTACTGCCACATCTGTCAATGATAGAGGCTCCAGTATTTTAGCTTATCACAATGGAATTGTCCATTATAATAAACTCGAACAGCCGCCCACTCCACTCATTCTATTCCAATTCGTGTACCTCTCTGTAAACGCGATCTCCTCAATCAAAGTTTTCGCGGTCCGAAAGCGAATACATATCGACTATTCAACCCTCAATCCAGATGCAATGTAGAACAAGTTCAATATTGTATTTAATTCATTTCACATGATCTATGCGTCAGTGGGGCGCGCGTGTGGCGCAGTGGTTGGAGGCGCCACTGCGACGCGCACGTGGAATGCGCCCATGGCCCACCAAGCCTTCCATCCCTCCGGGGTCGGCAAATTGGTACCAGACTTGTCTGGGAGGATAGCAGCACTGGCTCGATACATCGGCAGACCACCGCGAGTCATTGTAAAGGCCAGATATGCATTCAATCACCTCCAACGACACTTAATGAAGTCGAATGCATGGCGCATCCCTCAGGGATTGATCAACGCTGAGAGCTTTATCCTTATCCTTATGCGTCAGTGGAGATGTGCCAACAGTCTCATAAAACTGGACATTCATTTCTTGCCTGAATAAGATGTGAAGAAATTGCCTTGTAGTGTCAAACGAACAGTGTTAAAGGATATTTTCACATTGGTAAATACTAGAAATGTTACTAAAATGAATCAGCACTAGAGCATGACATTGTAGTAATTTAGGACTTTCTATTGGCTACCGACCGCTTTTTTGTTGATAAACATGGCCCTTATAAAATAACTTGAAATTTCCATGACCGACTTTCTATTAACCTCGACATTGATCAAATAGTTCTCGATATTATAACTCGATAACTTCAGATTAATAGTCATGTGGGTGGTTGACTGATGCTCTCCAGCCTTCTTTGTGATAAAGATGAAGGGAATAAACTGCCTATCACCAACTATTGTCTTAAGAGCCATATTTGCCCCTAGAATTGGAATATAGTAACTCAATAAATCTACTGTAAAGACAATCTCAAACGATCAGATTAACAAGAATTAGGTGTCAGTAGTGGCGGATGGCTTCGCATGGAAGTAATAACAACGTAAGAGAAAATACCAATTACATTATTCTCAATGAGACGTGGTTGTCGAATATCGATATCAAATTGAACATTTTGTGTACAAAAAGGCAACCCAACCTTTAAATGCTCCAACGACTCTACAAACATGTTCAGAAACCTCTGGATCTTAACCTTCAGTGTTCTCGAAACGGTTTCATAGTTTGAAATGACTTCATAGCTTAGAACTGAGAGTTTCATCGTAGAAAGATCCCGAAAGAAATGTTGAAGTTGTTATTGGTTAAAAATGTAATCGAATAAGAATTTCTTCTGACAGATAGCCTATAACAACAAAGCTTGGAAAGCCTTGCTTTCTTAAGAAAATGGTAACCAGTGATCTCATCCAAAACTTTATCAGTATTCTTTTGTTGTAGCGAATGTTTTGCTAAGGTGTGAATTTACATCCACAATTTTCCAGAAATAAACAGGTATTCGTACGATTTCGAAAAAACTAGCGCACCGTGAGCCATCTGTAAGTGACGCCAGTGACGTGCCGTTGAAAGTAGCGTTCGGTGGAAGCGGAGCTCCTAAAACACCAAGAATGGCCATGAAATAAACGGAGTTGAAAAAAAAGATTGTAAGAAATCTCTGATTAATCATGAAATTCTTTGCTAACATCTTTAATATGTCATCAAATATGGGTATGAAAGCTACACCCTTACTACTCTACCCTGGGCCCGGGCCTCTACAATTGCTACGTTTAGAACTCTAATTTATTATTTACTGCCCGGGTGCAGAACCACCCGTTAACGGGTGATTGCTGATGGCTGAGATCGATAGAACTAGCTGAGAGACAGGCGAAACGAAAGCCCTGTATGGTGTGGTGATGAACGCGTTACTCGCCGGAAAGTACAATAGCGCGTTCGTTCCCCGACCCGAACACCTGCGGTCCGGAGTTTTGCAAATATCTGAGCATCATTGAAGTTTTATTTCGTAATATACCCTGCCGTTAAAAAGAGTAGGCAGAAAATAATAAGTTAGATTTGTGATTATAACTACAGCCTCAGCTTAACTGGGTTCGTTGTCGATTTGTGCTCCCCAGATTAATCCCACTGATGGGTGATTGCTGATAGCAGAGATCGATAGAACTAGCTGCAAAACTACGTTTAGACTTCGTCGGTTCAATGGGCACGCACCGAAACTCTATCTTGCCATTGTTTTTATCCTCACTTAAAGACGCATCAACTACGTAGGAACCTTATTTTCAACATGGTCAGCACATAAGTTTTATTCAACTCTTCGTTGGGCGAAAGCATAAGAAAGTTGGGCAATCAGATGCTATGCTTTTCTCTTGGTGGCTGTTCTAGAAAGAAAACTATTCTTGTGCAACAAATGGCTAAAACGATATGGAATTCGTCGCATAATGAATTTATGAAAACATTCGGTGGACAAAAAAATGTGCAGTGAGGGTTTCGAACTGCGGAGAGCAGATAAACATCTCCATGACTTGGGAAAAGAATAGTCTCAATACACTCTTCGCACGTTTCACTGCGGCGAAAAAGATTGATTAAAACCGAGGTAAGAAGATGCTCCAGCAGTTTATCTATAAGAATTGTTGAGTAGTTGTAAAGGAATTTTACGAGCCGGCAAGCCTAGAAAATAGTGGACTTGGTACGGTACATAAGGTATTGGTCTTCATTGCAGCAGGAAAAAATAAACACCAGGGTCGCTTGTTAGTAGACCATCGAAAGCGGCTAACGTTAGTCGTTTTCCAAAGAATTCACTTCCTTGACGCATTCATGACGACGCCTAATTCTACGTCCTTCACGCGATGAGTTATATGTGACTCATGCCGGTGAAAGTTCATTCAGCCCCATGATTCTTAAATCTTTCGAAGTTCTACCTGTGACCAACAAAAACGTCTTCCACCATTTAATCGTACTGATGCTAATGTTTGATAAGGTTTTGTAAGATACTTGGATAGCCCGTCCTCACTGATTGAGGGGACCCCAATACAATCTCCATTTTTTTCCGAGATTTACTGGCTTGGCCAATGTCGTTCCCTGGAATCTCGGGGTCATCCTCGCCGAAGTCTGATCCAGGACGTCACCACAACAGGCTATCGCGGCCCTTGTGGATCAGAGGGAGATTTGCCACCATGCGACTAATTTGATACCAGAACGGTGGTGGATCCTGACATTACTTTGTAAGATATGCAAAGTAATGTCTTTTATATCTGTTGATTCAATGCGATAACTCCTAAACACAACAGCGACAAGAAAGTAAGCATAATAATCGCCATTTTGATAGAAAGCCATGGTATGGAGTCGGCAGATGTAAAAGAACACAAAAACAAAATAAGAACCGGTGAAAAAAATAATAGATATGGAAGACAATTTAAGGTTTATTTTCCATTGATCGTTCAGAGCAAATGGAAAAGATCTCTTTAGCTGCCCGTCGTTGACAATCTAAAATGTATCGGAGGAAAAACCAATGGACATATATAAGAGAATGAGTCATTAGAGCCCGTGAGTGTTACAGAAATGAAAAAATTCATTGGCCTGTACCTGCTTTGAGATCTTCTACACTGTGTCATGCTTTTTTAGCATGAACGAGGACCTGCTGTCCCTATGTATAGAAAGTGTAGACATATGAGTTCAAGACTCAAGCCAGTTCGTGTTTGATTCAAATGCACAGAGCGCAGGTCTTTACACCCTTAACCAACCAAAATCCAGAAGAACCCGATCAACAATCAAAGGAAAAGAGAGATCGTGTTGACTGTTGGAAGGAATTACACAGATGTTACGATGCCAAATAAGTGGGCGGAGAATCCAAACGATATAAAAATGTTTTTACCTAGATTGTTTCAGTGAGTGTTACTACAAAAAGTATTAGTTGTAGAAGTTACTGTTTTCAAGACCGGAAGGGCCACACAATTGTAATGGTTGCAGCTGCTTGTAAAATGTATCTAAAAAGTGCTAATTGTAAACATCGTTGATTGTAAAGTAAATGATGTTTACAACAACAGTGAAACGTTGTGAGAGCAGCAAAGGGAAACTGCAGCACTTCAATGATACATTCGATCAGTGATAGAATGCGTACTGAGTGGAATCTGTCGTCAAAGTGTCCAGTACTGCTACTTTCGGTGTGCTTCATCAACAAGCATGCTAAGTTCCTCTGCTGACTTCAGTTCAGACGAATCTACTCACGCAGAAAAAGTTTTCGTAAATTATTAAGCACAAAGTAGAGCTTTTCTCAGACAAAACCCTTAACATTACATGTTTGGAACCCAACTAATAGATAGGAAAGTATTCCAAAAAGGCTTTCCACCGTAAAATAAACGACAGAAAAGGTAGGTCATATAAGACGGGCCAGTCAGTTTCCCTAAAGCATAATGTGAGTCATAAGTGACTCATTTCGTCTATAATTTGGCAATGATGAACGGACGTTGTTCAGACATTTGAATTGTTGCCGAAATGTGGCATTATGAGGTTTATTGCCTATAAACACATTATTATTAATTTCATACAAAAGAAGAGTTCGAAGAGTTCAACAGTATATGGTTGAAAAAAGTAAAAGGATAGCCATGAAACCGCTTTGCTAAAATGGAATCTATATATTTCTAATTGTCTATTCCACATATATACATATATATTTCTTCCTTGACACTTGAACAGCCTGCCCTCACTAGTTGTGCGGACTCCAGCATAATCACCATTTCCGGAAATTTGCTAGTTAAGCTATTGTGGTTCCCTGGAATCACGAGGACAGCCTGGCTAAAGATAAAATGCACAGTATGCTGGTAAGTATTTCAAAATCCCTCACAAATATATGGAAATAAAGGAAGTGGGTAATTTTGCTACCACGACTGGAACGTGTCACTTGACAGCAACATGGGTAATACAATAGATTTTTACATGCAAGTTCCACGATTTCCGGTGCTAAAAGGTTGAACAGCGTTTGTGTGGATCCGAACCTACTGTGAAGAATAAGCGGTTATCAACACACAACAAACACGGAGAATTTCCATCGAAACAATTAATGCTCACATTAAAAATTTAACATGTAGATGCAGAAACTAGAACTCATCGAATTTCAAGCTTGAGAAGGTTCTTGTTCATGCTCCATTTTATGTTCTTTGGTATTTTGATATTATTTCCAGACCCTAACCGTCTACCGTCTCATCGTGCCTGCTAAGATCTTTTGCATCGTAGTGGAATATATAGCTACGGATTCATGCCCCAAAACGTTCATCCAAACAGAGAATGAAGACGATTCTACCGAAACGTCAGCTACGACTGTGTTGTATGTGTGTCACTGCATGGAAGTAAACGTATGCTGTTTAACAACCTCGCGACTGCTGAGAAAGAAAACGAAGCAAACTGAGAATTTCTGTACGTCCATCAGCAATCCTAGGTAGAACTAAACTGACACAACAAAAATCAAGAGGAAGAAGCACCGAGAAAAATGGAAACCCTCATAGAAAGTAGGCAACTTTCGAGCCAATGAAGCTAAATCAGCAGCGCTGGTGTACGACAGGATAAAAGGAGACTTCATTGGTGCGCACGCAAATCATTCTATGAAAGAGTGGATTACGAGTAGTAGAATTCAGTGGGCAACATTTTGCAAACCGACCATCAGTTATCCTCCGCATTAATAATCAAGACCTTGGATTATGAAGCTAACACGAGGTTGATTGAAAGATTTATTTGGTTAAAGCTTTAACGTCTTCCTCTTCCTTACAACAGAGGATCCAGGTCCATGAACCACAGTCGTTCGTATTCTCGATGTTGTATCTTTATCGTCGAATCGAGTCGAATCTTCTTCAGTGGGAGCACCTACCGGATGAGGGTGCTTCATTCAAGCACTGCTCCAGTGAAGAAGATTCGACTCGATACGACGACGTAGACACAACATCGAGAAGAGCACAAGAAGACGAACGATTGTGGACCATCGACTCGGATCATCGGCCCTGAGAAACAGGAAGACGTTAAACGTTAGCCAAATAGATCTTTTTATCAACCTCATGTTAATTTAATAATCCACGAAGGTATTGAGTTTTACAGAATAAAGTGCTTTCGGCTTTTGAGTGATTGCCCACCCCCACTACCCTTCTGATGTTTTTGATGAACTAAAAACCTGTTCGTGAAGAATTTTTGAGCAACATACACGTTGCAAACAGTGCTAATGACCCCTTGTACAGTCATTTTATTCATTCCTAGCTTATGCGAGGGTTAAAAAACGCAGCAATCACAGAAATGTGGCGAAAACGAAGGTGAACGCCTTTCCTTGGAGAAAAATCGATACCAACAGGCCGACTGACCTTGTCATCGTAAATGCCGTAGTAATTCTATGGAGCCAAGAAGCTTTTGGGTCAGTCGAAAAGTCATAGAATCGGGCCGAAAGAAAAAACGAAACGAAAAGTTGTATAAGAAGATAATGAGGATAGGAAATGTTGTCCAATTATATTTAAAGTCTGAAATGTTACCAAAACTTGAAAATCACCAAGAAGACTTAAGACTTCCTTTCTCTCGCAGAGAACCCATTCCTCATAGAATCTTGAATTTCTCACGACACAAGCGTACAATTACTCTTTCCTTTTAAAAAACTGTCCAGATATTGGCAAACTTCTTCTAAGCGTCCATCAAGAGCTGCGAGATAAACGCTCAAAAACTGGAAGATAAATGAAAAGTGAGTGCACTTCGATAAGGAAATCAGTCCATTGATAGAACACAAAGGAAAATTTCGAAAAAAGAATAAAAAATAAAAAGAAGGCAAAGGTGAGGAATTTCTACAGAAAGAAGGGTCAACATCTTCATTCTGGCAAAAGTATGTAAATGATCACGTATTACCAGTGATTAAAGCTTACCAAGAAGTAAATTCTGCTCATCTTTGTCATCGAACGAAAAGATGGCGTGCTGGAAACCCTCCATGTTAGCTGAGGCCGGTCGAGCAAGGAACAGCGAGGTCGCCCGTACCGCATTCACGACCACCTCCTCCCACTCCGCGGATCGAGGCCGAATCTGATCGGCAGCGAAGTTGCAGTGATGAGATTATCTTGGAACAGAGTCCTGTATGAGAGTAGATGATCTTAGGAAGATGGAATTACAAGGGGATGACCACAAATGACCACAAGGAAATCCGTTTGCTTATCATTTATTGGTGCAAAGCAGTGCTTGATCAGAACAGATTGATGGAGCAAAAACAAATTGAGTTACACGGAAAAGTAACAAATATGTGCATTTACATAGTAAGTAGATCTCCACTGAGAAAAACGAATCCGTACAATATTTCTGGAAAAGTAGAGCCAAAATAGTTTATAAATGACAGCAAGTTCTCTTATTTCGTGTTTACCTTTTCAGTTTTCAGAAACTAACATGTACCATGGAGGTGTGTGTGGAGCAGTGGTCGGAGGTGCCCTGCAATACACACGTGGAATCGATCCCCACACCCATGGCCCACCAAGCCTTCCACCCCTCCGGGTCGGCAAATTGGTACCAGACTTGTCTGGGAAGATAGCTGCACTGGCTCTATATACCGACAGGCCACCGCGAGTTGCTGTGAAGGCCAAATATGCTTTCAATCACTTCCAAACGATGTTTAATGAAATCGAATGCATGGCGCATCCTTCATGGATTGATCAATGCCGACAGCTTTACCTTTTTTTAATTCATTTACCATACAGCGCACACTGGTGAGCATCCATCTAACTGAATTGCTACCAAAGTAACCATAGGGCTAGTAGTTTACTGCCTAGGTTGAACTTTCGAAACTGTGACACACAGCAATGTTTTACATGACTGGGCTATTTTTTCCGAGCGGTGCATCGTCTACCGAATTCGATTCGATGCAACAACGACCACCTTGGGACCACCAACTCGCATCAACGCGTCTCTAAAGGAGAAGGCGTCGAAACGTTGGCCGAATCGAAGTTTTTATAAAGACCCGGTGCCAACCCAATTATGCAGAAATTCATTGACTACTCCTATCGAGGCTTAATAAAAGTCGGTTTTTAACATATGACACATAGTAGTTGTCGAAGCCATAAATCCCATATCAGTGCTTCGAGTTCTAAATGTGGAAATGACAGACACCACTCTCGTCTGTTTTTCAATGTAGGGGTTGGCCATTTAAAAATTGACCCGTCAGACCTATTTGTTCAGCCATTTGGTTTTTCTTCTACACTGCGTCGAACACATGTTCAGAAGAATGCTGAAGACCTCCTAAGAGGTTTTGGTGTTATTATATGTTATTACTGTTATTATTTATTGCTACGACTTCCTCGACCATACACAAGGTTACTACTAATCGGGCTAGAAATGTCCTCGGAAAGAGCGGGCCAATGTCATAACTGGAATGGAGACGTCGTGCTGACCAGTATAAGTCTTTGACAAAATATCACGATTTCAGATCTGCTGCAAAGCACCTACATGCTGAGCAAAGTGGCAGTAGGTGTGGCTAATGTAGGAAACATTTCTGCTTAGATTATTTCTATAATGAGCATTGGAAGGTCAATTCAGCATAACCTATGAATGAAGCATAAATAAATAACTGACCATGGAATTAAGCATAAATTAAACGCTAATTCCACGTGATTGATGCCTACTGTAAAGCTGTCAAATGTAGAAAAAACAAAATTTTTCTTGTGGATAACTTCCGTGCGCCTTTATCTTCTTCAAAGCCACGATGATTCAAGCCGTGCCCGAGCTGGGGTTTCTTATTAAGTGGATCTTCATAATCGCATCGAGCGGGATCGGGTGAAATATCATGGCAGAAGTTCCATAGAACAGCACTGCCTTTTTACATAGAATAGTTCCTTTTTCTGGTGTCAAGTGAAACCACGATTTCACCCCGAAATTCTACGGGATACAGGACGGTCAGCGAGCAACTGTTATCTAGAATTACTTGTTTTCAAGGTGGCAATCCACCCTGTTGCAGTTGGATCAATATCGGCTGACACATGACGTAGTAATATTTTCAATTCCGACTTTTATTTAGTATGGGGATGGATAAAGTTTTGGTTTACTGACAGGTATAAACGAGATTCATGAAAATCAAACCAAAAGCTGACAGTTCCCATCGACTTTCTGTTAACCTCGGCATTGGAATATGAATGCGAAAATAGATATATCAATTGAGCAATCGCGAGGTTGTTATACAGCATATATTCACTTCCATAGCTTCCAAAGAAAACCACACAATACAATACAATACAGTAGCTGAGGCTTCGGCAGTATTGCCTTCTTGAGAGCCTAAAAGCTACCGTTTTGGAGCTCTTGCCATCTTCAAAACCGCCCTTATTCCAGTGGAGTGTCCATGGCAGTTATCTGCTGTGACGCGGGCATTGGCTGTGGCATGGAACTGAATCGGTTGGAGTGTGACATATGGATCACAGTATTTTAGTTGGCAGCTTTCCATAGAGACAGGACATGATGTCTGCTTCCTTTTCTTTTGCTTTGCTAACGTCAGAACGTCTTGACAGAGCACGTTAGGCATACAAACGCTCTGAGATTCACAGGTAGACCGATCCGTAGATAGTCGTTATTGTTCATACCAGGTTCTTTTTTTCATGAAGCGTGTTCTTTTTCAATTGTATCAGCGACAAAACTTCCTCTGCTTTTTCTTCTCTGTGGACACTGTTTCTATTCATTGACAGCAGTCGGTAATATCGCAATTTAGTCATTAAAAATAAGGTTAGAAATAAAGGTAGGAAAATCTGACGCGTTCATAACCTTAAGCAAACTATTGTTTTAGTTAATACAGCATGACGATAAACAGTTCTCCATAGTTACCGCTATTTTAACGACTTCTGTTTTGCAATGTGGTCTGAACTAGCTGTAAAGTGTTTCGTTGACTAAACCACATAGCATTGGCTTCGTACTCTGTGAATGGCCGAGCTGCCTATCGTGATGGCGCAGAAAATTGTAAGAAAATTTTCCACATCTCCAACTTATTTCTCTACAATTCCGAATTTGATAGAAGCACTTCCACATCCAGCAGGTTATCAATTTTTCTGGAGAAAATATGCCTTTATCCAAAATAAGAGTTCCCTGCATACGATGAGCTATAAATCTTGAAATCGCGTCTTCGCCTCCGCTTCTTCTTGCTATTTCAATTCTCTGAATGCAGTTCCTCTCCTTCTTCAAGTGCACCAGATAATTCTAACTCATTTTTGAAACGAAAACAAAAAAGAAAAGAGGTCAGAGTGGTTCGAATCACTAAGAAGATTTCATATGAATAAGCGATAGAGAGGAGAATGAATAGATGCAATGCAACAGTCTCCGCTGTCTATTAGGATGGTAATGCTCTAATGCTCATCAATGTTTTTCTCGTTCTTTGTTTCGCGCAAAGGATAAGGCATAAACGATAAAATTTTCGGCGTTGAACAAACTCTAAGGAATGTCGTTTTCTCTTTCAACAATCGCGAGGTTGTTAAATAGCATACAAACACTTCAACAGCACAAACAGAAAGATGAAAATCTGAGCGATAATTACAAGATCTACGGCTTCTCAAACAAAAACCAACCGCTTAGTTGTCTTCCACCGATGAAGAATAGCCGCTCAGAGCCAAAAATCAATGCCAAAAATCCTACAATGAATAGCAGGGAGGAATGTCCCGAGATCACGCGTGATCTCGACCCTTACCTTCGTATCGATCGTTGATGGGGGCACTTCGGTCGTCAGCCATATGCGACTCTGAGAGGCTGTTCTTCCTCGCTGTAAGACAGGTGAAAAAAGCGGTGCGTTTTTTCGAGAAGCCGTATTATCGCTCAGATTTTCATCTTTCTGTTTGTGCTGTTGAAGTGTTTGACCTATTAAGTTGCGTATTAGTGTACCCTTCCAGGCTCTGAAGAAGGCGATTCTGCCGAAACGTCAGCTGCGATTGTGTTGTATGATTCTAAGGAATGTGTCATGCATTCTGCTTCAACAAGCATCAATCTTAGAAATCGTACAGATAGCCATACTAGCACATACGGTTCTATCAGGTATTGTAGGATAAAGGATAAAAGGATGAAGCTATTGGCGTTGATCAGTTCCTGAGGGATGCGTCATGCATTCCATTCCATCCGTAGCATCGTTTGTAGTGATTGAATGCATATCTGGCCAATACAATGACTCGCGGTGGACTTCGAGGTATCAAGTGGGTGCTGCTATCCTCTCAGACAGGGCTGGTACCAATTTGCCGACCCCTGAGGGATGGAAGGCTTGATTAGCCCGAGACGCTGCATCGAACCAGTAACGTCGTGTATGTTGCAGCATAGTTCTAAGCGCTACACACGCAGGAAAACCAGACATAATGATGCATACTCATGCGGCAATTTGCTTCGCCGAGAAGTTTGATTCATTACTGGTTAGATCAATTCTTAGACGACAGACCTATTAGAGTGTTGTAACAGTAACCATGTAAAGTCGATAAGGATAAAAATATTTGAGATTCGCGAATCTCTGATGGATACACCATGTATTCGACCTCATCAAGAATTGTAAAGGTGACTGAATACATAATATCTAGAATGCATGAGTTGTGGTGGCTTTCCGATGTATAAAGTGAGCCCTCCTATCCATTCATCTAGTTCTAATATGCCCATCCCAGCTTCCCGGAGGAATGGAAACCTTGGTGAGCCCGAAGCACAGAATTGAACTATCGTGTGTATTGGAAGGCCACCTTTAACAATTGTGCTAGACGCAACCGAAAGGTAGATAATAAGCCTAAAAATCATCATGTCCTAAATCATAAGTCATAAATTTGAAAATGATCGAAGGTTTTGATTTAAGCGCAAATGATTGACACATGCATCCTTCCGTCAGTATTTGACAGCCACATCAAATACCTAATAGGTTAAAAAATAAACAAGCAACACAATCACGCTGAGCGCCCGATTTTTCCCCGCTAGAAATCAGCACTGAAGGCCATGCAACCCGCCCACACCACCACTCCAAGAATCAATGAATCCATTTTCTTTTGCATTTTTTCTATACAGTTCGGTTATTCCTTGTACTTTCTGTGGCTTTTTAAGCTCTAAGTATCCTCTATAATCTCCTATGTATCGTTCAATGTTTTCTGAAGATATTCGACGCTTGTTTGTGATAAAAAAAAAACTATCTAAACACGATGCTATCGGCTTTTGGTAAAGTTTCCCATGATATTTCTAGCCTGTTTCGATAATGTTTTTATAACTGTCGTTTCCATACGATCGCTGCGATCCACAATAACGATTGAAAAACGAATGAACAATCAATGACCAGAGAAATTTGATTCGTACACGCTTGAGTAATGTTGGCAGAAGACCTATTCAGTTCCATTTCAATTGAATCTTCATCAGCATCGCCAGTGAATGGAAAGAAGCTGAAAGTGTTAAAGATCTCCGATAGCTGGACGAAGTAAATCGGAGGACCAGGATAACGACTATGAGCACAAGAAGGGAAATCTATCAGAGTACAACAACAAGAAGAAGCCACATTTGGACACAGAAGTATGCAAATGGTGGTTCACTCTCCGTACACTTTCGTTTCATCTTGACTTCAGGACATCTGTTTCTATCCATAGTGAAGGTATACATGAGTGTTCTTCCGCTTGGTCACTTAAGCGTGTTCGGTGAACGAATGACGGATCTGATGCGACGAACTGCAGAACATTCGCATTAATGACTTTACGGCGCAAATGAACCAGAGATATGATCAAGATAACAGTGTTCCTACAGCGTCGGGCTAGAAATGTCCTCGGAAAGAGCGGACCAATGTCATAACTGGAATGGAGACGTCGTGCTGACCAGTATAAGTCTTTGACAAAATATCACGATTTCAGATCTGCTGCAAAGCACCTACATGCTGAGCAAAGTGGCAGTAGGTGTGGCTAATGTAGGAAACATTTCTGCTTAGATTATTTCTATAATGAGCATTGGAAGGTCAATTCAGCATAACCTATGAATGAAGCATAAATAAATAACTGACCATGGAATTAAGCATAAATTAAACGCTAATTCCACGTGATTGATGCCTACTGTAAAGCTGTCAAATGTAGAAAAAACAAAATGTTTTGGGTACAATGTTTTTTACAATAGTGGCATTCGCCTTCACAAAGAAAAGCGGGCGCGCTTACAGACAGTGCTGCCGGCAATGGCCGCACTCGCATCGATCCCATGGATATCGATTAGACTGGCTTGGGTAGCAGCGGTGGAGATCCCATGGATACTGATTGGATTGGACTGATTTGACGAAGATTGATACTTTCGATATGCATTTTTGTGCTGACAGTTTTCATTACATGACCAGACTGTTTGTACGGGTCTGCTAATCAAAGCTTAAGCTGTAGCTAGTGTTTTGTTGACCTTATAACCTCAAACAATGACCCTATCTAGGTGAGAAATAACTGAATGTGTAAGACACTGAGTAGTTTTGAGCACTTGAGCACAGCCACAGTCACACAGAATGACTTGACTGCCTCAATGAATGGGACCGTTTGAGATGAAAGGCATTATCGCTACAAAGGTTTCTTGATTAGTAACTGAAAAAAATTAAACTGAAAGGTTGGATTCCACCAAACACAGGCAATTATTCATCATGATCACGCAGTTTTTTGCAAGAAAAATGTTGGTTAGCAAATTCGACAGGACTTGCAGTACTGATTTGCAGAAGCGTAAAGGTTTTAGGTAACACATTACCTTTGACGCTCCAATTTGACACGCAGTCACGTAGGACGACGCCTGATTTTGTGACTGCTACGGACTTGCTCGTTTTTCGACATTAAATGGTAGTTAATAACTGAAGAACCTGATTGATCGAAAGCATCGCAGAGTTATATAGGAGCTCTTGTTGTACTGCACTATAGGTATGAATGGCATGTACTCTGCTATTTACTACATATTTATGTGGTCCATCCCACAAACGGGGCACGTGTGGCGCAGTGGTTGGAGGCGCCACTGCGACACACACGTGGAATCGATTGCCGAGCCAGCGGCCCACTAAGCTTTCTATCTCTCCGAGGTCAGCAAACTGGTGCCAGACCTGTCTGGGGGATAGCAACAATTGTAAAGGCTAGATGTGCATTCAGTCGCCTTCAAACGATACTCAGTGAAGTCGAACGCGTGGCACATCCCTCAAGGATTGATCAACGCCGAGAGCTCTATCGTTTATCTTTTATCCCACAAACAAATTCCTGACAGCATATAAAAGTTTCTCAGCTTATCTCGAATTTATTTCTCTATTGTTTATGCCTGCTTATTTCGCAAGACGACCACGAGTCACAATACCGGTCGGAATTAAAATAATGGCTAATTACCAGTTAAGTCACCGGTCAATGAAGTAGTGAGGAAGAGTTTTTCTTTGCAAATTATTAAGTGTAGAGAAAAGCTTTCCATGAGGCACTAAGGATATAACATCTGTGTTGAACAAGCTATTAAATGAATACGAAAATTGCGGCTGAAAAACCTCTATCAGTAAATCGAATCAACGAAAGGAAATGCATTGGATGCAATGCGTCGCCCACTTTTTAACGCTCCCTCGTGGATGGCATACATGTGAATTTGAGATGTTATGTGTCATTCGTTATAGCCTTCTCTGAGTAGATAATTTGCACTACTCAAAACTATTCAAAGTGGCCAGCTTCTTTTTGTTTTTGCACTTCTCAATTTCACGGATCTGCTGCACAGTGCACAGTTGGGACTGTTTTTGAGACCATCCTTGGAATGATTTCAGATGATGTATGGGTAAAACATGATAAATTGCAGCTGCGTTCTTGCTCTGTAGTGTGGTAGGACTCTATCGAGGGACTTTATTCTCCAGTGCTGCACCGGAATTCCATACAGTACATATGAGAATGTGCAGAATTATACGGCAATTTGTACTCCATAGTATGATCACCTAGCGCTCGTACTCAAACGACCGATTACCGTATCAGAGTAGAATAGATTATAGTAAATAACACCTACAGGAAGTCTCCAAATGTTGGCAAACTTCCTGAGAACTCATGAGGTGAACTACTGCAAGTTAGCCATGTGTATGTAACGATAAGAGTACTGCGAGTAAAAAGCATAAAACCCTGGCTTCAAGAATCCTCTCAGTCTGAGAAAGCTGGTAAGTACACAACATGGGCAGGCAATTAAAATTATAGGAGCAAGTCGCAACAACTACTGCAGACCAAAAAATGCAGCTTATGCTTTCGACATGCTTTGCAATATTGACATTTTGATCCGCGTCTACTAGCTCCACTCCATGATCGATAGGTTGTTTACAATGGATCCGATAGCTAGTTGACGGGAGCAACAAACATATCCGTCCATATTGTAAATGTTCCTAATAAAATGATGACATGCTCTAGAAGTACGTTTTCTGTTGCCCTTCTCGCCACCAATTTTCCTTACATAAGCGGCCTGCCCTGCCCGTTTCGCCTTCGCCTATTTTCTTCTATCTCCAATTCGAGATAAATTTCGAAAGTCTAGACTGTGTGAATGAGCATCATATGGTGTGAGTAGCTACATTTCATTCTCAAGTCATCAGGCGCTCTGTGGGCGGGTTTAAAATTCTAGACATTCTTGGAGTGGCGGCCATTTTCTCATCTGCATTGTAAAATCACGGGAGGTTCGCTGAATGACAAAGTTGAGCGCGGAATTCCGAAATCATCAGTTGACCTCTCTAGCTTCTCCGATATGATTAAGGCACTCAACGGATCAACTATTTCAACTCGATGTTCTTCTTCAATAACCAGACCCGAGGTTGTTATTATAGAATTTATTAGGATGCAATAGCTGACGTTTCGGCGGTTTCGTCCTCTTCAGAGCTTGGAAAGGCCAAACTGGGATGCGATCTACTCAGTTAAACACTTTCATAACACTAGCAGATAAAACTTAACAGTATGACGGTATGAGGTATGGCGCCAGGTCACGCGTGATGATAAAACATTCCTCCTTGTGGCTCCTTTTTGAATTTTTGGAATTGATCCAAGTCGTTGCCCATGTATTACTCTGGGGGGCTGCTATCCACCAACTAACTTGAATACTTACAACAGATAAACGGTAGGTGTTTAAATGAAGCTGTTTCTTCTGCGAATACAAATTTATTTGTTAAGTTTTATCTGCTGGGGTTATGAAAGTGTTTGGCTCTGAGTAGATCGCTTCCCAGTTTGGCCTTTCCAGGCTCTGAAGAAGGTGAAACCACCGAAACGTCAGCTATTGTATCCTAATAAATTCTATAATAACAACCTCGTGTCTGCTTATTAAAGAAAAACATTGAATTATCAGTCAATTCCGAGGTTAAAAGAAAGTCGGTCTTGGTAATAATTTCAGTTCGTTCTCTATTGAACCTTTGTGCTTACTGCAAGTTTTGCTCCGGTTTATTTGAGCAGGATGGTGTCGTCTTGCCTATACCGTCTGCGTAAAGGATGGTATGTGGTGGTGATAAACCTACATTACCGTGGTGGAGTCACGATAGTAGTCTACTACAATTCTTGTACAGGATTTGCCTATGATACTGTTAATTTCCCAACGATTTCTTGTCGTCTATAAAGGTTAGGACAATTGGCACGTGGTTCACGTAACAAGCTTCATTACACCAGTATCAGTTTTAGTGTGGTTCTTAGAATAAACTTCTTGCAGAAATCTCACTTCATTCGCAGAACGTTATATTCACGAAGATCTCTCCTGCAGTTCTCCAAAATGACTCTTTTCTGAGCTACATCTAGCATTTTTTCTCCTATGTCCCTTCAGGTTTTCCAGAACCAATCATTTGCAGTTGATATTTATTTAGTAGCAAAAACGTTAGATGTGTTCTGATCAATATTAAGCCTCAGCTTGTTTGTCCTTTTAAGCAATTCGTTTGTAATTTTGGAACTACTACTGAATTTTCTCTAACAAGGATGGAGGACGTACAGGACACATCTTTGTAGTGGATGATGGCATTCATACGTTGTCACTAAGTGCATGTGCCCTTGCGAATCGGACTGAGGTACGTGGATTGTAACCTCGTGTCCAGATTTCCTGCATGGCTTTGAGCGGAATTGCGTCCAGTCTCAACTCATAGATCGAAGAAAGAATAGATCTTTATCGGAAGCTTCTATAAAAAATCAGTTAGAGAGGCTGGAGTCCTACGAATTCCGATCGGGCACCAATTTTTGATATTGTGTGACTACCGAGAATTTCAAAAGCTTTCCTCAAGTAGTAAATGAAAAATCTAAGTCTGGCATGGATTCGAGTTGATCGCTAGCTTTGAAACGCCAATTAAATCAAGTATTACATAGATTATGCAAAATACCACCACCACAACAAGCGGGTGCTTCGTTTCGGCTGTCCCTTAGCTATTTCATAGGTCTTCACCTTACTTGGCCGCAAATCAAATTCTGTGCTACAAGTTCAACTCTGCTAGAACGCATAGTGAGAGCTAGGAGTTGAAACGACTTTACTGTTTCAAATAATTATTAATTATCACGCTTTTTTCCTTTTGAATTCAGCTTAATGAAGGCTTTTAGTAACTTACTTTTAATGTCTTCACTCATCCTTGTCAACTGCATCTTCATCACATCAAAATAGTCGAATTTGACATCACTACAGTCGTTTTCTGGCAGTTGCATTGATCGTGGCGATTTCTTAGGTGGTGATAAGAATCGCATTCGACTGCCCATCGATGCTGAACAAGAAAGCGTTGACATAGAAATATCCTCGTAGATGGAACAAATCCATTATGCAATTGTACTCAAAATGAAACTGTTTCAACGAAAAACACAAACTGCATGGCTACTTAAGAAGGAAACCAAGAGAATTTATCTGGATCGAAAAACACAAGCCCTCACGTCCGAAGCTAGTTTTTCGACAACTGACGATCATTTCTCGATAACTAAAGAATTTGAAGCGCTGAGATCTTCGGATATTTATGAGACTTTGCCTTATCGCATAAACAAATATGTAATCCTTAGGGAGTATTTTTAAAAAGCTAAATTTGCTAAGAACTAAACTGCTTTCCTGCTTTAAATGGAGGATCTGGTGCAAAAGTGGAAGAAATGCGTTTCGAGCTCCACAAAGCAAGGACTTGGTTCATGTAAAATAAAGAGACTTGAATCGCGTAAGCAACAATCCAGCGGTCATTATTTCAATTAATAAACTCGATGTGAGTTGAGATTTGTTGATTTTAAGTTAAATAAGGCTATGGCTTTCTCATCAAATATGTTACACTCAATGCATTCAAACGTTATGCATGAATAGGATTTTACGGGTCGTAAAGACAAGTGCACATTAGAGAAAGAAACAGAAAGCAGGACTCCAAATGAATCAATTTTTCTTATTTTATTCTATTGCAGTAAAGATATGTAGATATTGAAATGGAGTTAGTTATCCTCCTACAAGCGGATGACGGAGCTTTTCCTAGCAAAACGGCGACGTGCGTTTGTGTTTCGCTTTTCGTTCGGCTCCGATATCCATCGACAGCCTCAACCATAATTGCACTAATCCTGACTGAATCCGAGTGTTGGAAATGTTCGTTGAATGCGATGTGCATCAAGTTGCATAAACCAAACAAAGAGTTCGTACGATGTGTGGTCGAGTTCAAAAAATGTCGAGAAAGTGGGATTTTTGCGATCGACAACTCGTCATTGTACTTACCACGTCATCTGTTGCGTGAACTTTAGCTAATGGATGAAACCACTTGCAAAATTTTTCTTTATGACAAAAACACACATATTCTTCCGACTGAGTTAGGGAACCTGATCAGGAAAGTACGTTTAACAACACTTTTTACGACACTCAAATCATTTCAAAGAACCTGATGAGTACGGTAGGGAAAGAACGATCATCTTCCATGGCGCTGGTTCCAATCAAAAGCCAACACCGTTGCGGTGGACAACGAAACAACATAGTTCCTTTAATCTCCAGCTAACCCGACAGAAAACAAAAGCCACAACGCCGACGAGTGTTAATTGTCTAGATAACCAGGCGTCCGTCTCTGTAGAAAGAACGCCCCTATGCAGCTCGTCTTTCAATCTGTCTACGAAAAGATTCTTAGTCACTCAGTGTCTTTTTCTAAAACTCTTATCTGCTGATAACTCACATTCCTTCGATGGTTGGTCGACGCTCAGTTCTTCCGCGCTAACGGTGGTGGCATGATGGGGACGCACGAAGTGATCTGAATGCGTGAATCGTTCGAACAATCAACAACAATACTCCCAAAGCCGACTTTCTGTTAACCTCGGCACTGACTGATAATTCGATGTTTTTCTTCAATAAGCATACGCGAGGTTGTTATTATAGAATTTGTTAGGATACAATAGCTGACGTTTCGGCCGTTTCGCCTTCTTCAGCGCCTTGGTAGGTCAAACTGCGATGCGATCTACTCAGCCAAACACTTTCATAATCCCAGCAGATAAAACTTAACAAATAATCTTGCATTCGCATAAGATACTATACATAATAAAATACATAAATACTTACAACGAATAAACGGTAGGTGCTTAAATGAAGCTGTTTCTTGCGAATGCAAATTTATTTGTTAGGTTTCGTCACTAACTAACTAACTAACTGTTAGTGACTGGATTCCTCGGGATGTCAAACGTACTGCAGGAAGACCACTGACCCGATGGTCAGAGTTCTTCACGAAAAGCCTAGAAGAAAGATATGATGCCCGACGAGTCCTTAAAGCGAGGAAAACCCACTGGGCTACTCTTGCCCGCGATAGGGAAAAATGGAGGTGATAGGTCAAACTGCGATGCGATCTACTCAGCCAAACACTTTCATAATCCCAGCAGATAAAACTTAACAAATAATCTTGCATTCGCATAAGAAACTATACATAATAAAATACATAAATACTTACAACGAATAAACGGTAGGTGCTTAAATGAAGCTGTTTCTTGCGAATGCAAATTTATTTGTTAGGTTTCGTCACTAACTAACTAACTAACTGTTAGTGACTGGATTCCTCGGGATGTCAAACGTACTGCAGGAAGACCACTGACCCGATGGTCAGAGTTCTTCACGAAAAGCCTAGAAGAAAGATATGATGCCCGACGAGTCCTTAAAGCGAGGAAAACCCACTGGGCTACTCTTGCCCGCGATAGGGAAAAATGGAGGATTTACTGGCGCCCGCTCGAGTCACTCGACGATCTACAGGACTACAGGTGATACAGGTGATACAGGTTTCGTCTGCTTGGGTTATGAAAGTGTTTGGCTAGGTAGATCACATCTGAATTTGACCTTTCCAAGCTCTGAAGAGGACGAAACCGCCGAAACGTCAGCTGTTGTATCCTAATAAATTCTATAATAACAACCTCGTGTCTGCTTATTGAAGAAAAACATCGAATCAACAACAATATTGTTTTCAGTGCTGGACGGAATTCGTTTAAATTTTTTTTGTCCCATTGTTTAAATTTATTCGTCGTCATGGGAAAAATGATTGATTGCTAGTCTTTTTTTCAAGCCAACAACTTTCCTTGAAAAGCCCAACAGGTTTCCTAAGAAGTTATCGTTCTGACCTTATCTTCTAATTCTAATGTATTTATTCTAATATGATGAGGATAGAATTTGAAGCAGCTAGACTGTCCAAATGGTGGCACTGTAGAGATTATCGAAAATCTCTTAGAGGATAGTTGATTGGAGGAATTCACATAGCACTCAGTTTTTCTTAACTGTCGCACTGGGCTACTGTTAATCCCCTTAACTTATTCACCCTGCTATTAATTATAATGACAGAAAGCAACGTTTCCTCCTATCAACTCGCAACCAAACTCGAATGACTCACGATAAATCAAAGGAGGACAAAGAAGAAAAGATACTGAAATACAAGAGCAGATTTGAAGACAATAAAGTAAAGAAAAAAAGAATTAGTTAAGAGACATGCGAAACGAAGGACCCGCATGGCGTGGTGGTGAACGCATTAGCCCTCGGATAGGGTGGCAGCGCGTTCGTTTCTCATCGCATGCACCTACGGTCCGGTGTTTTGCAAATATCTCAGCATCATTAGAGTGGTATTTCACATAATACCTTGCCGTGGAAAAGCTTTAATAGGCAGCAAATAAAAAATGTAGCGTTCGTTGTTTGTTCATCCCTTTGAATGCATCGTGCATTAGATTATCTTAAGGGTTCTCATTGAAGTGATCTAATGCCGAAATAACCTACCCAATATTTTTTGAGGACCTACCAATGTATCAAAGTAGCGTTATTACTGTTGCAAACAAATATGGTACCAAACTGCTGAATCTCAGTAGGCATGAAGGCGTGGTTTGCGCCACGACGAGTTCATCCCGAGGATTGAACCAAGGACTATTTGTGTATTGCACGACACCTCCAAGAAACCTACTACTACGTTTTAATAAACTAATGATTATGGGCTAACGAGAAAAATGAAACCAATGGCGAGTATCTAAATTCGGTTGTGAGTTTCCCTTTTACTATCATCCTTTATGCATTGGCTTAGCAACGGCAAAAGGTCAATACAGCAACGTACATTTGTTGAGCGTTTCCCTCGGCGTCCAGTAGCCGTCACTAATAAACGAGCTTTCAGCGCTCAGCGCCCGCTTAACACTGATTGAATCGCTGTTACGTCCACTACTCGACTTTCTGAAGCATGACAACGAAGTTTAAAGCGGATTTTAAATCTAACACATGTTCAGTGAAAGACTGAAATGTTGAAAAAGCAAAAGGAAATAAGTAGAGAAGGAAAGCAAAGATATAACAAGAAGAATGGAAAGGAAGGAGAACAGGGCACAAACATACTTCTCATGTGCTGGTCCATCAGGAAGAAGAAGCTTTTCTGCGTTCAGTGTGACTAGTTGAGGAGTACTAAACGATGATTTCATCGCAGGACCTGCAAATGAAGACTAATGAGCAAAGGATAGATGCTGTGAGTCGGTATTCCTTACTAGACGGCAAAATTTTTAGCAATGAAAAGCATAGCTGAGAATATGTCAAGCTCTAGTACTAATTTTAGTGCTGTGAAAGCATAAGGCGAGCTAAAAAAAAAACCCATTTAAGCATTAGTGCAGTCATCTTTCAGAGAATTTTTCCATATACACTGAAACATTCTTTTCCGACAAGAATATTGCTTACCTACTCGCTTTTCGTTTCTTTTTCCCTATTCTGGTAGGTTTTCTCCAGGATACCTCCCAACGGTTTACCGCCTCATCGTGGCTGGGAGGTGTTCCTGGGCGTCGGACTGCAATGCACAGCGGGGGGATTCGGCCCCATCTCCGAGCAAGGCCTCCCAACCTGGGAGGGAGTCCGGCGTTCCCATCAGGAAGCCTAGCTAAAAGTAAACCAATACCGGGATCTAGCACCGTCCTGATATCAAAGTTGTATGGTGGCAAATCTGCCTCTGATCCACAAGGGTTGCAACTACCTGTGGTGATGAAGAGCTGGGGCAGACTTTGGCTAGGTTGACCTCGGGATTCCAGGGAACCACAATGGCTTAACCAGCAAATCTCCGAAAAATGGAGATTATGCTGGGGGCGACACAGCCAGTGAGGACGAGTCATTCAACTATTAGGCAAGTATCAAGTATTCTCCAAAATAAGGCAGGAAGCTACAAATTAAGATTGCTTTAACATCCAAGACTTCTTTCGGAGAAGATATTACGTCAAACAAAGTAAGGAAAGAGGTTTTCTAAAACTTCACTTTCAATCGACACAGATATTAATCAAAAAGTTTTTGACTACTTAAGAACTGTCCTTGACGAGTCAACAAACGCGACGTTCTCAAAGTGTTCTGTTCAGTTCTCAATTGCGATAGTCTCGACGACCTCGCCACTTCACAGTTCTCTTTCAGTTATTCATTGCTTAAGGGCATGAAACTACTCGCTCACATAGAATGACTAAGATATTGTGAAAACGTGCGAAATTTTTGTTCAAATAAAGCATATTAAAATGTAATGAAATAAACGATCAACTATCAGTGGTGTGCAAATATTTTTTTGTCGTCCCACTATGAACAACGTCGGGATGCTTCCACTTTTTGAGATGAATTAACTCTATGTCGATTTATTGGTAAGCTGAAACGACGTAAACTTTACTCCGCTTGTTTCGGCGACTCATAGTTCACCTCACTTCACCGCGTACCCTTTCTTACTGACTCCTGAGAGAAAACACCATCACAAGATGTTGGTTACATCGAATGTATCGTTACTATCGTCCATTTCCATCGCCCATCAAGTCACATAACGCAAATGAGGATTCTGTCAACTCATCTGACGGTACTTTGATATTAACTGTTATACGTCAACCTAAGTGAGGAACCCTCGACTTACTCGATCATGAATCATAGAATGTGATTCTCCATAATTCTGTTACTAAACAAATTTGGCACGCCTCTATCACAGCTGACAATATGGAAAAGTTTGTCGAAATTTCCAGATTGGAAGTTCCTACTGAGGGATGGATTCATGATATTACATTGCATTTCATTCAGCACGTTAAGAACACTCCTCGCTACCATAAGATGGCAAATAATTAAACGAATATAAGTTCTTATTACAAGACTAGTCATCACATAAATGTTCTAATGGTACCAATACTTCGATCCGATTGACTTTCTCGGACCCATCAGCCATGATAATCTTCGGAGTTTTACATACGGGTTCGTCTGATGCTTGAGAACCTCTTGGTCTTTCTTATGAATATTGGTGAATTTTAGGAGTGTTTCTTCTTCATGGAATCCTGGATCTCAGCTCTTCACAACAGTATTTGCTAGCCTTCCTGTATCGCAGTCAGTACTCCACGTTAGCGCAGCGCCGTTTTCTTCACCTTTACGTTGTCTTAGCTACAGCCATCCTGATGAAATTAAGGATACATGGATATTTCTGGAATAGTGTCATTAGAACGGAATAAACTCTTTGGTGAATTGACGGCTAGATTAATGGCTCTCTAGTTAAAGGAAATTTGACATGTTACTGAACTCAAGGTTCGTCGACAAAGACAAACCAAAGTACTCAACTGAAAAAAAGTCACCAATCAACATCATTCGGCCATCCCCATGGCCGAAAACTGCCTCTGAGATAAACAGATAAAGGGAAACTCATACCCTTTATCATCGTTGAAATAGTTAGTTGGAGTGAAATGAAACGAGAAAAAACTGTTTAATTGGATCAATGTAAAGCAGAACTTCCAACGGAACACAGGAAAATGAATAACAGGAGGTTCATGCATAATTTAGGAAAGGTCAAAGGATATAGACACCTCGTATTACAGTGGTTTAAAAGCTCGCAACAACAACCAAAGGTCACATGGACGTTTTACAGGAAACTTTCATTAAATCAATGAACTCTTTAAGCGCCGACGACGAATGACTTTGCAAATAATGATTTCAATGATTTCATTTGCTCTTACCTGAGCATATATTCTGGATATATTCTGCGTACCCTCATAGATATTCTTCAGCAGAATGAAGATGTTGGAGAATTTAGTGAAGAGAACATGAATTCTCACGACTTGCACAGATAGGCTGTGCCTGACGTTAGTGATGTCGCCGATACAATCGGGTGAGCGCTGATGGAAAACGATATAGGCGGGTAGCACGCGCATTCGTTGACAACTTTAGGAAGTCTATTTCTCAGTAGTGATTGAATTTCACTCAGAATACTCTGTGAAGGAATTGCTTCATAGGGTTGCTTTTTGCTTCGTAGCAGCGATGCTTCGACGAGGTGCGAAAACAGATACGGAGGATTTCAATTCGAACTCCACAGGAGAACTGAGTTATCACTATCTTCGATGCAAACTTTCTCTTAAATGACGGAAGGATTCTCGCTTACGCATGCTGACAAGGTGAGATGAGGTTATAAGATTATTCTTATTCCGCTCAACGTTCCGACGGCACCGCTTTTTTCAGAGTACAATTATTCAAGTCGGTTGCCCACAGCAGTTGATTGTTAAGATTGGTCTCAGTAATTGCATCGAGTCGAATTCATTCGAAAAAACACCGCTCGATTGGCGCCACCTTCCATGGAATTCATCAATACTACTTCATTGGTGACGATTTGTTCTAATGAAGGCAACCTACTCTACAGGAGTCGGAATCATACTTTTCTCATCGATAAATGTGCTGTGAAAATTGTTAAGAAAGCACTTAAAAATATCTCTCGGAGTTAATCAATCCTTGAGGGTTGCGCCATGCATTCGACTCGTTAGAGGTGATTAAATGTACATCTGGTCCATACAATCGCTCGTGGTGGGCCACCGATGTATCGGGTCAGTGCTGCTATCTTCTAAACTCGAAGGGATGAAACGCTGAGTGAGCTTGTGGCGAGATATCGAAGCCATGTGTATTGCAGCGCGCTCTTAAGCACTGCGCTACACGCATCTTGCCATATAAAAAAGAACGTAGAAAATGTAAAAAAAATTCCCGTAAAAATCTACAGAAGACAATTTTTGCTACCCATTTTATTTCTTGCTCATGCTCTATTGCCACTATGGTTTTTCTATACAGGCGGAATTATATTAGCCTGCCATGAAATTATTATTTCCAGAAGAACTTTCGTAGAGATAACTTCGTTCAACGTTGACAATTTATTCCATCATCCACCATTTGCACTTGCTACGTAATCCTCTTAACTTCACTTGCGACAAACATTCCGCAGTTAGTTCTCATAATCCGTAGACAAGCCAAGTACACACAACACTATCGTTGTTGTTCCGCATACCAGAAAACTCTCTTTGAAACGTAAATCGCCAGACAATAAGATAAAAAAAACGAACGAAATCAGAGTACAAATACATGATTGTAATAACCAGCGATCGAACCACAATGTTAGCAGCCAACACGAGATTTGAAAATGCGTGCTGAGAAAATGCTCCAGAAAAAGGTACCCAAAAAATCTAAAGATATTACCTATAGAAAAGTGGTTTTAAGAATTTATAGAAGAGGCAACTTATTTCTGCCCCTGAGTGCTCTCCATGTTTTGATACCTACTGTGGTTTGGATGAGGAGGGTTTCCTTAACTGCTAAACGACGACGTTCAGCAAGAGTTCTTCATCATGCTGAGTCGTTCACGCTGGTTAGAAGTTCGAACTTTCACAGATAATTACATTTAAGCGTAAAACGATGGCAATAACAGTTGCGGTACTGGAAGGAATATAGTCGCACGACGGAAAACCTCTCCCCGATCCACAACGATCGACGAATACCTGTGACGACGAGCTGGGAACGCACATGCACCGGTTTCCTGGAATTTCAGGAAAAAAAGAGAAAACGAGATAAATGATGCATGGGACAGTAGTCGACGCATAAAGGAAAACATAAGGTTAACTCAACTGATGGAAATGAAAACAAAGAAACGAATACTTTCCTTCAAAAACTTTTCCTAACGCAGATGATTACGCAGATTGATAAAATAATGTGTAGCTGGGATAGTGGCAACTAATTTTCAGTGGAAGTCTTAGTGATACTCGCGATCAATTGTGACAGGGCGATTTTCTCGTATACTTATGAAACACTGGAACATCCTATATGTGGTGTAGACCGAACGAGATTTTTTTTGAGTGTTAGATCTGTTTAATACTGAAAATCAATGAGG
>MQTX01000099.1:478573-622095 GCA_009735665.1 Angiostrongylus cantonensis
AGGAAGAACTTTCCCATGACTTTTATTTACAACTACATTGTCGACCGAAAAGCTTTACTGCAACGCAATCGACGGCGTTATAACTCGCTCGTGCCTCCATTCTGGATGTTATTTAATGCTGGTCATCTGGAATCCCTCTGGACTCCTGTAATATCCATGCCAAGAGTTCCCTATGTTTTTTTCACTACAGGCAGTCAACAGTTTTTGTGGATTAGAGAGAAAAGAGAGGAATCCATTAGAGATGTGCCATGCACCCAACATCGTTAAGGCTCATGATAGAGGTGAATGGTGTCGAACGTGCTTCACATAATGAATGCCAAGGCCCACTGAAATGTTAAGTCAGTTCAAAGGACCGACTTTCTACTAACCTTAGTATTGTTCAATTAGTCAGCGTCAACTCTCTAGGCAAGTCTTCTAACAACTTCCAGAGCCAAGAAAGGTGAGGTATCTGGCTGGCCCAGGGAAGGATCGAATAAACGTGTTGCGCCCACTAAACGATATTACTATTGTAACCCCACTCGCACCCTAATTTTTTATTTGGAAATATGGATTGTTTTGCTCAAGCCTTACTACTGAGGGGTATGTGGCGTAGTGGGTAGTGATGCTGTCCATAACTTGCAAGGTGGTCCGTCCACCCCACGATGGATTCGCCAACAGTACAAAAACCTCGCGACTGCTGAACAAGAAAACAACGCATAAATCACAATGTCGTCAATTTGTATTTACTGTCTACTAAATTTTAATGGCAGGGTATTATGTGAAATATAACCATAATGTTTCTGAGATATTTGCAAAACTCCGGACCGTAAATACCTCAGCAACATTATGGCTAAATTTCACACAATACCTTCCTCAAAAATTAGTAGGCAGTAAATAAAAAATTGACGACGTTGTGACGTACACTATAGCTTCATCTCATCTGGGTTCATGCCGATTTGTGCTCCCCAGATCAATCTTGTTGGCGGGTGATTGCTGATAGCGTCCATAGCTACAGGGCTGAGAGAAAGGCGAAGTGAAAGACTTGCACGGTGTGGCAGTGAACGCTTCAACTTTAGAAAGCGTAGTAGCGTTTTCGGTCCCCACCGCAGACACCAGTGGTCCAGAGTTTTGAAAATATCTCAGCAACAATATGGATGAAATAAATCAATATATATTCTTTCTTTGATAGGCTTACACGAGGTTGATAAATATTTTTAAATTTCGGCTAACATTTTGGCGTCTTTGTCCTCCTCAGAGTCGATGATCCGAGCCGATGTCCACAAGTTGTTAGTTTTCTTGATGTGGTGTCTTCGTTGTCGAAACGAGCCGGATCTTCTTTAGTTAAGCATCTCTTGAATGAGGTATACCCACCTGGCGATGCTCTTTTATACAGGACGATAATCACTTGTTTCTTTCCGGACAACCGATCCTGAAGCTCCATCGTGTAAGCTTGTAAAAGAAGGAATAAATAACGACTTGCCATGTACAGATTAAAAAAATCGGTTTTGAAATGCTAAAATAAATCAGCTAATTATACTTAATCACTAGTCATATCATTAAAATAAATAATAAAGTAACCAAACTAACGTATGAAAAGTTCGATATTTCGATTGGGAAGGCTAGCTAGGAGTAAGCCTATGTCGTAGTGGAAGATGGCGATTTACTCTCGGTTGGTTTTTTATTCATCACAACCTGTGAAGACAGAGAGCATCCCGCCAAAATTATCATGTTCTTCATGTTTTTTGAGCTGGTGGAACCTATTGAGCAGCTGATATTTTCCAAGAGAACGAATGAAGACTTAATAGGTGTATTTTGAGCTACTTGATGATTAACGTGATCGGAGGTAGTACTGGAAACTACGGAGCCCACACGGTGATGAAACAACCGTTTCTCCTATCAACGCCGCCGATCTGCTAGCTAAGCTCAATATTCGCTCGGGAACGTTGAGCTGTCAAGAGGTTTCTTGCATGTTCAAGAATGTGATGGAGAAGCATTAAGAAATATTCATCGACTGCAGTCTTAACTTGAAATTCAAGAGGAACGCTTCCAAAATCGTCGAATTACTAACCGCTCGAATGATCAGATAAAGGCGCAAGGTGAGATACTCCAGCCTAGTCCGGTGTTGATATTCAACTGACAGCACATGGATAAAGTGCCCCATACTGCATTTTGTGATCAGCTCTGATCAAAAACTACTAGGCAGAGAAATATCAGTGATATCTCTTTAGCAAAGGAACAACGACACCTTTATCGGGTAGCCAAGGCGTGAACGATTTTTAAATGATCATTAAGCATCACATCAAAAAGTACACAACCTGGGGAATTGTTGACACGTACAATCCATTCGCAAAGCGGCTAATTTTTTTTTCACTGCAGCGGATCAGCCGCATACACCGGATTAAAACATAGAGCGCTAACACGAGTGCCAATAAAAAGCTTGTCGACCACCAAACTACTGCAGCAGGGAAGCAGTGCTCGACTGTAAACAACAAAAAGACGGATTATTTAAGCAAAAAGGACAGTCATCGCATGAAAGGTGGACTTCACATTTTTCACTCATTTCGTCTTCTCGCAGTCGTCATCCAAGAACATGGTGATCAGGATCATGTATGAGTTCATCTACAACAGTAGGATCTACGGGTTATATCCTCATCGAGTTGATTAGAAGAAATTGAGTGTTCGCTGGATTTTCATGCAGTTAACTTGGATAGTTAAACGGATCCGTCTTCGCGAGTAGTGCAGATCCCGGCATGTTTTCCATAACTTCTTTGCCTCGCAGTTGTCGTCTATGGTTGTGATTTGATTTGAGCATGGGGATCTGTGCGGGCTTCATACCGTTACCTATAAAACAACTGCAACTACGAGTACAGTCGAATAACTTGACAAACGAGTCCGCATAACGTGTAGGTAGATGGGTCACCATAGGTCCTTCTTGAGTAGTCCACTCTGTGGTTATCTTATCGTCATCTGTCGTTCGCCTGTTCTTCTCAGTGTATGAGCGGCCCGTTTGTGTTTCAGTACAGATGTATGTTCGCCTGTGTCTCGAACATCAGAGGTACGCATTCTGGCCTAATGTTGTGAGTGCCGGGTACATTTTAGAAAAGATTATTTAAGCGCTCGGTGGTTGGTTGGCAGAGCTGTTGACTTGGTTAAAGTTATTGGCTCACTTCTGTGCAGTATGACAGAGCTTTAGCTGAACTTCTGAGCTGATAAGGTGATTTTTGGGTCCTCTAGTTAGTTGGTGAAGCCTTTTTGGATGTCCCGAATGCGGTTCCTCTTGCATGCTGCTTTCCATGTTCGTTGAACGTTCAAGGTGTATGAATGAAGTCGTCTCTGTAATCAGAAAGCCATCTAACTAATTTTGAAGGTTTGAAAGCAAATATTTTAAATAAATTACAGTTTAAAAACGCTGCGGTATTAACAGACATAATCAACACAGCTAATAGAACAAATATATCTCCCACTTAATAAAAAAAAAACTGAGACGACACACTGATTATTACTTAATAGAAGCGTTAAATGAAACTCGGTCTACAAAACTACTATGACTTGACACCTGACGAGCCAGTTTTTACCCTAGTAGAAAAAATGAGTTCAAGAGGAAATGAAGGAGATGAAGGCGAAGATTCGTCGAGTCAACCGAGCCCATAAAACTATCGTCTTCAATGCAAAGTGTTTGCATTGGCCGCCGATCTTTGTCTGCACCGCACAACTCTACATGGAGCTGGCAGGGTTTCTTTGTGTTGCTCAGAATTTTTCTAGAGAAAAGTGGCTATAAAGACGATCTCCAAATAAGTTTATGCTTGTGATAAATTCCGCTACGAGAAGTTCACGACAACAAACGCCGCTATTAAGGCGAGGTCAACCACAGAAAAAGATTTTTTTCGCTTGCTTGCAATACCAAAGGCAATAGTGAAGAGCAGCCTTTCTTTCTGATTGCTAACGTTTCTCAACTAGAAAAACCGATGGTTTAAAACATAGGGTAGAAGCTCCGGCTTCAGTAGTATTCAGAGTTATCTGTGAGATATGAGAACATCCTTACAGTGATGAAAGACACCATCACAAAAAAAAATGAAATATATCTGAACCACATATCACTCGTACTAGCTAATCGGATTTGAATACATAAAAATCAAATTTCCTGGTTGATGCTCTAGATCGGTTGTGTGTTATGCAAATGAAAAACCACTGCGAAGCTGTTTAGGATAGTTCGAGTGAAAAGTTTGTAGACGGCAGACAGCAGGCAGATTGGACGATGGTTGCCGATATCGTGGAGGTCACCCTTCTTGAACAATGGCACGGTCTTTCTGGTCTTCCACTGAGTAGGAGGGACATTGCATTCAGACAGGTAACGTGTGAAGACCCGAACCAGTGTGTTTACGAGGATTGGCGGATGGTTCTTCAGCTGTTCAGATCTTATCCTGTCCGGACCTGGTGTTGTTCGATTTTTCACCGACGAAATGGCATGTCGCATTTCGGAAAGGGGAACCGGAGGCACAACATATCCATCGTCCTCTATTTCATGTGACGGAAGGTGGGCGTGGCTATCAAAGAGATCTGAGTAGTATTCGTGAGTGACTTTCTCCATTGCTTTTCTGGGCGCTGTAACTGTTCCGTCTGGGCGTCGGAGTGCAATCATTTTGGTCTTGTAATTGTCGAAGCTTCGGCGGGCTTTGCGAACGCTTCTCCCAGCTTCTGCAGCTTCGACCATTACTGCTACTCGTCTCTCTTTAAGATCTTTTTTTATCGCCTGTCTGCATTGTTTTGCAACTTCCAGCGTGATTTGGCGATCGTCTGTGGCTCTTTGGATTCAAGCCCCACGTATAAGCTCGGTTTCTGAAGACAGATGTCTCTTGATGACTATCGAACTCTCAGCTTTCATGGCACTAACGTGAAGATGCCGAATGCGCCTGTTGTATTTCTCATAGATGTTTTCAAGAACGGCATCTTCCCCACAGTCGGCTAATGAAGTGAATAAGCCACACTTTATGGCAGCTTTGGAACTTCGTTTTTTAAATTAGCGACTTTCCATCATTTTCACGAGAAATGAAACTCTGTACGAAAGAGGCAATGGTCTGATAGTGTAGAATTTTGGAACAAGAATGAAAATTGTGAACGTGAAGAACGGCACGTTTATAATCCAGTGCCTAGGTTAATAGAAAGTCGATCTTGGAAACTGTTAAAAGAATGATAACGTTTAAACTAAACCTTCGATTTACTATAATCTAGTCTAATTCGTTATGCTACATGTAAGAATCACCGTGAAATTAGTGTTCACAATAAATCCTCAGAGCAAAATTCAAGTCTCTGAAAACAGTTTGAAATTTCCAATGATGATCTTGAAGAATGTATGGTCTTCTAACACCTAGTGCCATACCCTCAGGCTGATCCAATGACCTGGCACAGGCACATTACTTGCCCATGTATTACTCTATGTAGCTGCTATCCACCAACTAACTGAAATATTTACAACGAATAAACGATAAATGTTTAAATGAAGCTGTTTCTTCTGCGAATACAAAATTATTTGCTAAGTTTTATCTGTTTGTGTTATGAAAGTGTTTGGCTGAGTAGATCGCATCTCAAATTGACTTTCCCAGGTTCTGAAGATGGTAATTCAATAACAACCTCGTGTCTGTTTATTGAAGAAAACATCGAATTATCAATCAATGCCGAGGTTAACAGAAAATCGGTCTTGGGAATTCTATAACATGTCCGTTCTACTGCTAAACGTATCCTTAGTCCTATTATTATGATTTACATTAAATAAATGCTCACTGGGTGTTCTAATTAGACTCTGCGCTATCACTTTAAACAAGTATATGTCACTAATACTACTATTTACTATGTGCTACTTCATCCGTTTTCCTGTGAAGTGTTTAGTGTCTTTGTTGCGTGATTTTGTCATTCCTCGCCCTTTTAGCTTACTTCCATTTCCATTTCTTAATTATCTCGATATTGAAGCGACTGATTTGTTTTTGTTGTTGAGCGGCGGTTTACTTTGTGGCACTTACCTCTGTAGTCAGCCCGGCTGTCCCTTTGATCGTCTTTATGCGATTCCCACAAGTGACATCATCTATACGGTTTTACATGCCCAGTTTTGGGCCTTACCATCGATGCTATTCGTCATCTACGTCCACCACCTTGCATCTTTGTCCACGACTCACTGCGGCCCTAAGTTTGAGGCGTCCGACATTGTGACTACTAATTACAAGTAGTCCCGCGTGGTACAGACAAAGGCGAGCAGCTAATTCCGACCGAATTTTCTTAACTACTTGGTATTCCTATATCGACGAACCGTCCCAACAATTTTGGTGCATTGGCCGCTTGAAAGGGTCCGTCAGGTCAAGCAACTAACAACCAAGTACGTTAACTCTACAATCATATCCAACTTAACATTGGCAAGTCATAAGCGGATACTTATGCGGTATACTAACCAATTACAAAAAATTCTAACGGGCTTTAAAGATGCGCAGTTAGAAGAAATCGGTACTCAAAACCTGCAAGATGAGATAACGTCCACAGTTATTCACACAAGCCTACAGCAGTTAGAAGAAGGAGTTGGAGTACGGAAAACATGACCACAGAGATTCAACACGCACTAGCCTCCCTATCCATATTCCAAAAGGCACACCCTACGCTACCAATATTGAAGACGAGTTCGCACAATATTCGAGTGCCGCTAAAGAAGCGATTGGCAATACTGTCGAATACCTTGTACTCCTTCATGGTCGGATCCATAGCTTCAAGGCTCATGTTGAGCTTCCCAACACGCCCCACAAACCACTACGAACACTGGGAAAGATGAATCCGCCGTCACTGCAGTTGTGAAAAATCTAGAGCTACCCACAATCCCAATCCCAACATTCAATGGCGAGATATTGGAGTGGGGTAACTTTTGGGAGCTTTTCAACTTAAACGTACATTCACAAAATCATTCCGAGTTACAAAAATTCAATTACCTACATAACTTCTTAAAAGGGGACCCTCTACAAACGATAAAGAAGTTCCAACTCTCTAGGCATAGCTACGCAAAAGTCATAGAATTTCTTACTAATAAGTACGGTAATTCTGAAGAACTTATTCACCACCTCCTCAGAAAGATAGACAAAATCACCCTTCACTCATCGTCCATACAAGAGCAACGCAGACTACTGGAACACATAGAAGCAATCATAGGTCAACTAGTGGAAAATGGTGAAAATGTTGACAATCAGTGCATGTATCAAAAGCACCTTTCGAAAATTCCGGTCAAAATCCAACGTAAAGTTCTCCAAAAAAAGACCACTTCTCCCGACGAACCCTTCACCACGCAGCAGCTTCTAAAATATTTTGAAGACGTTATAACTAGCGAGGAACTGATATGTCGCCAAACCAGCTCAACACCTCGAGATACAGTTAGCTTGGACAACAAAGTCAAACATTGGAAGTCGCAAACAACAAAGCTCTTGTGCATGTATTGTAAAGGCTACCATAAGCCTTTCTATTGCAGTAAATACGAAACACCTCAAAGAAGATACCAGTACCTTCAAAATAAAAAGATATGCCATATTTGCGCCTCCCCATTCCCCATCACACAGCACAGTTCAGTGCAACAGGTCGTCACGTCGTAAGTGCCATAAACGTCAGCATACATCATGCTGTTTCTTTTAAACATCAAAGCAGAAGACATTCCTGACACATGCAAAGAATACGAACGCCAAAAACGAGGCCAACGCTAGTAAATAGGGCATAAAAAGCTCACTTCTACATCCAAAATAGACCATATCAGACAATGACTCCGGCTGAAGGCAAAATTTCGACGAAATCCAGCCCAAAACTGCAGTCAACGTTCCTACACACTGGGGAATTGATTATAATGAACCCAACCACGAAACGATTAGAGAAAGTTACCGTCTTACTGGATAATAGGGCTAAATTATCCTTTATCGACGAGGAACTTACACAAAAGATCCACCTACCAACGATAGAAATTAAACTACGGCTAAACACATTTGGCTCAAGCAATGTGCAAGAGCGCGCTTCACGAAAGGTCCCACTACAGGTATGGTGCGTGGGCGGCCATCAAATATCATCATCCTTATTCACACATTACGCGATAACGAAGTTCAAACCGCCACCAATTTGTCTAGAAGACATAGACTTCATTGTAGAAAACAACGTCCAAATTGAGATAAATAAAACCAGGCTCGTGGTCCAACTTTCCATTCTGTGTCGACAAGTCGACCAAATAAAACATTATCTGATGGAAAAACAACGCTCTCTACTGCAACGGTATTCTTTGTTTTGATGGTGCTGAGTGCCCT
This sequence comes from Angiostrongylus cantonensis, assembly GCA_009735665.1. Taxonomy (NCBI): domain Eukaryota; kingdom Metazoa; phylum Nematoda; class Chromadorea; order Rhabditida; family Metastrongylidae; genus Angiostrongylus; species Angiostrongylus cantonensis. The sequence continues at coordinate 486,859 of MQTX01000099.1, forward strand.
ACATTCATATCCCATCCTAAGGAACTTCGATCCCTATGCAACAGTCCTGCTATGCAAATCTATTTTCACGACCTGTAATTTTTGTTTGCTATTACTGTCTAAAGGGCATTATGTGTACAATAATGAAAAGGGCATTATGCGTGCAATAACAAAAAGGGCACGAGGGTGTTTGCGACATCCGCCAGCTGCTGCTCGGCTCGAGAGGATTTCGAAACAGCAGCCGATGAATGTTTTCGGTAACGAAGCTGGACCTGTGCCAAATATCGCCTTCTCCAAAAGCATATAAATAGCCTCGTGAATTGCTATTCGGATTCGCCCCTGTCAGGGTTCGTCCACTTTTAGATCCGTACGTATGCTTCATCGTACTGGAACACCAGTTACATATTATTACATCTTCTTGAACCAACGCCTTAATAATAACGCCGCTGCAAGCTATAACGTTTGCTCATCATCCAATTGGCTCGATTGTAATCTCTTCTACAGCTCGCATCTAATGCTTGTGTAATTATCCAATGCATCATTACTTGTGCTTGGCCACCGCAACTCTGCAAACAACTATCATGTATTTGTATTGCTGTACACAATTGTTAGTGTATTCTATTTAGTGAGAATACTACCTACCGAACCACCTTACTTGCAATTCACATGTACATTCTATTGTGCCAACCTCTTCTTATGGCGCTAGTGTACTCTCCACCATACATTATACACCGCCACACTCACTTAACCTATGGTTCTTCATCATCTCTATGTAACCTCTTACGCCTTAACTCAGCCTTAGCAAACAGCATAAGAGTACTGTAACATGTTTAGTGCTGTCATGTGTACATTTCATTAACGAGAACACCCGCCTCCATATTGTACAATTGTATAATGTACATATATTTACAATCTCATTGCGTTGCCGTGCAAATAATATGTATTTAAACGGTTTAACTACCCAAGTTTGAGGTATCCGGCATTGTGACTGCCAATTAAGAAAAGCCCCGCTTGGCACAAAGCAAAGACGAGCAACTATTCCGATCGAGTCTTCTCAACTACTTGGTATTCACATAACAGCGAGCCGTCCCCAACAATTCTGATGCATTGGTCGAGGAAGAACATGAATGGACAACCGTCCTGAAGTAAACGGTCAAGAACGACGCAAATAGTCGAGTCACCATCTCTCCCACTCCTATAGAGGTGAGGACTTTAGAGAATTCCTCTAGCATATAGAATTCTCTATCTCCCTAACCAATACGTTCGATGGATCGATGGAGATCGCGCCACCATAGCGCCACGTGCATGCGCTGCGTCCATATCCCGTCCTGGCCAATAGGAACGCCGCTCGCTTGCACGTAGCCGCGCCCACGAGCAGTGCCATCTTGCTCCGACGACGCCTCGGAGATTGGCGTTGCCAACTCCATCATTAATCCCATTCCGCTCAATACCGTCTTTCTTGCTGAATCAAATTGCTTTGTGTGTAATGATACTAAGCGAAATTCTTAACTCTCACATTACGAATACATTGTTATCGTTCGTCCTCATGTAATCGCGCTGTATGGGTTAACATAAGCTCAATATATGCACTGCTCACAGGTTTCTTACAACTCTTCGTAATCTTGCGCTGTGGCCGTTACATCGTCACGGTTATCGCTGCATCATTGTTGTCATAATATTCCAATGCTTCGTTATTCTCGTTATTCATCTCACTTCACAACCATGACCGTTTATCACTTTAACTTGCATAATTCATGTGTTAAAATTTATATCGTTATAGTTATGTTGTTGTTATATTAATGTATATAAAAGTTTAATTACCCAAGTTTGAGGTTTCTTAAACTCTTCGTATTCATGCGCTGTGGCCGTTACAAATATGAATCTTCGTGAATTTGTCTCAAACAACGCTGATCTGATGGGGAGAATAGCCATACAGGATAAATCAGACGAAAAACTACCAAAAATACTTGGAATTCCATGGAATAAATTTTCGGACTGCCTTCACCTGTCATGCATTCCAAAAATATATCCAAATATAACAAAGCGAACAATTGCTAGTCCGCTAGCCTCTCCTGTATACGATACCATGGGTTTCATGTTACCTTTACTCCATAGAGCAAAGGTATTCCTACGCACTTTGTGGAAAGACAAATATGACTGGGACAATGCTTTACCAGGATCCCACAAAGAACAATGGAGCAGTATATTTACAGAAATACAAGGATTCTCGAAATGTCTACCACGTTATCTAGGCACAAAGACCTCTACCTACACTCTAGCGGCCTTTGACGACGCCAGTACCGAAGCTATCGCCACCGGCATTTATCTACACTCAGAAGACTCAACCAATCTCCTTATGGCAAAAGGCAAATTGCCCTGGATCACGAACTATGGTGACGATTTATACCTACAATGCACGTACACTTGCATCCCAGTACTCGATAGAAGACTTGCTCATGCAAGCAAGAATGATAACGTACGACGTCATCGGCCTGGCCGAGACGAGACGACGCCACCCACTCAACGCCGTCTATGATACCGGAGAAGAACCGTTTCTCGTAACATGCGACAGTAGAGGAGTAGGCGGTATCGGCGTTCTCGTCAATACGAGTTTGTCCATGAACATCGATTCATTCGAACAGCTTACAATCCGAATCGGACGTTTACGATTAAAAAGATGTGGATCAACACCGGCTATGACAATCTTGTCGATGCTGCGGACTGCGCAACTCGTGGTCTTAATCAACACGAATTGCTTTACCATTTTTGGTGGACGGGACCATCCTTTCTACAACAACCTCCAGAGCAATGGAAAGTCAACTGCGACGTCTTCCAACACAACTTTTCATCTTCAACAGAATCTCGGAAATCGAACCATAATCAAAACTTACTCATTGCTGGAGAACTTTCGGAGGAGGATCATAATCTCCTTCTCGCAAGACACAGTTGTTCAAACAACAAAGAAGAGAACAATATCTTCAGTTCATTGAAGAAATATTCGCTCTCGAACGCAAAAAGGATTGTAGCACGAATCATACATTATATTCGGACTTCAATTACTAAAATGAACGCCCGAACACACCGGCAAATTAAACTTTCCGAACTACTAGAAAGCGCAAATCCAAATTATACTCCCAACATCTCAGGCAGGGAAATTACAATAGCCGGTAAACTACTAGTCAAACAACATCAACTATCAACAATAACTAAGTCTGTCATTCAGGGGATGACGCATCTCGACGAAGAAGGTTTGCTCCGATGTTTCAGACGATTGGGAAGCGATCTAAACACAGAAACTAAAAACCCTCTACTAGTATTGCAAAATTGCCAGCTAGCACAAGCAATCATACAAGACTGCCATAGCAAAGGACATCCAAGCATAAGCCATACAATGTCACTTGTACGGCAAAAATTCTGGATTCCCACATTGCGAGCACAAGTAACACGAATCATCAGGCACTGCATACAGTGCCAAAGGTTCAATAACCTTCCTTGCAAATACCCCAAACTAGGTGATCTACCTCAGCAAAGAGTCAAGAGGTCACGACCTTTCGAACACGTTGGTCTGGACTACTTTGGTCCAATAACAATCATTCAACAAGATTCCACTGAAGACAAGTGTTATGGAGCTATAATAACTTGCATGGCAACGAGATTCATACACCTCGATATTGTTTCTGACCTCACGACCACGACATTCTTGATGTTTCTACGTCGTTTCTTTGCAGGACGAGGAATGCCCAAAACAATTACAAGTGATAACGCTCCATCTTTTATTCTTGCACAAAACATTCTCAGTGAATGCCTGTAGTCTAATCAGAATGATCCAGCAGTAATACGAGCTATTAGCAATCGAGAAATACAGTGGAAATACATCACCTCATTTGCTCCATGGCAAGGAGGGTTTTACGAAAGACTGGTCAAGTTAGTAAAGCACTCCCTCTATAAAACCCTCGGAACAGCGAAGCTCTCAATGGAACACTTAACAACAGTCATAATCGAAATCGAATCCCTGCTTAACATAAGACCGCTCTTGTATATGGAATCACAATCAACACGAGAGGTAGTACTCCGACCTATCGACTTTCTCCAAAATGAATTCGAAGTTCCTTATCCATTGGACGAACTCAGTGAAGAAAACAGCGATCCTTCTTACCTTCCATCAGATACGCAAAACCTTCTACGGACAAAACAGCAAGTCGTGGAAGCATTAAATTCGTCCTGCAAATTCACAGAAAATTCTGGAAAATTTGGAAGTCTCACTATTTAACTTCACTTCGTGAAAAACATCAAGGAGGATCAGGGAAAAACGAAGTTCAAGATATACTCCAAAAAAAGATGATATAGTGCTGATCAATGACCCAATACAACCACGACACTTGTGGAAAATAGGTAGAATTAAAGAACTGGTCACAAACTCACAAGGAATTCCACGCGAAGCTGTTATCTTACTACCTTTTTGCTCCATGGCAAGGAGGGTTTTACGAAAGACTGATCAAGTTAGTAAAGCACTCCCTCTATAAAACCCTCGGAACAGCGAAGCTCTCAATGGAACACTTAACAACAGTCATAATCGAAATCGAATCCCTGCTTAACATAAGACCGCTCTTGTATATGGAATCACAATCAACACGAGAGATAGTACTCCGACCTATCGACTTCCTCCAAAATGAATTCGAAGTTTCTTATCCATTGGACGGACTCAGTGAAGAAAGCAGCCACCCTTCTTACCTTCCATTAGATAGGCAAAACCTTCTACGGACAAAACAGCAAGTCGTGGAAGCATTAAATTCGTCCTGCAAATTCACAGAAAATTCTGGAAAATTTGGAAGTCTCACTATTTAACTTCACTTCGTGAAAAACATCAAGGCGGAGCAGGAAAAAAACGAAGCTGAAGATAAACTCCAAAAAAAGATGATACAGTGCTGATCAATGATCCAATACAACCACGACACTTGTGGAAAATAGGCAGAATTAAAGAAATGGTCACGAACTCACAAGGAATTCAACGTGAAGCTGTTATCTTACTGCCTTCACATCGCCAAATTCGCAGACCACTAAACCTTCTGGTCCCACTAGCACTGGAAGATACACACTCACAGGAAACTAAAGATAAGCAATACGATCAGCAAAAAGACGAAACGACCAAAGAGCTGCCTATGGCAGAAAGAACCGATGCCGACGCACAAAAAGGAGATTATAACCCCCGACCGAAGAAACAAATAAACTACAAAGACCTGGTAAATGTTCCACAAATTAGCCATTATAAGCAACTACTACTCTACTGGTATTACAAACTACTCATCCATGGAACCAAAAGCGATGTCATAAATATCATTGTATACCGTTGTGCTCCACCAAAAACGATTATTGCATGCAGTGGAAACTGCTCAATAAACATCATCAATTGCATTATTCTGCTTGCTATCGCTAAAAGGACTCATCTATGGCTACATCTCAACATCCTTAGCAGGATCGTTGAACCTGTATTCAAATTCATTGCCAAATTGACAATATTTCCAGTAAGATTTTCTTTCTGGCTACTAATGTATTCAACTGGTATAGCGGACTACTTGCTTTAGAATCGAATGAATCGCGATTACATCAGACGCTGAAAAGGCCTTTCTGCAAGTCCAACTCCATGAGGACGATCGGAATGCTACACGATGCCTTTGGCTACATGATCACAAGTCACCACCATTTCCGAACAACATTAAAACCTTACGATTCACCAGAGTGATTTTCGGACTAAACACATCACCATTTCTTTTCGCGGGAACAAAACATTTTCATCTTGATCAATACAAAGAAGCAGAATTAACAATGCAACTCAAAGACAACTTATCCGTGGACAACCTAGTTGTAACCGTCGATGGCGGAACAAAACATTTTCTTATTGATCAATACAAAGAAGAAGCAGAATTAACAATGCAACTCAAAGACAACTTATCCGTGGACAACCTAGTTGTAACCGTCGATGGTCTCGAAGAAGCATTTCAGATCTACTTACGCACAAAACAAATATTCAATGACCTTAACAAGAATCTCCGCGAACTCGCTCCCAATAATATTGATCTAATTACAAAAATACTCTCTGATGATAAAGCAGATAGCAAATTACCGAAAGTGCTGGGAACACCATGGGTGGATAGCACATTAGTATCGGTATTTGCCCCCATGGGCTTTCTAACACCTTTACTTCATAAAGCAAAGGTATTCTTACGCAGCCTACGTAAAGAATAGCACAATCGGGATTATAGCAACTATTCCCAGAATACAGGGCGCGTGTGTCGGCAAATTGGTACCAGATTTGTCTGGGAGGACAATAGCACTGGTTCGATACATCCGTAGGCCACCACGAGTCACTGTAAGGGACAGATATGCATCCAGTCACCTCCAACGATACTTAATGAAGACGAATGCATGGCGCACCCCTCAGGGATTGATCAACGCCGAGAGCTTTATCCTTTATCCTTTTATTCCCAGAATAGTTTATATTTCTTTCTCTATCTATTTCTATCTTTCTATTACTGTATGTTCTGTAGTAAGGATCATAACCACTGTTTCTCAAGCTGCCTCGCAAATGTCGTAGTACGTAAATATTTTAATTCCATCCTAAGAAACTTCGATAGCTATAAACAGTCTTGTTATGCAAATCTATTTTTACGATCTGTACTTGTTGTTTGCTATTACTGTCCAAAGGGCATTATGAGTACAATAACAAAAAGGGCACGAGGATGTTTGCGAGAGCAAGCCCCCGCCAGCTGATCTTTGGGTTTGAGAGGATTTCGAAACAGTAGCCGACGAATGTTTTCGGTAACGAAGCTGGACCTGTGCCAAATATCGCCTTCTCCAAAAGCATATAAATAGCCTCGTGAATTGCTATTCGGATTCGCCCCTGTCAGGGTTCGTCCACTTTTAGATCCGTACGTATGTTTCATCGTACTGGAACACCAGTTACATATTATTACATCTTCTTGAACCAACGCCTATCGTTCAGCTTTCAATGTTCATTGTTCACCAATTTGTCTGCAGTGCGTTGTCAGTAGCGGCGGTTATTCTCAAATGCGTTTTGTCTGAAACGCTCAAGCAGAAATAGAACGGCAACCTTCTGAATACCATGCGACAACGATGGTCAACGATCAATACTTCAATTCAGCCTCAGTTACGCCAGAATCGACGAAAAACGTACGATCACATGCAGATCCACACCTACTACTTTCGCGATAAAAGGCCTACTAAAAATCAGCGTCGCTAATGGCATTCTAGACACGTGGCTAAGAGGACAAGCATGCACGGAATTCGAACTCCAATGGCCAGATTTCTGGCTCATAGCCAACATATTCATGAATAACTGCAAAACATTTATTGCTATCTCTATTCTTCTAATCATAATATTCGTGCTCACTTACGCATGTCTATACCTACTTGCACAATCCAAGTCGCATTATGTACATTCAAAGCAACCAAGCTACTTCTACGAAATATCGGCAGACTAATTTGCCTCGTCCGCCTAATTCCCTGTAAAAAGCCAACTCCCACGCACACCAAACTACTGTAAACCCCTCAACATATGGCGTGTTCTAAATTTCTATTCAGCGTGCTTTGCTATTCTACTCTACTATTCACTACCGTATTTTCTCCATATAACACTCCAAAAACCATCCAGTATCAACATTAATACGACCTCAAACTCCACAAGCACCACAGAAGGACGCCAGCATACAAACACCAATCAAAGTATTTCTCCACGCAACAACACAAACACAAACGGGAACCGATAGCACCAACCAACTACAAGCAGTGCAACACAAACGAGGTGTCACCATCATACAAGACAAGCCAGCATTGCGATGCAAACACTGCTCCACAATTGCCAGGCTTGTCATCAATGGCGACACAAACGATTTGACTCTTTGCCGCACATTCACTCCCTGTGCTCTCGCGAGGGGGAATATAAAGAACATTTTACACGAACATTGGAATGTTCTCTATGTAAAACATTTCGAATACTGTTTCCAGTGACTTTATTCCTATGACGATCTGGTAACCTTATATTAAACATTTCGAATACTATGTTCTGTGACCTTATTCTCATGACGATCTGATAACCTTATATCAAACATTTCGAATGCCGTTTTCGATGACGATCCGATAACTTTGTCTAACATTTTGTAGGCGGCTATCTCATGAAAAACATCTGCAGTTACAGACCTATGCTTTGACTATCGCCTTATTAGACTGCAATGCTTGAGAAATGTTTTCAACACTCCTTAGTGGCAAACCGTCTTTCCGCCTACTGTAGCCTGACTCCACCCAGCAAAGAAGGTATGTAAACGGCTCCACGATTAGCTCGCTCAGTTCGCAACACCCAGCAATGCAGCCCATGTCACTACGTCCTTTCCTCACATCCATCTCATGTAATAGAAGTTATCTAACAACCTCTTCACTCTTAAGCAACCTGAACACTAGTGATCAAGCTGCGCCTATTCATTACTTGTATAATTGCTGTATTAATTGTACAGTTGTATTGTCATGCCACAATTACTGTATAATAATGATAAACGGTTTAATTACCCACGTTTGAGGCGTCCAGCATTGTGACTCCTAATCACAAGAAGTCCCGCGTGGTACAGACAAAGACGAGAAGCTACTTCCAACCGAATCTTCTTAACTATTTGGTATTCCTATATCAACGAGCCGTCCCAACATTAAATGTCAAATTGCTTATTACTCAAATGACTGTGGCGAAATAGCAATGCATCAGACAAAATCTCTTGTCCTGTTTCCGTATACAAGATCGTCCAAAATCATTACAAGATATAGCTACAAACTCTTCTACGTGAGCTCAAAGCCGGTCTCCGTTCTCTCATCTACATCCCACTGGCTGCTTCCTTTAAACTTTTACCCTATTTTCTCGTTGCAACAAATCTACCATAAACAGTCATGGCACAGTCACTGCCGCCAACAAGTCACGAACAACTCCTAACGTTTGTCAAATCCTAAACAGAAGTTTCGCTCCAATCCAACAGTAACGCAAAAATGTGGCATGAAAGAAGTTCAAAAGCTGATATAGTTAATAATCATTTAACTGTTAGAAGTTGGAAGAAAGAGAAAGCATCTTGAAGATTCTTCCCTTTATTGCCATCATTTGAAAAGGGATTCAAAAGTTAATAAAGAAATATGAATTATGAATGCATCAAAATGGCAAAAGTGGTTGCATTTAAACCACTAATTATTTCTCAACTCAACAACTCAAAGTTGAATTACCAAGATGTCCCGTATTATACTTATAAAAATCCATGAGTTAGTATTCATTAAAACTCATAAGTTAGTTATAATCACAATATTATCCATTTTATTTACTGCCTAGTTTTTTTTAAATGACAGGTTATAATGCGAAATATAACTACAACAATGCTGAGATATTTGCAAAACTCTGGACTGCAGGTGTCTATGGTGGGGAACGAACGCGCTGTTGTCCTTTCCGGCGAATATCGCGTTCACCAACCGCTGACGGGTGATTGCTGATGGCAGAGACCGATAGAACTAGTTGGGAGACAGGCGAAACGAAGGACCCGCATGGTGTGGTGGTGAAAGCGTTACTTCCCGGAAAGGACAATAGCGCGTTCGTTCCCCACCATAAACACCTGCAGTCCAGAGTTTTGTAAATATCTCCGCATCATTGTATCCATAAGTTAGTATTCACCTAAAATGTAGTAAAACTAAAACTAGCTGAGCGATAGGCGAAACGAAGTACCCGTATAGTGTGGTGGCAAACGTGCTAGCCACCGGAAAAGGTAAAAGTAACTTAATCCCATTCACGAGTGACCGCTCATGGCACTGGTAGATACGCGTTCACCAACCGCTGACGGGTGATTGCTGATGTCAGAGACCGATAGAACTAGTTGGGAGACAGGCGAAACGAAGGACCCGCATGGTGTGGTGGTGAAAGCGTTACTTCCCGGAAAGGACAATAGCGCGTTCGTTCCCCACCATAGACACCTGCGGTCCAGAGTTTTGCAAATATCTCAGCATCGTTGTAGCCATAAGTTAGTATTCACTGATGATCTCGCGTCTACCAACCGCTCACTTTCAATGTTTCACCCATCCCCAGTGAAATAATTGGGCCCATGAACAAAATAGCTCGGTTTGTAAACCTAACACTCATTCAGAAATGCTAAGAAATATTCCAGTCCACCTCACGAATACCCAAATGTTCCTGGATCGGTCACGCAACGCGCACACTTCCAACGAAATAAGTGCGGCTATAAAACGTTCTTTAAAGAAGGCCGATCTAGAAAATTGGGTAGCAATGACTGAAATACCAGCAAGCCCTCTGGGAGACCAGCTAGTTCGCAACCAAAATGGATGATCGTCTATGCGAAAGGCAAAGTTGCACAATTTGCCTTCACAGCAGATACGGTGCTGTGTAAAAGAACACCTACTCGTTAAATCTAAGGCTAAACCAAGTACTCTATGAGGCGAGCGTATGACACAGAAGCATAAGGAGGAAGATTTTAAAGTAGAAGCTACCAGCCTCACATGGGAATAGAAAACTTCAGTGCGCAAAACTCTTGAAGCACTCTGAATAAACTCCAGGAATCCAAAATGAACCGCAGTGATAAGTGGCTCGTTATCACGCGTGATCTAACGCAGCATTCAAGACATAGTTTAATATAAGAGAGGCACATTATCCAACATATGAACTCTGCGCGGTTAGTCTCCACGTAAAATACCCAGTGGAAGACTCATAGTAAGCGGTGAGTGTGCGAAGAAACTACTTTAATTCTGATGCAATTGGAATCTTAGCTTAGTCTTTTTCTTTGTTTTGGTTGCAGTGTTTGGTTGGCTAGATAGCAGTTAGGATGACCTTTTCAAGCTTTGACGAGGGCGAAATACGTCGAAAAGTCAACTGCTGTACATGAACCATATATAACAACAACCTCGTGGTGTTAAAGAAGAAAATGTGAGTTATTCATCAGTGCCGAGGTTAATAGAAAATCGGGAAATACTAACATATACATTCCTTTCACTCATTTGTTTTAAGGCTCATATTCCGAACACGAAAGCAAATGAACAGGCTGGATTTCGCCTAACAAGACACGATAGTGTTCACCAATGTATTGCTTAAATTTGCAGTTGTCACTCTTCCGTTGGAAACTTTAAAGACTAGTTTCGTCGACAATTTTTTGGATGTTTCAATTCTGAACATCCGAAATTGAAAGAGCATTGATCAAAAAATATATATTTTATTAATGGGATACAGCAAAATCCTGTCGATAAACTTGTCAAGTACTGAACTATCAACACACTCTTGTGATAGAAAAATAATCGTCACTTATTACAAATTTCGGCAAGAAAGAGTTAATTGTAGAGAATGGTTTTCCTGTTGCCACCTTTTACCACATTGTTCAGCTTTCAATAACCTATCGATTTCTATCGAAAAGTGTGGGAAAACGTACTGCGCGGCAAAAAACCGATGTAAACGAAGTGCATTGCATACAATCATCTCGGGACGCAACGTACGATTGTATAGAATACTCATCGTCCGTTATTTGTCAAGCATCGAACCAAAATGAAATGGATATTGAATTGCTGAGTGAGGAGACAAAATGCCACCAACCCTTCGGTATGAAGAGTACATCCCCACTCTCTACCACTCCATCCCAACATTGTGCTTTAGCAAAATCTGGATATTCGTCCAAGTTAGGATTCAACGCATCTACCTAAAATTGCAATCAACAACAAATCGTCTACACTATAGACTACATGATTCTTACCTGACTAGTGTTTGTAGTGATTCCATCCTTAAAAGCGTATACGTTTTCAGTATCAACAGGAGATACCAAGCGAAAAAATTTGCGACCCAAAATCTTAAAAAAGAAGCGTAAGATGGACGTATGTAACCGAGTGATCAAAGTTTTCTTGCGATGCACACGGTCTACGCGATACCGCATTTAGGCCTAAGTGGGTTTCTCCAGTCCACTGGAACGGCCAGAAATTAGAACCATATCTGTCCATTGAGACAAAATACATTAACTTGATACATAAGTAGACCACCGCAAATCACTGCCAAATGAAATGTGCACTCGATCATATCTATGAACACGAAACGTTGTACCTTTTACTCTTCAATTGTAAAGCTAGAATTGAACGCTGCACTTCAAAAATTACAGTAGACGACACGCGTTATTTTTTAAGGGACACCAGATGTATTACGATGCGCGAATCCCAACAGTTCTTGCGTTCGATTCGGCTTCTCACACCTACCATCCACGAAGGTTTTCGAATTTTTCGCGTGTTGAATCGGCTGGTGCTTGACGACTTTTTCGTCTTCGTTACGAATATCCTTGAATGTTCGTCGAAACGATTCTCTCTGAAGTCCTGAGATAGCCGTGCTAGAGTGTTCCCACGTGGATTAGTGGGTAAGTCCCAGACAAACATGATACTAATTTCCCCATTACGGCAAGATGACGGGTTTACTGCGCCCGATGCGAAGTTGAGCTTGCGCCTGGGTAGGTTGGGCCATCCGCGTAATGAACGTGGATCACTGCCACGGAGCTACCCGCTTTCTGCGTCAACAGATACAATCACAAAATAAAACACCTGACAAAAAAGATTCTCCCTTGGGTCAGTATGAAGCGGCGATATGGTCCCTCCAGGTCCAATCCAACAGTTCCTATCGACTTCCTATTAAAAATACAATTAGTTGTCCGTGATATTACTAGTTATTACACGGCTTAAAAATCTGCTTACGCACGTCGCAGTGATCGCAGTACAAAGGTAGACAGAAGTCATCACATAACTGAGGTATTTGATCAAAAAGACGATGCTGAGCAAGATACAGAGTCTCCTTCTGAAAAACATACTTGAGGTAGTACGGATGGCAGAGCACAAAGCAGATTATACGGTCATTTTTCAAAATTCGTTCGATTAAAAAGTAGAATAGGATCGGAATGATTGCAAAGCATGTCGATACAGATTTTTCACAAATTGTTTTCATTTATTTAAATAAAAAACACCGTTTTTGAAAGGTTTTGAAACGCTAATGGCTTTCCAAAATTTTAGACCAAGTGGACGGCATGAAAAAATATAAAAAATTCAAAAAACCTAACCCCACTTTCCAGAAGTGTGCATTTCCTGAAGAACTCCGAACCTGTCATAAGCGTTTGAGTCCAGCTACTATCAGTGTACTTGGCACCCCGCTCGACTGGAACCACACGACGAGCAAGTATACGGTAGAGATAACCGAAACTAAAACACTGGGCTATTGGTAGCAATACTTTGAAAGTAGGTATTAATTTAACTTTTTTTAAATGGGGACCTACCTCCATTTTTTAACAGCAGGCCAGTGACTGATGAGTCCTTTTATAATTACCGGTTTTGACCGAGTGAGGAACTGATCTACGAAATCCCACTTGCTAAGTTCACTAAACACAGGTATGGAGGTTGAATTTTGCAATGGTTTCGGTACCGCCAGAAAGATCTAGAAATGCAAGGAATTAAAAAGCGAATCAATCAACTACTTTATTCGAAAAGTTATTTCATCTATACCTTGCAAATTTCAGATATCGGGATGGGAGTTGGAAGACAACAATCGCAGAAATAAGCATATCTTTGAAGCAGCTGATCGGGAACGCAATCTCCCATGAGTAGACCGAGATCGGCGGCAGCAATGGCTTGCTGAGAAACACAGAAATTCAGGATAATCAAAAAGGATACACATTTTAAAGGTTTAGGAAGTAAATACAAGGCAAAAACGGTTTTCTGTAGCATAGAAGACTTACCAAATGCTGACCTGCAACAGATAATCGGACCGATTTCACAAGTGAAACAGCAGCGAACAACAACCTCCAACAATCATCTACCTCAGAAAAATGCCCTAAACACACCATCAGATGAAACAAAACGTTTTCAACGTAAATGACAACCAAACCGAAATTTATGCACGGCGCTACATCTGATTTCCAAAACCAGCCAATTCGTTCAACCAAACAACTTGAATAAAAGTTAAAGAAAGAAATATGTTTACAGACTAAGAGAAATTCGCAAAACCTCCAACAGCAGATGTATGCGATTGGGATCGAACACGCTGTTACCCTTTCCGGTAGCTAAGGCGTTCACCACCACACCATGCAGGTCCTTTGTTTCCCCTATCTCTCAGCTAATTCCCTACCTACCAGTGCCATCAGCAATCATTACTGAACTGGACTGAGTTACCGTCAATTGGGTTCAATGCCGATTTGTGCTATCCAGCTTAATCCCATTCACGAGTGACCGCTCATGGCACTGGTAGATATGCGTTCACCAACCGCTGACGGGTGATTGCTGATGGCAGAGACCGATAGAACTAATTGGGAGAAAGGCTAAACGAAGGACCCGCATGGTGTGGTGGTGAACGCGTTACTTCCCGGAAAGGACAATAGCGCGTTCGTTCCCCAGCATAAACACCTGCAGTCCAGAGTTTTGTAAATATCTCAGCATCATTGTATCCATAAGTTAGTATTCACCAAAAATGTAGTAAAACTAAAACTAGCTGAGCGATAGGCGAAACGAAGTACCCGTATAGTGTGGTGGCAAACGTGCTAGCCACCGGAAAAGGTAAAGGTAACAACGAGATCGTTCCCCGCCACAGACACCTACGGTTCGGAGTTTTGCAAATGTTGACTAATCGAATTTAATGTTTTCGAACTAAGAAAAATTTACTGCCAGAGATAATGTAATATTATAAAGAAAACACCTACCAGTGTTCAGTTTCTCCCATGCAAAGGAAAGAAGCACTGCCTCATTTTCGATAATCGTCGACATTTTGGACGATAAGCTCGTCTTTGCTTGCTGAGTACTTCGTTGTTCTCTCTGGATTTCCTGTACTCCCATCGCGAGACGCACGAATGCACGAACAATGGAGAGACCAACCTTCCGTGCATCCATAGCGCGATAAAGAACAACGAGTGGCACATACTTTAAAGACTGGAATTGACAATTCTTAAAGACTAGTGGACCACTCCAGTGTTAATTTACCGCAGTTCATTAGGTATTTGTAAGGAACTACCTCTATCTCGTGCAGTAATTCACAAATGTCACATATGCTGTCCGAGTAGGAGCAACTGTTGTCAGCGACTATCCTAAATAGGAACACCAAGAACATCATAAATGGTGCTCAAAACACTGTAAAGAATCCGATAACTACCGCACGTTTTCAATCGACGGTGTAACGGTGGAAACAGAAGACGTCTAGGAGATTCGCTGGACTTTGGTACTGTTATAAAACTGAAACCTAGTAAATACAGACTTACTTCACTGCGAAAAAGATAGAATAAATCGTCCTCTTACCCAAGTATTTCATATTCTTGTGTGTTGTGCTCATTGGTGTTGACTATCAAGATGGAATCTGGAAAACGATCCCGGGCAATCTTGATGGCTTCAGTAGTTAACAGGTCCAGTATAGGAGCGCGATGAGATTTCTGAGACGTTCTTGGAATATTACAAAATTGGGGAAAAGAAGAAACTCTCATTCTTCGGCGTCTTTTATGAAAACGGGTTTCTCCATTATAATACGTAGATCGCTCACTCACTTCCATTTTTATGAAGCATTCCAATGTCAAGAAAACACGCTCAGATGATAAAGCGCATACGCCCACGACAGTATCTGGAAAGATACAACCACAGTCTTTAGATGATTTACAACATCAAGTATAAAGCTATAGTAGTATAAAGTTATGAACATCAAGTATACAACTAGAAAATACCTGTCCAGTCGACTGCTGCTAATGTCACCACATTGCTTGAATTCTGGAAAATATCGTTATAAAACCTATTTTAGTTCTACGAGCCACACTAAAACTAACCTGTCTACAAAAACCCCTTACATCGGATCCTACTTCTATTTCCTGTATGTTCACTTTGTCCACATCAAGCATTTACAATAATGGAGAATACTTGGAACACTCGGACTGAAAGATTGGAATACACATTTTAGTAAACGGCGCTCTAATCGCCACCAGTGAACTTCATAAGAGACCTAAACAGAAACAGATGAAGAAAGGGTGGGCAAAACTTAGGAACACTGCATTCTAGATGGACTTTTACAAATATGTCAAGCAGAAAGCTACTTACTAACTTCAGTGCTAGCAAATATGTAACAATAAATACCCTACGTAGTCAGTTTGTCAAGCCAACACGAGAATATGTGCCCAAAGGAAGAATATGCAGAGTTGTTAGCACGAACAGCACAAAAAAGTGAAAGGGTGCAATTTAGAAAAGCAATCGTGAATGTATCCACAAATACCAAAGAAGGAAAACTACGAATATTGTTAGAGTTATTCATACAAACGAGCATGCCACTTCTGGCATCCACCCCTCAAAAATGCCCTGGAGCGTGAAAACTGCATCGTTGTCGAGCCTTCACTTAAGAAGTCCTTAAGACAGAATTTTTAAGAGGACATTCATATTTTTCATTAAAGGATAAAGGATAAACCTGTGGGCGTTGATCAATCCCAGAGGGATGCGCCATTCGTTCACCTTCATCAAGCACCGTCAGAGGTGATTGAATGCTTATCTGGCCTTTACAATGACTCGCAGTAGGCTACCAATGTATCAACCTATCACTGCTGATATTCTCCCGGACAAGTCTTGCACCAATTTGGCGACCACGAAGAGATAGAAGGCTTGGTGAGCCATAGACGCGGGGGTCGATCCCATGTGTATTGTACGGCGTCTCCGACCACTGCGCTACACGCGCTCCTGTCTTTGATTTGTAGAGAAAATCTATTCAGTAAAATCGGATTTGTTCCTTACAGTAAGTTTCTTCTCGTGATGAAGTACATTCTCGATTGCCTTAATCCTTTCTCAAATTCCCGATACATTGTGATGTGCACTGCTCAGCTATAAAAAAAATGTCGCGCTCGACTAACTTTTTTTTTCAAACCATTTATCAGAGGAAATCTTTGTAGTTCTAGAAGAGCACTCCCAGCGCTGGTAAATCTTTGATCTTTCAGAGCAGGTGACCACTTGCTGTAAAAATATGGAAACGTCCTGGTATGAGCAATGACTCTAAGGAATGCTACGCTCGACCATTCTGCACCATTTCGATTCAGAGAGAAGACAACATATACTTCATTCGTAATCGAAACCATTGGCGAACCTGGCCTCCATCATAGAGAATGGTTCCAAGATAGCGAAACGAATGAAAGAGCTGCTAAAGCACGATGAGCTATCTGAATATTTAAACAAAATGTCTTAGGCATAGGCTTAGACTTGGTCTAG
Organism: Angiostrongylus cantonensis; assembly: GCA_009735665.1. NCBI lineage: Eukaryota > Metazoa > Nematoda > Chromadorea > Rhabditida > Metastrongylidae > Angiostrongylus > Angiostrongylus cantonensis. The sequence goes on from MQTX01000099.1 coordinate 504,106, forward strand.
GCTTAGGCTTAGGCTTAGGTTCCCAGGATCGACTTTCTATTATACTCGGCACTGGAATATGAATGCGTCGTTTTCTTGCTCAGCAATCGCGAGCTTGCTACACAACATACATTTACTTCCATAGAAAACACAATACAACACAATGACTTCTAATGAGGAAGGATAGAACAATGATTGATTATAGCATATAATTGATGAAACTCGGCAATGGAATATGAATGCGTCGTTTTCTTGCTCAGCAATCGCGAGGTTGTTATGCAGCATACATTTACTTTCATAGAAAACACAATACAACACAATGACTTCTAATGAGGAAGGATAGAACAATTGATTATAGCCGCATATAATTGATGACCGCGCCACCCCACATCAGAACTTGATCAGAAGATACAAGACCAGGTCGCGTGTGACCTACGGGCATTCCTCCCTGCTATTCATTGTGGGGTTTTTGGCATTTATCCAAAAAGCCTCTAGAAGTTTGCGCGTTGGAGTCTTAGTTTCCTGTACGAGGATATTGACTTTAACTTCAAAATCGTCTCCGCTACGCTTTTATATCCTATGCATGCCTAGTGGAGTACTTTGTCTTACCTTTCGTTTCCCATCTAAGTGTTCTTTTATACGGACACACAAGGGTCTGCTCGTTTCTCCAATATATTCATCTCCGCAATCATTGCAAGAGATCAGGTATATCATACCTGAACTCATGCAATCACCGTCCCTACTGTAAGGGAAATTATGCAATTTTTTCTTTCACATAGACGGTCATACAGGCGGTTACGAACTAACTGGCGACGTTGAGTAGCTGGTGGTATTTGAACTATTGCTACCGATTCCTCTAGACCTGCCCGTCTTAAGCATCGTTTAATAGCTTCACTTACTCCATCGCTAATAAAAGGCAACATAGATAGCACTTTCTTTTGGCGATGTGTTTCGCTTGGCCGCGTCGCTCTCCTTCTAAGCCTATCTCGTGGGGTTACTATTTCCTAGCCGTCGGAGATGGCTATTCGCCGAGCCAAGTCGAGCGATTCTTCCTTTAGTTCCCTGGTTGTACACACAGAGGTGGTTGTTCGAGACATGTTTTTCACAAGAGCCCTCTCTGTGTGTGAAGGGTAGGAAGAGAGGAAATGAATGAGGATGCTCTTGTTACTTGGCTACTTTGAAGGTTTAAAACCGGAAGCCAGTTTTTTCTCGGTTTCCCATCGGTGACCTTAATGTACTCAGACTGCTCGTTCAATAATTTAAAGCATTTGTCCATCTCCTCCTGCTTAGAGAAGACGATAAAACAATCATCCACACATCTGCAGTAGAGTAGTGGCCGGAGATCGAGAACAGGGGATTTTATCTTAGACATAAACACAATGGCAAACCTTGGTGCCAGTCGCTGTCCCGTTGCCAACCTATTCATTGCCGCGAAATATTACACAGATCATTTGAAAATCGAGCAGTTTAGGTACTCCTTTAAGATAGCCATCACCTGCAGAATGGACAAGCCATGCATATTCATTTTTCCTTCATGTTCAACAAGGAGTTCGAAGATGACTTGCATTGCGGAGTCGTTCGATACGTTGGTGTACAGCGCGGTAACGTCGAACGACTCCATCACGTACGCGTTATTAGGAGACGCGTTACGTAGACGTTCTAGGAACATTTGGGTGTTCCTGAGATGGGCTGGAATGAGGTTAAGAACTGGGTATGGATTAGGCTTAAAAACCAGGTTATTCGATCCGCTGGCCCGCCTATACAGCTGATGATGGGTCTAACCTCAAATGATGGATTGGTTGACGCAAGATCACAGTACTCGTCCGCTACCCTAACTAGTCCGCGTAGTATTCAAATATTTCAGATTGCTTTTGCGCGACGAAATTCGCATTCTGCGAAGAGCTACGGCGTGGAATGCTTTTAATGCACAGCTAGATTTCATATGGAATACAATGACGGGCATATATTTACTAGCGAAGAAGCTTCGTCGTGTATAACTCTAAGGCAGCTGGGCTTGAAGTGTCCATCTGCCTCAGAGTTTCAGAGTATAAGCCTGAAAACATAGGATTTGTCCTTAACATCGCTGGTGGTGTCAAATGGTAAACGGCTGTGATGCAGAGCGACTCAAAGCGACACGTAAAGTTGGAACATCTTCGTGGACAAAGGATGCGAGGAAACGAATTGAATGCGAGAAGCTCTGGGATACGCATAGTATAGAGAATTTTCTATCTACTTAACAAACACATCCTATAAGTCGACAGAGACGGCACTTGCCACAACTGCATGTGTGCCCTACATCCATATCCCATTCTTGCCAACGGGCACGCCACTGGACACAGCATCTTGTAGCCATTAGTCACACCACTAGGCATGCTACTGGGTACGTCTCATTGCTTGGGGACTAGACCCCGCCACCCGACTCTTGACCCTGTGACCAGCGCTACTCACTTGGACGCAGCCACTTCCACTAGCACCATCACTCTCACTCCATCACTTGGCTTCTGACCACGCTTTCGAGTTCGCCGCTGCTCTTTCCTTATCATTATTTGCTCTCCTACATAATCCTTTCATTCACAACTCTTTCGAGTCATCTAAGCACTAATGATGCTGAGTAAAACTTGTAGCTCTTGTATTTCTAATATTTTGATGTTGTCATTGATTCTCTTGTAATTTCTGCGTGTTGTTAACAAAATAGATTTGGTAAATATTTTCATTGCTCATAGGTGCTCTACCCAACAATTCTTCATTCTTACTGCCAAAATCGCGTACTCTTGAAAAAATTCACACTCTTGTAGTATGAGCAGATAAATCTTAATTCTCTTATAAACGTAGCAAAAATTTTAGAAATCAGTACTTGCTAATTACTCATATCCTCATAGACCTGTCGCATAATGACCTACATTATCGCTAATCCAATATGTTATAAACAAAAATCCACTGAACCACCCAACAACTCACTGAGCCACCACACTTGTAATCCATTGTACATACATTTTGGTCTCATTGCGTTGTTGTGTAAATAATATGTACATATGTATAAAGGTTTGACTACACAAATTTGAGGTTCTGCTGCACTTGCGACTACACGAACAAAAAATCCCGCGTGACCAGCCTAAGAAAGTTGAGCATTCCATCAACAATTGGCGGGCAGAAGAGAAGCCCGACCAACTACTACTCTATACTATACTCTATATTTAATGGACCAACCACTACACAGAGTAGAGGTGAAAACGGATCAAATGAAAAAAGAATAAAAAATTATACGTATGCTGGAAAACTACGCTGAAGTCATTCTTCTCATTAAGTTAAACAAATTGATCCGGAATTCCCTGCAGCAGTCAGAAATCATGAAGACGTGCAAGATTGATGTAATGTGTTTAAATGCGTGATCGAACTCAAAGATAACAGTTAATCCGAAACGGCATTGGAAAGGATTGTACTCGTTATAGAATGATGCATATAGTGCGCTGGCTTGATCCCGAGCACCAGGCTCACCAAACCTTGCATACTTCCGCGAACGGCAAACTGCTGCAAGGGTGGTCTAACTGGATAAGAGCGCCGACCGACTTGGAAAAAAAGCATTCAATCACCTTTACTATGCTTTATGAGGTCGAGTACAAGCAAGCTGAATCTCTAAGAAATTGGTAAACGCTGACCTACGTGTCCTCCATCATTTATCAGATAAAGAATGACAAAACTTCTTCAACTTCAAAAACTTCAAGTGAAGTCTACCATCGTCTCTACGAAGGCGACAATGGGTGGTGTTACCGCAGTCACAGAGGTTGACGCCTCTTCTCATGATCTTTCAACTTCAATGAAATCAACAAGTGTTCGTCGGTCCTTTTCGTTTTCGCCTTCTTTCACCAGTCAAGCCACATACCAATCCCGAAATGAAAAAAGGAAGTGGCAGCGCTGCTTAATTTTGTGCCTAAGGGATTGAAAGTGCAGCTGCTGTAGTCCTGCCTAAACTACAAAACATTATAGAATTTCCTGATATCCATAGAAATTCCCACTGGTTCTGTGTTGGGGAGTTCCTTTCAAGCGGCCAATACACCAGAATTGTTGGGAACGGCTCGCTAATGCTGGATACCTCAAACTTAGGTAATTAAACCTTTCCATTATTGTACGCCTAATGCCCTTTGGACAGTAATAGCAAGCAGAGTGATGCAATTATTAACGTTTATTAGTCGACACTCCGGCCCGGTTTTGTTAATTTCAACATGACTTTTGTTCCATTGTCGTGGAAGTGTTATGTGGTGGAAAGAGGACAGTGCTGCAGAATAGCATAATACTAGGTGGAGCACAATGATATACAATGATATTTATGATATCGCTTTTGATTTCATCGATGAGTAGTTTGTAATACCAGTAGAGTAGTAGCTGCTAAATTTGTGGAACATTTATCAGGTCTTTGTAGTTTATTTGTTTCCTCGGTCGGAGGTTATAATCGCCTTTTTGTGCGTTGGCATCGGTTATTTCTGCCATAGGCAGCTCTTTGGTCGTTTCGTCTTTTTGCTGATCGGATTGCTCGTAGTAATGTCGATTAATCGAATGTCAGTTATTTTCCACAGAATATCGTGATGATCGTGAAGTATTATTAGTGGAGGAAGACTTATGACTTTACTTGATTGTGGTGTTTCCACGATTTTACAGTAACCATCGTCACCTATTCTGTGACCATGTGAAAATAGGTAAATTCTTCCGCTGATGAGTTTTGAATGTGGTAAAGTCAAAGGTTGCTGCAAGCTCATTTCGTTAATGTTCATTCCAATTGTTGTACAGTGGTAAGTTTCGAAAGCTTGGCATCCAAAAAAATATTAGCATGGCTATAGCTAAGATTAAGTAAGTAAGGGAAAAGCCGCTTCTAAGAAGTTTTTTGGCATATAGGCTCCCAGTGTTTGGAGTTGCCGGTAGCTGCTTTTTGAAGACATTTTTGCTATGATGATGAATGAACACGGCTGAATTGTCGATATCTTCTGGTACTTTTGCTTGTGATATTCGTGATATGATGCGTACATCGTTTGGTAGTTTTGTTTTAAGTAGAGGAGATGCCTTATATTCGTCTATCCATTTATCATGTGCGACGATAGCGGTATTGACTTTCACATGTAATGACCAATATCGATCCCATTTATCCAATTCATCATCTTCTTCTTGCTGCAGATGCAGCAAGTTCTCACTTTCTTTATGCTCTGATTCTAGTGAATTTTTGAGTTTTCCTGTCAACAAGTGTCCAAGAAGAGTTGGCAGAAGATGTAGCCCAGAAGGCAATTCAATGTGGGGTTTGTCGGTTCTCATTAGAGTCCACAATTAATCACAGCCTAACAGGATAGACGGTTTGCTTTTCGATTTATTTTTGTTGATTTCGATTTGAAGATTGTGCCTTCGAATGAACTCTATATCTTCTAGACAGATTGGTGGCGACTTGAGCGGCTTTGTTATGGCATCGTGTGTGAATAGAAATAGTGAAAGTTGATGCCCATCTGCGTCCCATACTTCTAATGGGACTTTTCTTGATATATTTTCTTTTGTTTCATGCGATCCGAATGTGTGTAATCGTAATTTCGTTTCCTCCATTGTGGGCAGACGAAGTTCTTGAGCAAGTTTTTCGTCTATGAAGGATAATTCTGCTCCAGTGTCCAATAATACGGTGATCTTTTTTAACTGTTTGGTCGTTGGATCCATTACCGTCATTTCTCCTGTAGGTAAGAAAGTTGACTGTAGCGTTTTGTCTAGTAGCGTCGGTGTTGCTCCTTCGTCAGGTGTCCTTTGTCCCACTTGGTTTATTTTTGTTGTGGATTTCCGTTTTTTCAGTTTTCCTTGGTTATCCATTACATCTTTCTTAATTTCTTCATTCCTCGAGGATGATGTGATGGCTTTTTCTTTTGGAGAATAGAAGCAGCATGATGTATGGTGACGTTTTTGGCAGTTATGACACGATGCTTTGCTGCATTGAAGTGTGTTATGAGAGGCGGATCACGAGGGCGTGAGACCCTTAATAACTTGTGACCGCGTGTGCTGTGTGCTCAGCTCAAGCGGACGATTCGTTGTGTTTCCCACATATGACTAATCCCCTCATTTGATCTTTCGGTTTGCAATTAAGTTAGATGAACCTATGAATAAAAATATATGATTCAAAAAAATCTTTGCGGAGAGTGTGAGATTCATAACAAAAAGCACTGAAACAAAAGCATTAAAATCTACAGTTTCAGTGAAAAGTACTAGTTTACCTATCCTTACTAGAGAAAATCATACTTCTCCGGAACCAATATTTTTATTCTCCTTTTCTCCTTCCTTCCGATTTAAGTAGAAGTGGTTACTCCGAATAGTAATGCCAACGAAAGACTGCGACCTCCATCGTCACGACATGATGAGGCCCACAATGTGTCGTTGCTGCGCTCGCGGTGGAAACTTTTAAAAACTTTAACCTCATTTAGACCCTCTTTGAGCAATTTCTAATTTTAGACTAGACTAGAATTTGAAACAAGCATTCAAGAAATTGATTACACCTTGGAACGATACATAAAAGCCTCCTCTATGAGCTTGTGAAGATCACATATTCTCATGTACCCTATTAATAGCAAAAATCATGCCACTATCGAAAACTTAGGCTAGTCGCGAATGCAATAATAATAGTACAATCCATGTCGAAATCAACATTCAATGTAAGTTCAAGATTTCGATACCAATTTCCCATTTCGTGGGACACGTAAAGCAAACAAAGACCAACCTTCGTATTCTTCGTCATCTTTCAACTCATCTTCAACCACCATATTCATCAAGCACAATATTTCAGTTGGCACCCCAGCACCTTGTGATAAATCAATGCCTGGAAAAACAAATTTGAAAGATCATAAATCCTAAGAACTCCTTCTAGAGTTTTGTGATCCCAATTTTAAGTGAGACTTTGTTTGGAAGTTTTTACATGACTATGCCATTATCCTCGTAATTGGTAGTGAAACCCCGCAACAACTTAATGAATACAGTTATTTTTTCGGAACACACCAGCAATAGACGTGGCAGAGTGTGGCATAGGTTGTGCATTTCGCGCATTAGCACAAGCCAATTGTACAACGAGCTGTTTGTCTCCAAGTTGCATTCCATTCAGACCAGCGATAGCCTATAATAACGAAATAAAAGTAAGCTACTGCCAAGAAATCCGAGTCCTCATAAAAATCTTAAGTTAACATAATTTTGGAACGCATTGCTCAACATATGACAACAGACCTGATCCGTTAGCGTTGTATCGAGGTACTCCGCGAAAGCAAATCCTTTAGAGGTTCCGTTCGAATCCACAACAAGGTTAAATGCCTTAAGCTGTCCGAACGAACATAGCAGTTCTTTCACCTAAACAACGAGAGTCAAACAGCGTCCAATAAGAGACCTCATGATTTCGGTAACCTTCATGATGAAGCGGAATTAAAAATGCGCACATTTTTCAATTACACGTAGAGGAAAGACTCTTCATGTAATAGAAATAATAGAATTTATCATTCATCGCGATCTATCAAAGCTTCGAATTATTAAAACCGAACAACCTGCCTACACCACCATCCCCCATCATACACACACCGTTTGCGCAGCGCTAAAAAGCCTAAAAGAAAGAACGAGAGCTGAAAAAGAGAAGCTGTGGCTTTCGGCGGGGTTGCTAAAATGCTGAAATGAGAGCTGCAAAAGCGAATCCAGATATGCATTTGAGGTGCTCTTTCGAGTCATCCGATGTAGTGAATGTACAGGTAGCAGTACGAGGGGCCCAGCGTCGAGCGCTGAAACACGCTCAACACATTAGTAGCCATCCCAATAATGAAAACCACCATATTAATACAAAAATTTAGCTAGACATGGTATAAAACGGTGAAATTCCCAGAAGAATTAGTCAACAATCGAGAATTCTGCTTTAAAGATAGATTTAAATTTTCATAGAAGTGTTTTTTTTGCAGAATTCTAAAATTACCGCCCAAACATTAGAGAGACGTACCTGCTCCTCATTGAGATAGTTCGGTAAACCACCAATGAAGATTTTATTTGGTGAATCAACAACGATATTCGACACTAAACCATGCGCATTTAACTACGTATGCAGAAATAAACGATTACGAGTGACAATATACCTGGCATCCGTGAAGCTATATCAAAGCTTGCGCTGATGGGTTGATAATCACGTGGACGACGGATTTTCAACTGCTGTCCCATGAAATTTATTCCTATAAGGTTACCACCATGTTAATCTATTATAGAAAAATGTGAGTTCCAAAAAAAAAAACGGACGAATAGTTACCATCGAACGCCATTCCAGCTGTTGTTTCATCTATGGAGCGAAACTCGATGAAAGCGAAGTTTTTATCCAGATTTATTTGACAAGCCAGCACTGGATTACCTGGAGCTTGCGCCAAGCCGCATAGGTGCATCTAAAAACAGTGTTTCTAAACAGAGCAGAACAGTTTTAAAAAGGAGCGAACTACAGACGACTTGCAAAAGAGACATAAACTTAATGTAAAAATAACATACGAATCTTTTTTTTATTGCACACAACCCGACATCGCAAATACTACTACACCGATCCTAACACTTCTTGCATTAGATTCTTCCTTCACATCCATATTGCAAGTCCTCACTTTTTTGCGTGTGGGTTAGGCTGCTACAGAGGATTCTTGTCCTCTTCATTAATGTCTTTCAATGTTTGTCAACACAATAGTCAATCCTCGCTGGAATCTTGGGACAGCTGAGCGAAGGTGTTCACAGATCGTCATCACAGGTAATCACCGCCAACTCTAAGAGGCGAGTTGATAACAGTGGAGCCTAATCTCAGTTTCCCAACTGCACGAAGATGGTCGGGTTGGAATCGAATCGGGATCATGAGAATTTAGCATCACTACACTATAACCTGAATACCTTCAAATGTAAACCTAGCAGAGAATAACACCTAAAAATCTTTAGTGGAGCAAAAAGTTCAGATCATAACAATCATAAGCAACAATGTGAAAAAAAAAACTCCAAACTAGGAACCTCTATCTTAAACGTTTAAAATTCCCTAGTAGATATCTTAGTAAAAGAGTTTAAAATACCTGCTGATTAAAGAAATCTAACATGGCCTCTTCATTGCATCCAAAGGGAATGTTACCAACGTAGAGCCGACGAGATTGACAAGTAACCGACGGTCCCACCACTGGCACCGCAGCTTGCATGTTTGAACGAGGGATGGCTCCAGTAGCTGCAAAAGGAAATAAAGAGAGGCAAAACACTGTACAGATTAAACAAGACAGTGTGAACTAACCCTGCTGGGCTTTATACTCCTTTGGTGTGAGATGTTCAAACCCAACTGGAGGTATATCCCAGAATCGATACTTCTTCTTCGGTTCACTACGAGAAGCACGATCACGTTCTCGATCACGGTCACGGTCTCTCGACTCACGCTCTCGCCTAAGATTGAAACCATCGCGAACTTCGTTATTCAACAATGTTGAGATACACCAATACAAGTCGAAATGTACTCACGATCGACGACGTTCACGATCACGTTCCTTACTTCGACTGCGACTACGAGTTCGACTCCTCTTATGTCGTTTACGGTCACGATCTCTGTCTCGATCACGATGTTTTTCACGATCTTCTCGATCCTTGTCACGATCCTTCTCACGGTCCTTCTCACGGGCTCCTCGATCCGGCTTTTCATCTTTGTTGTCTTTCAAATGAGCGTCACCATTCGCTCCAAATGAATCAATGTACTGCAAGACAACATGAATAGCTACTAGAACCACAGAAATAGAACTTTTCCTTCTAAAAGAAAAAATCATGCTGAGACTAATCTAACCATACCTTTTCATCCAAAGCCTTTTCTTTACAGGAGTTATTAAAATCATTCATCCTAGCCTGTTCTTCCGTGGCCACAGAGAATTCTTCACTTTGATCCATTCTGAGAGAACTTAACCACAAATAGTATTAAGTGCCCGTGAAGATAAAAATCTTATATCAATCAAATCGGTATGTGGAAGTACAACCTGCGAAGCTAGAGCCGTTGACAAAAGATTTAAGAATTCATTGAATTACAAACTATTCAAATCCTAAGAGTACAGCTAACAATACAGAGCACACCATCAGCCTTTGGGTAAAACTAGGTAGAATATAAAAAACTGGGAAAGAAGAGAAGATAAAGTTTGTTTGAAGTATGCAGAGACCTTACGCAAATGTATACATTTTCGTACTAGATGTACTACAATAAAACTCTCATAATACAATTCGTCCCAGCGATAGCATTAATGGTTCAATGTGCAGGTTTAGATCAGTTTTATACGAAAAATACACACTATTTCAACGGTAATAAAATATAGTCGTCAGAAAAGTAACAAGTCACTAGTGAATCATCAAGTCCTGGAAATATTAAAAGGGTAGAAGACGCATACATGCTACGTATATAAAAGTATGGCAGCTTTCTACAAAGTTCTAAAGACAATAAGTGATTAAAGGATACTGTACAAAGAGGTTACGCAGGTTCCTATACAAACGTTCGAAGCAAAACTTCAATGGGAATAGAGATAAACACATTTTAACAACCACAATATGATTCATTGGCGGTCGTAGAGTGTTGCCCCAGGCGAAAAACCGGCCCATCACTTTCCCAAAGTCCAGGTGTTTGAATAATCTATACATATATAAAATTATGAGAAATGTACTGCTAGCGCAACAAAAGCAGCATTTCAAACTACACCCACAAGGTTTCAATGAAAAAACAAACAAAACCTTTTCAATAAGTTCTTCGAATGCACACTGAACTCCTTCCTTGGTTTTGGCACTAGCTTCAATAAATAGTGCGCGATGACGCTTGGCAAACTTTAGACCATCTTCCCGAGAGACTTCACGACTTTGCTAAAACAAACTTTTGACAAGCAATAGAAAAATTGTAAATAGTATCGCGTACCATGTCTATTTTATTCCCAACGAGCATTTTAACTGCATCTCCTTTGGTAATATACGTTTCCACTTCTGTCATCCAATGATTAAGATTTTCAAAAGAACTTCGATTTGTAACGTCGTATACTAAATGCTTACATCATATGAACATTCAGCGGTTTATAAACCTAAAAAAAAGCCACTACATACCACATATCACACCTTGCGCACCCCGGTAGTAGCTTGGAGTTAGTGTTCGAAATCGTTCCTGACCAGCCGTATCCCAAATTGCGAGTTTAACTCTATTTCCATCAATGTTCATTGTTGTAACCCGGAAATCAACACCTATAACGGAACTGTAAGCAAAAAACCAAAAAGCACTGCTTACAAAAATAAATAACCTAAAATATTTCACAAGTTCACAACTACGCCTAGTTCGTTGTGGGTTTTTATTTTCCATTGCATTCCTCGAAAGTGAAAAGCTCATTTTTCACTCCTTAATCGGAATCTTCTGTCTTTCCTCCGCATACTTTTTGACTTTCTGAGTTCTCTTTTATACTTTCCCCACTTTTCACCATTCTTCCCGATTATTGTGACATCCAAATCACATGTGTGATAATACAAAATAGAGGATCTCATCCATCATCGAACCACGATGCTATCGGTCCTTGTTACATCTTCCGTATCTAACTATTCCATAGAATAAATATTACCCAACAGAAAAGAATCACCTCCTAGTCAAAAATCGAATTGTTGAATTTTATATTCTTGAAATACGCAAACTGCAGAGAAAGCTAACTTGATCACTACTGCAGTCCTCATATAGGTTTAACAGGAAGACACTGAATGAAACACGGTACCGCTTTTGCAATTCAAGATCGTGGTGTACATGAGTTCTCATCAAATCCAGCGAACTCCAGTATGCACAGATAGCCACTCCTATGAGGAGGACGCTACAGTGTCAAAACAGTGGTTACACTAAGCTTGCAAAACGTTACCAGCCTAGACTGCTTCAAATGATAAGTGGCTCGTCAGCGTTAGATAAATCCAATAGAACATTCTAGTTTATCTCAATGCTACTCGCAAGAAGTGAAATAAAAAAATTTCAGATAGTAATGATTGATGCTGACAGCGTTAGGTAGAAAACTAGCTGAGAGAAACACAGAGTAAGGGCCTCCATTGCACAGTGCGTGCAATGCGCTAGCCCCGAAAAGGGTAATCGTGATTCGATCTGGTCCCGGGAAGTTTCGCGAATATCTCAGTATCGTTGTGATTGTAAACGCGTTTAAAATTATGCATGAATGCTAGCCCCGATAACTGCAAAACGGTATGTAAAAAGCGTAAACTGTAAGTTGAAGCTTACTAAATAAATTTTGGACACAGCATCTAAACTCTAGTGAAAACTTGTAAGAATAAAAGTTAGTACCATAGGCAGCACCTACCTATAGGGCAATAACACAGCCGAGAGATAGGCGAAACAATGAATTAGCATGGTGTTAGTGGTAAATGCGTTAGCCTTCAGAAACGATACATTTTCGGTTTCTCGGTTTTTTTTTCTCGGGCGTTTCCACCGCAGACACCTATGGTCGGGAGTTTTGCAAATATCTCAGCATCATTACGGTTATAAGAGTTAGGACGGCACAAGTTTCCAATGGTGCTCTGTATCCAATCAAACCGATGAACCGCCACTTTGAAAAGACGTAGCTTTTCTAAAGCACAATCAATACTTTTGGCTGGGACAATGAATGGACATCTGCGCAACAATTACGCCCATTCAAGTCTTCTCAATGATTTTCTATCTTTGACGATGTGGCTCTCTATGTTGAAATTAAGCGTGCATACACAGTGGAAACATCTATTACCATCCTTCATTAGCCATTGGATGAACAAAGCCATCCGAAAAGACGATTTGTGCAAGCGAACATAGAAATTATGAGGAAAAAACGTTACGCAAACGGGAAAAAAGAATCTTATGGCATTCATGTCATCGTAAAAGGGCTAAATTCCCTAAGACACACCTATTGTTGCAGCCAATTCAGGATCGAATGTATCATCGACGAAGCGCAACATCAAACTGAAAACTTGGGAACTTCAGTGAACATTTGACAGATCAATACGGCATAAATATGTTTCATATCGGGGGTACAAACCATTTGCTTCCAAAGCTCACCTTGATTTTCCGACTCCGCTCTCACCGACAATTAAAATCTTCAGAGTAGTTATGGTAGGATTAGAATCCGCTTCTGGCTCACTCAAAAACGACATCTGAAATCAGAGAAGTTGAAGTCGACATGTCACGTGATGTGTTCAAGAACTGAGAGAACGGAGAACAACACTAGAAGAACCAATTGATGGACAAAGGCGCCTTTTCTTTTACGGAGAACAATTCAGAAAATCAGGACTTCGTTGGCATTATTTCGCCAGCACTACAAGCACTGCCAAGTCAACCTCTGAAATGGCCAAGCCCGACGAACGCTCGACCATGTCCTCAATGACATCAATGCGGCTACAGTATGAATTCGCCGTAGGACCCGCCTGCGACTACAACCGGGAGATTCAAACAGAGCGCTTCCACGTTTGTTCTGCTTTCAGCCTCCATCAGTATTTCCTCCTAGAATTCGTGGCCCATGTATATTGGTGTCTTTTTATGTATTTTTTGAGGAGAGAGCTCTGACAGTTATTTCTGTCTGCCTTTTGGTTGGAGTGGCTTGGGGAACTGTAAAGTTTTTCTTGCTTTGTCTGCTGCTCATACATCTGCTCATACTTTACATAGTCTCGTAGCCATTCCAGATCTTTGTCTCGTTTGTTGATTCGATGAGTTCACTGTTGAACTCCTTATTAGAGGCAACATTTTCAATAGCACCTAGCGGTGCAGATATTTGCGACTCGATCGTCCAGGACATCAAGGTAGTACCATTCATTGTTAGCTTTTGCTGACTAAACGAAATAGCTGTCTTATCACATTTATGAGGTTTTAGGGTTTCTCGTTAGATGTGTTAAACAGGAAGGTAGGGAGCAGATTCAACCCTTCAGAGTTAGTTTTTCTCATGATACAATTCTAGCTGCTTAGCTTCATTTATGTCATTAAAGTTATCATGTGGATGGTTTCAGTAAAACTGATGCTGCCCATATTCATGGTCGAGCCCAGCGCCTTCGTAAGGAATTCCAAGGTGGTTTTTTGCTTTCTTTTAAAAGATCGTGGTACTTATTTAAGCTGGGATTAAGTTAAGACATTACACTAGCTAGATTTTGTTCTTCTGACCCTCTCCATTATCGGATATCTTGTCTCAGCGTCGTCCTTTCGACTGTACGTTCAGTAACGCTATGTGATCTTCCATCCTGCTTACGTAGCGACCACGTTTCTTACGCGTACGTTAAGACAGGAAGAATTGTGTGGTCGAAAGGGTGGGAACGGAGTCGGCTGTTTTTTGTTTTCTCTAATACATCCGCGATACTCTCGAAAGCTCCCTAAGCCGCTCGTTTCCGTCCGCTCAACTCTGCATCTAAGTCGTTCATCATGTTGATTTTCCGACCTAGACGGATGTAACTGGAGCATTCGGGGATATTCATTCCATTGAGCGTGAATGGGGTATACGTAACCAATCCGTCTTTCATGAACATCGTGTTTATGAGACTTAATAGAAAACTAATCGTTTCACAAGGTTTATCAAAGTTGGCAAGCATTCCTTCCGTTTGGCTAATGTTTGGTGTTGTAAAAACAATGTCTGGAGGACTCCGATGCAAGTGTATGTGCATTGTAGGTAGAGAACGTCGCCATAGTCCTTGAATACAGTCCACATAAACGAGAACACGCACACGAATAGAAGCATGATATGTCCTTGTAAAGCGAAGCTATTTCTCATTTCGACGTAGCATAGACAAGGAGTTCATTCGCTGGATCCACCTGTATCTCAGGAAAGGATAGGGTCGCTTATGGTCCAAGATTAGCCTCCTATCCGGCATCTGGGGACGCGGCATATTGCGAATAAACGGCCTGAGATCCCACTGTTTGAGAGAACCGTGGCTACCATTTGCATAATTAATTTTGATATCTCTTCAGTTTTTGTGCGCGTGTGGCGCAGTGGTCGAACGCGTCCTTCAATGCACATGGGATCCTTCCATCCCTACGGGGTCGGCGAATTGATATCAGACTTATCTGGTAGGAGAGCAGCACTGGCACGATATACCGGTACGCCACCGTGAGTCATTGTAAAGGCCAGATATGCATTCAATGACCTCCAACGATACTTAATGAAGTCGAATGCATGGTGCATCCTTCAGGGATTTATCAACACCAAGAGCTTTATCCTTTATGCGCACTTACCAAATGTTAGTTCCCTTATGTTGCTAAATTGTGATGTTATTCTGTGTTCATAACCGGAATTCGGTATTCCACAAATTTAGAATCAACTGGTTGACGAAGGTATGGTTCGCAAACTGGAGTATTATTGCTTGAATATGACGTACTCTTGCCTCTTATAGTTCAGGAAATATAAGGTTGAATTCGTTTTACCTAAATTTCGCAATAATGAAGGCATCGGGGTTTAGAAATTTCCGTATCGTCTCAATATTTGCCTTAAAAAATTGCAATGAGCTTTACGTCAGGGACTTGTTGTGTGACGCCTTGTATACTATTACTCCTTTTAAACAGCATTTTATTAATTTTTTTCCTGTGGGTCCACTGGTTTCGTGCTGGTGTTTATGCTGCCACTTATGTCACCTATCCCACTTTTAATTTTCGGGTGAGTTGAATGGTCGCTGATAAAGTCTCCATTTGTACTTGTTGAGTACATAAGTATCCCAGTAAGGTCAGTTTGCATTCGAGATGTGTTGTGAATCATATTTTTTGGTGGATTCTTCGTAACTTTCAGGTCGCTTAATAACGGGCTCTTGTCAAACGTGATTTTACTTGTCAGAGGTAACAAGCACTTCTAGGAATGTGGAAAATATCCATGTGGGAAGCACCTGTGTACTTGAATGGTTGGTCTTCACAAGAAAAATTTTTAAGCCCACATAATTTCCACTTGGATGATAATTTTTAATCGAGTAAGATTTTCCTTCGCTAGGTTGTTAGGGCTTTCCTATGTCGTAGGCATGGGCAATTGGCACTTGTGGATCGGAGAGAGATTCGACGTGCTGCAGTTGGATTGGTGCCAGGTCGTTCCTAGCATTGGTTGTGGTTATCCGAGTTCTTGGTTGGGAATTTTTAGTTTTCGACATGACCTGACATCACACATTTTGCTATCCGAGCATTTCTTTCATGCAATCCATTTTTTCGAATCCATTTTCCATGAACGACCTTCAATTTTGCATATGGTCTGCTTGCTGCTTGATGATTTTTGATTTTTTCTTCATGAATTTCGTTTAATGTTAGTCAGCCCGACTTCTCTGAAACCCTGAGATAGTCGTGCTAGAGCATTTTAGATATCATCGCTTGCACATTGCGAGTTTTGGATTGAGGAAATAGAGTTGGTGCAAAAATGGCCTGTACCAACTTTCTGATTTCGCAGAGATCTAGGTTTGGTTGAGCCGAAGGAGGATTAAGGGCTGACCGTCGCCCCAAGTGAATCGGCGTCACTACCACTGTATCACCGTACTTCGTCGAAGGAATAGTTTCACTAGAAAGAAATTTTGAAATTATGAAAGAAGCCATCTAAGAAAACAGTTCCATACAAGCATTGTCTGTGTTTGTAACAATGACTTCCCCGAAATTATGAAGGTTGTTGGCTTTGTGGTTTTCTGGAATTTTGTCACCGAGGCCTAAGTGAAATATTTCGATGTCAATTCTGCATTGTTGGTGGGTTTTGATGATGCCGTATGATTTAGACTCTTCGGATGCCCTTCGGAAGACATTATCTAGGCGAGAGATCGCGTTAGCTGAGAAATCTAAAGGTCAGTCTGTAGTCACTGAATTTCTGTCAAGATTTATTACTGGATTTCTAGGCCTTGTTTATAATAGTAAATGTGTGCGTGTGTGGTGCAGTGGTTGGAGGCTCCACTGCGGCAGACATGAAATCGATCCCCGCGCCCATAACCCACCAAGCCTTCCATCCATCCGGGGTCTGCAAAGTGTGACCAGATTTGCCTAGGAGGATAACAACACTGGCTCGACACATCGCTAGGCCACCGCAAGTCATTGTAAAGGTCAGATATGCATTCAATCATCTCCAACGGTACTTAATGAAGTCGAATGCATGGCGCATCCCTCAGGGATTGGCAACGCCGAGAGTTTCAGAGATTTTATTTAAAATAATCAATAGACCATGCTGTTTACATCAAAGGAAAGTGATAGAACAACATCACGACACGGCATACAAACATAATTTGTTCTGACACGTTTATTGTGAATAGAGGCCTTTTTGATGTCACCCACCAATTTGTCGTAGAATTAAGCAAGCAATCACCAGCAAAGTAACCATTGGTCCCCACAGCATGATACGGCTTCCTTGTTGGCTTCCAATTGCTCAAAGAACACGAAAAACGCGGAAGCTTTGATTTGCGGCGCTTTGTTATTATTTGTTTTTGGTGAGAAGGCAACGATAGCTCACCATACCTACTTTCCTTGATGGGAATCCAACGGAGTGCTAAACTCAGCATGGTTGACCTTACTTGAGTTATGTAAATCACAGTTCTTACTTGCTTGCATACTTGGATGGCCCATCTTCACTGGTTGTGCGGGCCCAGCATAATTTCTATTCTCCGGAGATTTGCTGGTTTAAGCATTGTGGTTCCCTGGAGTCCCAAGGACAGCCTGGCAAAAGTCTGCTTCAGGTATTCACCACCACAAGCATTCGCAGCCCATGTGGATCAGAGGGAGATTTTCCACCATGCGACTAGTTTGATACCAGGACGGTGGTAGATCCTGGTATTGGTTTACTGTTAGCTGGGCTTCCTGATGGAAAATCCGGACTCCGCTTGGAAGACCCTGCCGGGGACGAATCCCCCTGTTGTACATTGTAATCCGACACCCAGGAACACCTACCAGTTACGATGAGGCGGCAAACCGTTGTGAAGAATGAGAGTTCTACATCAAGAATTAATCCTAGCTATGATGGAACAGTAGAACACGGGAGTGAGAGGTGAGGGGTTGATAAGAAAGGGATGAGAAAAATGACGACATAAAGAATAAAGTAAGCAGCACTAAAGATAGCAGCAAATATCGAGAACTAGTTCGGCGTCATAGTGTGGATAAGGAAAAATAGCTTTCGTTAGGTTGAAACATTGGAGTGGAACAGTTCTACCAGAAGCGTAGTTTCAAAGATGTTTGGATATTCTACGTCGTCAAAAATTAGAGATGAAAGGAATTTTCCACACAGCATTAATTCTAGTTACACTGCAGAGTTGCTCGATTATGTGCAGAATTTGTACTTCATATGTACTGACTTTTGAAGTATAAAGAAGTTTTTCGTGTGAATTTTTTAAAATTTAGGTGTCTAAACCGAGAAGTATTCATAATTGTTTTAGAAATTGAAGCATTGAAAGATTGCAAAAGCAAACTGTGTGACAGAATAGAACAGTTATCTGCTGAGATTGAAAAGCTTCGCGAAAGGGAGTATCATACGAGAACCATATTGGAAGTGAATAAGGAGAGTACTGATGTAATCAATTCAGGTTAGTCACACATGTTTCCTTCTTGCTTGCACTTTATTCGTTGCGAGAATCTAGGTTCCGAAACGAATACTGATGACGTGGTGAGATTTCAGGCTTATCTACAATCCGAAGATATGCCGGACAAGTGCTGTGTGCTCCTTCTCCGGGAACTTCAGATGCTTGATATCTGTTTTATATCTTAACTTGGATGACAATATTGCTCGTATTTGTTGGTCAACTTTGAGATTAGTTCTCCTACGTTGCATATTTTCGTGCCATTGTTTGATCTTATCACGACCTCATTCATGATAACTCTATCGTGAGAGCGCTTCCCATTCTCTCACATCCAGTGGCCAATTGCGGTCTCGCTTATTCAGCAACGATGGCAAGTTGTTTAGTGCGGTTGTATGAGAAAGGTCTGCTAGCAGTCGTAGTTAATTAACAGATCTGTAACGACATGAATTGTACATTACTCATGCGTGCTCAAAATTAACTGCTCCTTTGAGGTTTAAATAACGATATCTTAACTTGTAAAGCCTCCCTAATTGAAATAAAGACTGCTAAAATCTGCAGATAATTTACAGTAGGGGTTGCAAATGTTTCTATTCTGCAGCGAGAAAACTCTGGTTTTTTGGAGACTATGAAGCATATTTTTCCTGCTTTTTTCATGGTTCGTTTCTCTACAGTGAGGCGCGAGAGTGTCCCAGAATATGTTCCTGGTGTTTTCAGTTGTGCTTGCGTCACTAATGAAACAATGGAAATCTTGTTTTCATTCTTTTCTTGAGAATTTGAATTTTAGAGAAGAGTAAAACCACAGCATTAAAGCAAGCCTAGTCTGTGGAAATGTTATACTGTCAATTATTTGGTTGTGTTAGTTATCGAAAAAAAAAGCACGAGATTTAGGCATCGTAGCTAAGTGCTTTTTAAAATAATCATTCTCGTGCTGAAATGAGTGTTCATGGACTAGCGATCATCACCAATACCTAGATGTCTTGTTGAAGGTTGCTCGAACGTTTCACGAGTTCATACGTTTTTCCCGTTTGTTTCCCCTCTTCTAATCGTCATCATCCACATAGATGGTCAGATTTGCCACGTATACCTTCGTCTTCTCAATGACACTTCAACGTGATTTCTCCTAAAATCCTACAATATCTCTACCAAAGCGCTTCTAGCTCTTCAGCACAACCAATCGTCGCTATAAGGTTTGTTACCTCACATCTAGGATTCTACGGCAGCAGCAGTCCTCTTTATGAAAGTAACTCTTGGAACTAGTGCACCGAGTGACCGAACGATGTAAAAAACAGAATCCCAATAATGCTAATGAGGAGGATATTTTAAAGATACTATTGCTGGGAACTAAAATTGATTTCTTAAGATTCTATCTCAGAAGGATCTCCTCATATGCGGGATCTCGAGCCGGTTAGTCGCGAGGCTATGTGGTGCGTCCTCAGGTGGCGGAAAGGGGGTTAATCGCGGACCAAAAGCGACCTTTGCTTCCCTGAGACGCAGGTGGATCCAACGGATGGAATCCCTGTTATTGCTGCGCCGATTTGGCACATACTTTCTGTATTTGCTAGGCGTATTCATGCATGCGTGTGTGGGTGCGTTCTCGCTCTATGCGGATTGTATTCTACGAGTCAATTCGGCCAAAACCCTGCAATCAAGTGACAGGGAAGTATATGGGAGGCGGTTTGTAGTCGCCTCCAACAAATAAGCTCCATGTCTCTGGGAGAGCCTGGAAAGCTACCCGTCAGTATGACCAGCCCCCACGTTCTGAGCCCAGCAAGCTATACGTGGGTATCAAATATGCTAAACACAGTAAAAAAAAAACGGCCCTCATTCCCCTGACCCCGAAAGAGCCTCCAATTTCGCAGCGCTGGGTTGGACGAGTACGGAGACGCTGCTAAAATCTCAGGGCCAATGAAAGCTGCTTGGATCAAGAACTATGGTGACGATCTGTACCTACAACGCACGTACACTTGCATCCGAGTCCTCGATAGAGGACTTGCTCATGCAAGCAAGAATGATAAGGTACGACGTCATAGGCCTGGCCGAGACGACAAAACGCCGCCCATTCAACACTGTCTATGACACTGGAGCAGAACTGTTCCTCGAAACATGCGACAGTAGAGGCGTAGCCGGTGTCGGCGTTCTCGTCAATACGAGTTTGTCCATGAACATCGATTCATTCGAACAGCTTACAACCCGAATCGGACGCTTACGATTAAGAAGATGTGGATCAACACCGGCTTTGACAATCTTCGTCGTTTACGCGCCAACATCAAACTATGACGAAGAAGAAGTCGAAGCGTTCTACATGGACTTGGAGAGGTTCTACAGAGAAGACCACACATTCTTCAAGGTCATCATTGGAGATTTCAATGCCAAGATCGGACCAAGAAGATCGTCTGAGGAACGTCACATTGGGACCCACGGAGAAGGAGAAGTTGGAGCGTTCTACATGGACTTGGAGAGGTTCTACAGAGAAGACCGTACATTCTTCGAGGTCATCATTGGAGATTTTAATGCCAAGAGTGGACCAAGAATATCATCTGAGGAACGTCACATTGCGACCCACGGATTAGAATGAAACGAACAGGGTGAGCGGCTCTCTGAGTTTGTCATGGCGACCAAGACCATCCATTGTAACTCGCAATTCCAGAAGCCTCACCGTCAACGATGGACGTGGGAATCTCCCAATGGAGAGTACCATAACGAAATAGACCACATCATAGTAAATAGGAGGTTTTGCATAACCGATGTCGCTATTGTCTCAAAATTTTGCACGGGATCAGACCATCGTCTCCTTCGTGCAAGATTCTATTTCTGGTGGAAAGGAGAAAAAACCGCTAAATTCAAAAACCGAAGTCCCAGAACCACCACAATCTGTGGCTTATTCAACTCATTAATCGGCTGTTGGGAAGATGCCGTTGTCGACAACATCGACGAGGAATACGATCGGCTCATTGAACATCTTCACGTTAGCGCCATGAAAGCTGAGAGCTCGAAGTTCACCAAGAGACGTCTGTCTCAAAAAACTCTCGAGCTAATACGCCAGTGTGGAATCGTGCGAGCTGCGGGCAACCGTGAACTAACGTCCGAGCTTGCGAAATGCAGACAGGCGATAAAAGAAGTCGAAAAGAATTTATTACGATAGACCACATTCACACGTTAACTAGGCTCATTGTAGTATCGCGAGAGTACAAAAGACCGCTCTGTCTCACTTTCATCGACTTAGAGAAGGCGCGCCCGCTCGAGTCACTCGACGATCAACGGGACCACAGGTGATACAAGTGATCTCAGAAGGCAGTCAAACGCAAACCAAGTTGAAATCTACTAGATGAAACCCGTCCAAATTTAGTGAACGGGCTTTGTTTGCTATTTCTGATTTGGAGACATGATACCTACCGTATATAGGGAACAACATCAAGACATTCGCGATGATTGCCCATTATTGGTGACTGAAATACTTAAAATTGATAAAGCCCTCTGCCATAAACGTGGAGTCGATCTCCGTGCCCGTGGCTCAGCAAGCCTTCCATCCCTCCGGAGTCGGCAAATTGGTACCAGACTTGTCTGGGAGGATAGTAGCAATGGCTCGATACATCCGTGAGCTTTCGTGAGTCATTGTAAAATCCAGATATTCATTCAAACACCTCTAACGATACTTAATGAAGTCGAATGCATGGCGCATCCCTCAGGGGTTGTTTAACGCCGAAATTCTCTCCTTTATTCTTTTATACTATACTCTGGGATCTCAGCACTTCTTGTATTCGGCTCGTTTTCCTCGCATTCATCGTTCCACATTTGTCTTCGAACATTTCGCGCGTTGTTGCGGCTGCTACTTGAGGGTTTCGCCTTCTTTATGAATGTCGTAAGGTGCCGACCGAGTTAATTCTCCTTGCAATCCTGAAAATACTTCGGCTAAAACGCTCCCGCGTCGATTGGAGGAGAGAGTTGTGCCGCGGATCGAACTAGCGCTTTTGCTTCCTGGTCGACGGCATCACTGACTATTGCACCATCCCCGCCCCATTAAAGATACATATATTTCACAAAGTGCATTGTTAAAATTTGTTTGGACTTGTAACCTTAATGTAAGTTTTGGTGCAGATATGAAGGTCACCAATAGCGACGACGAATTCGTGAGCACATTCATCCCCTACTGGGCAAATTTTTCCTGGTTCATCAACTCTGCTCGCTTCTCTAGATGCACCCTCTCTCAAGAGAAAGTGTAAACAAGCTATTTATGGACTTCGGAAACTCTGAACTTGTAGCTGAGCAAGAGAACTTCGCAAAGGCCTTTACATCCTAATGTCTTAGCTTCACTGGCGATCGACAATATGTCTGTCTAGAGTTCAAAGAACATGTTTCTCTAAAGTTTAAACTGGGTATGTGTAGGGCAGTGATTAAAGGTTCGCTGCAGTTCGCGAGGTCGTTGGTTCGATCTGGTGCCCTAGGCTCACCAAGCCTCCCATCCCTGTTGGGTTGGGGAATCGGAACGAGATCTCTGAGAGGATATCAGCACAGACTTGATTCACCGGTAGGCAACCGAGAGTTATTGTATAGGCCAGATATGCCCATATTCACCTCTAACGATGGTTAGTGATATCGAATGCATGGCGCATCCTTCATGAATTGATCTGCGTCGAGAGCGTTATCCTTTTAAAGTTGAAAGGCCGGTCATTTACCTGCTGTTTATGGGCCATATATGACTTTTGTCATCATGATAGAGTGCGTGTTGGTTCGTCTCGGATATTTGAATTGCATTCTGCACAGCGATCCGGGTAAAGTCAGCCAAGTGACGGGAAAGTATTTCCGAGTCGTTTCACAGTTGTCTTCAATAACTTGGTCACTCCTTTCTTGCGAGACATCCCCTAAAGTTAATCGTGAACGTACGCAGCCTTCATCGAAGAGACTAACTCCTTTCTTGCGAGACATCGCCTAAAGTTAATCGTGAACGTACGCAGCCTTCATCGAAGAGACTATCAAGCTCTTTAGACGTTCGTCGTCAAAAATTTTTCAAATAATGGAAGGTGCAACGCTGGCGCTTGGAAAGGTGATTAAAGACATCTTTCGAGGTGTTAGCCATTCATTATTAACATGGCTGCTAGTGGTACATACTGTACTACAAAATAAGACCGATTAAGTGCAGACATGCCCCCATTTCCCATTGCTTCACTGACGTATAATTGTACCGTAGCCCAATGGCGCGGCGTATCTTTTGAAAGTAGGTGACTGCTCACTAGCGGTTGCACACACGCGAGGTAATCTGAACCATTACTATAAATTTTCTAGTGAGCAACAGTTAAAGACCTGTATTTTGTTGGATACCTATAACACGGAGGGCGCGTGTGGCGCAGTGGTTGGAGGCGCCACTGCGGCGCGCACGTGAAAATGCGCCCATGGCTCACCAAGCCTTCCATCCCTCCGGGGTCGGCAAATTGGTACCAGACTTGTCTGGGAGGATAGCAGCACTGGCTCGATACATCGGCCGGCCACCGCGAGTCATTGTAAAGGCCAGATATGCATTCAATCACCTCCAACGATGCTTAATGAAGTCGAATGCATGGCGCATCCCTCAGGGATTGATCAACGCCGAGAGCTTTTTTTACTTATAACACGGACTATTTTCTAGATAGCGAGCTGCGATTGTGCTCGAACTCGTTTGATATGATTTTTGAACATTGGACACCCCTCATACATTAACTAAACGAAATATTATATTGGAATGAAGATCTACTATCCATCCAAATACCTGTTATCTATCGACTTTTCCTATTGTTGCTTTTCCTGACAGACGGAGAATGGGTGTGAACAGAAGTGAAGTTATCGTCAGAGAAACAATACCTACGGAGCTCTACAATAGTTTTCTTAGGTTAATGAGCAAATACGAAGTTGTTATAGAAAGTTAAATTTGATCGCCTATTGATTTTCTAAGAAAACGTTGATTATTCGTGCCGAAGTTAAGTGGCGGCCGGCTTTGAGCATCATTATAATGTTAAGTAGTGTGTGATTTTCGAAAAGGCTGAATTGCAAGAATGGAATAAGAAAGAAACTCGATCCGATTTTGTAAATCGTAGCACTTTTTGCAATCGACTCGTTTTCTCGCATTCGTCACCACGAAGGTCAATTGTTTTCCATGCGTGGGATCGCCTGCCTGTTTGAGTATTTTCGGTCTTCTTTACGAATGGTGTTGATTCCTACTCTATGGAATCCTGCGACGATCGTGCTATGGTATTACTAGGTCTTCAACACAAGCTGTGTTCAGTCATCGTCGATGGTAAGGAGTTTTTGCCAGCTGTTCTGTTGGCTATCTCTCGGCTCCAGAGTGATGAGAGGCTTGGTTGCCTCGGAACGGTCGAAGATCTCGGATATTTTGGACGACACCTCACCCACTCCGCTACTCAGACCTGATGGGAATATTTAGGAACAGCAACAGTATGTGATCAATGCGCCGGTACTATTAAGTGTTTAGAATTGAACCTGTGTTTAGAACAACATTGTTGAGACTTTCTCGATTTTAACTGCACATTAGGAAGGAGGTACATTTGTATGACTCTACTTCTAGTGAGAGTGCAAGGTTAAGCAAAGTACTCATTTTATTTAATGAGGTGCTTCATATTGATCTGAATTTTGAAATTCTTAGTTCACAAGTAAGTATACTTATCCGGTAACCAAAGTTCGAGCTAGGTTCATTGTACAACGAACACCTATTAATCTTTGTTAAGCAACCGTTCCTATTAAAATCCTATTAAAATAGTCCTGAAGGACAGTGGAGAAAACCATTTACGATCACTACTCAGATCTCTTAAATACCCACGCCCTCCTTCCCTTATATAAGATAAAGAAAGGGTATGTCGTTCCTTCGTTTCTCTCTATCAAAATCCGACATGTCATTTCGTCAGCGAGAAATCAAACAAAACCAAATTCGGGCAGCATAAGATCTGAACACCCGGAAAACTTTTCGCTATTGTTCATTAGCATCCGAGTTCAGTTCTTCACATGTTACTTGTCAGAATGCTAGATTCCCACTCAATAGAAGGGAGACTAGCAGAACAGTGCTATTGTTCGAGAAGGGTGGCCACCACGATATCGGCAGCGATCGCCCAATCTACTTCTTGTCTGACGTCTAAAAACTTTACGCTCGAGTAATCCTAAACACGATTGGCAAAACACTGGATGTAGGACAGCGATGTGAGCAAGCAGCGTTTCGAAAATGATTCCGTAGGATGGACCCCATCCACACGATGACAAGACTCATTGAAGTATCGCAGAAGTACGAGGGACTGCTCTGTCATACTTTCATCGGTTTGAAGAAAACTTTTGATTCAGTTGAGATAGAAGCAGTCACAAAAGCCCTGGACAACCAGGGTGTCTCTACTCAGCATATCATTATTCTTCGTGAGCCATATAAAAATTTCACAACCAAAACTTTGTTAGAATTACGACTGTCTTGGTCAGGAAACCAACATGATGAACAACTTAGCTCCAAAATTCAGTAGGAGGAAGCGACTGACTTGGGAATCTTTCAGGAGCATCGAGGAGATGGGAAGCAGAAAGAAGAACGGCCGCCTCCGTGCCAACTTTTTGAATCCATGGTCTTCTCTGCCTTAACATATGTGTCAGAAACCTGGTCGCTACGCAAGTAGTATGAATAATCAGTCATTGCTATGGAACACGTAGTCAAAAGGACGATGCAAGGTGTATTCCGTATGATGCAAACACCGTTTTATACGTCAAAGCGTCGAAGATAAGGTGGGCCGGATATGTAATGCGTATGAATGACAATCAATGGACAAGAGCCGAAAGTGACTGGATACTTCGTGGGACGTCAAACGCACAGCAGGAAGATCACCTACCCGATGGTCAGAGTTCTTGCCGAAAAACCTGGAAGAAAGATATGATGCTCGACGAGTCCCTAAAGCGAGGAGAACTCACTGGGCTACTCTTGCACGCGATAGGGAAAAATGGAGGATTTACTGGCGCCCGCTCGAATCACTCGACGATCAACGGAACTCCAAGTGATACAGGTGATACAGGTGATGTTGTTCTATAGATGAGCTTACACGGTGTTGCTGCCCATATCGCATATGTGATATGTGTTTTTCACGAAAAGCCTAGGATAAAGATACGATGACTCAAAAGACTGACTATCTATAAACCTCGCCATAGATAGTTGATATATTTATTTATGTGATCTTATAAACTGATCTTCTTTAGCGGATTCGAGGTTGGAATAGGTTTTCGTTGTCGTTGTCGTTGTTATTGGTGCTGTTGGTCGATGGCTGACGTAGCGCAGGAATCGAAAACATAAATGCGCAAAACCCTTGAGGCGTTTTGGAGAAAATTCAAAAATCACAGATAAGCCGAAAAGACGAATGCCTCACTATCACACGTGACCTAGCGCCCTATTTCAAAATGATATTTTGACCCCGGGGCAAACAAAACCAAATTCGGGCAGCATAAGATCTGAACACCCGGAAAACTTTTCGCTATTGTTCATTAGCATCCGAGTTCAGTTCTTCACATGTTACTTGTCAGAATGCTAGATTCCCACTCAATAGAAGGGAGACTAGCAGAACAGTGCTATTGTTCGAGAAGGGTGGCCACCACGATATCGGCAGCGATCGCCCAATCTACTTCTTGTCTGACGTCTAAAAACTTTACGCTCGAGTAATCCTAAACACGATTGGCAAAACACTGGATGTAGGACAGCGATGTGAGCAAGCAGCGTTTCGAAAATGATTCCGTAGGATGGACCCCATCCACACGATGACAAGACTCATTGAAGTATCGCAGAAGTACGAGGGGTCATGAGAAGTGTCATACTTTCATCGGTTTGAAGAAAACTTTTGATTCAGTTGAGATAGAAGCAGTCACAAAAGCCCTGGACAACCAGGGTGTCTCTACTCAGCATATCATTATTCTTCGTGAGCCATATAAAAATTTCACAACCAAAACTTTGTTAGAATTACGACTGTCTTGGTCAGGAAACCAACATGATGAACAACTTAGCTCCAAAATTCAGTAGGAGGAAGCGACTGACTTGGGAATCTTTCAGGAGCATCGAGGAGATGGGAAGCAGAAAGAAGAACGGCCGCCTCCGTGCCAACTTTTTGAATCCATGGTCTTCTCTGCCTTAACATATGTGTCAGAAACCTGGTCGCTACGCAAGTAGTATGAATAATCAGTCATTGCTATGGAACACGTAGTCAAAAGGACGATGCAAGGTGTATTCCGTATGATGCAAACACCGTTTTATACGTCAAAGCGTCGAAGATAAGGTGGGCCGGATATGTAATGCGTATGAATGACAATCAATGGACAAGAGCCGAAAGTGACTGGATACTTCGTGGGACGTCAAACGCACAGCAGGAAGATCACCTACCCGATGGTCAGAGTTCTTGCCGAAAAACCTGGAAGAAAGATATGATGCTCGACGAGTCCCTAAAGCGAGGAGAACTCACTGGGCTACTCTTGCACGCGATAGGGAAAAATGGAGGATTTACTGGCGCCCGCTCGAATCACTCGACGATCAACGGAACTCCAAGTGATACAGGTGATACAGGTGATGTTGTTCTATAGATGAGCTTACACGGTGTTGCTGCCCATATCGCATATGTGATATGTGTTTTTCACGAAAAGCCTAGGATAAAGATACGATGACTCAAAAGACTGACTATCTATAAACCTCGCCATAGATAGTTGATATATTTATTTATGTGATCTTATAAACTGATCTTCTTTAGCGGATTCGAGGTTGGAATAGGTTTTCGTTGTCGTTGTCGTTGTTATTGGTGCTGTTGGTCGATGGCTGACGTAGCGCAGGAATCGAAAACATAAATGCGCAAAACCCTTGAGGCGTTTTGGAGAAAATTCAAAAATCACAGATAAGCCGAAAAGACGAATGCCTCACTATCACACGTGACCTAGCGCCCTATTTCAAAATGATATTTTGACCCCGGGGTGTGTCTTGCTTGCGACTCCACGTGAACAATGCGTGGACCAGTCCCACTCGTAACACCGCGGTGAGTAGCCTTTCTGTTCAATATGGTGTAGACCTACATTTGACCGTAACATCTTGGCCCACCATCTATTTAAACGTTTGATCTTTATTAATACTTTAGCCCTTTTTTCCACGGAATAATTGAAGTATTCTGATATAAAATACGTCCAGGCTCTGAGGAAGGCGAAATCGCCGAAACTTCAGCCATCGACCAACAACACCAACAACAACGACAACGAAGACCTATACCAACCTCGCATCAGCTAAAGAAGATCAGTTTATAAGATCATACAAATAAAGTTATGATGCTCAACGAATCTCTAGAGCTAATGGAACCTAGTGGGCTACCCTTCCACGCGACAGGGAAAAATGGAAGACTTACTGGCGCCAGCTTGAGTCGCTCGGCGATCAGCGGAACGACAGGTGATACATGTGATTAAAATAGTCGCTTAACATTTCGTCTTACATCATTTTTTACTAAATCGACGTGACGGAATCTCGTTCCATTGCTTAATTATGTAGGCAGTTAGCATAAACACCAATAGAAAGATCTGTCTGAGGCACCACTGAGGAGGGAAGCACTGTGTGGCGTCTTTTCGTGTTTATCTCGTAATGGAATCGTGTGATCGCGCATGACTATGCACCGTAATGCATCACCATAATGACATTCTATTGCCTTTTTTTTTTGTTTTCCCTATTTATCATTCAGAGCAATTCAGTGGAAAGGAGAATATGGACTTTAGAGATAAGGAAAAACGAATCTGTTCCTCAACTTTTAACATATGCGAGGGAGAATTCCAGGCCGTAGCTAATCATCTTTTTCCGAATCCCTCCTGCGACCGGGTGTGTTGACGTCGATGTACTGATTCCGATAAGCTGAATACGCGTCTATAGGTAATTGAGCGTGCGGGCAACTCGGCGGTGATGACGGCAATCATTCGGAACTAAATGTATCATCATTGGGCACATTCCAACTAATCATCCTTTGCTATTGTGCGCTATGTAGCTCCACAGAGAGTCCAGTTGTCTTTCAACGATTGTTTGTCAATCAGTCGCTTCCCACACTGTGCTTCTTGGTTTGAAATCGAACCTTGAGTGGTTCGTACATTTGCGTTAAGCTGACGGCATTTGCGATTGACCTTCCTTGCACGAAGAATGAACCCTTCCTTTCTAGTAATAGACACAATAACACTATTCTGTACTCACTAGCGGCTGACTGATACGTTACAAGACGGTCAGGTGGCCACGAAAAATATTTTCGTGTTGAAGTTCAACATAGAACAGATTGTATTCGTTGCAGGCCAATCGAAAAAAAGAAGAATCTCAAGTTTTCTGCAGATTGTTATCCAACGGTGAACATCTTGATGATTACGTAATAAGCAATCTTATCAGTATTGGCGGATTTGGACAGGTGATGCTATGGGAGTACAAGAAACGAGTAGAGATCTCTGAAATGTTGATGGGAGCTTTTAGGTGTATACAGGTTTCCATCGTTCAACGAACAAACGAGTAGCGATTAAAGTGGAGTCGTTGATGGCTTTGGTCAGTTTACTACATCACTGATATTTTCACTTACACGACTAAGTGAAATTCAACGGATCATTACTGCTCTGGTACTACATTTTCAGATTCCACTTCTACGAAATGAAGCGACATGTTTAAAATTCCTAAACTCCCGTCATAATCCTTACGGTGATAAGCCACGCGAGCCGATTCTTCGCTATATGACATATGGAAGAACGGAAAAGCTCAGATACTTAGTGCGTCACTGGTCCGAACAAAGATGAACTATCACGTATATCTTTCTGTTCTTCTTTCATAATCTTCTAAAATGCCATACTTTAAGGTTATGGATCACTGCGGTTCGAACTTACGTGAGCTGAAAAAGGCAACGCCTGAAGACAAATTTAGGTGAGCATGACATCAAGCCGTTCCACTGACTATTATCCCAAACTTAGAACAGTTTGGGACTTAGTTTCGCTCGTTCCAGTTAGTGTAGTATGCAAATTGGTGATAATAAAATAATATTTCTTTCCTTTGACGACCTAGCTGTGATCGCTTAGGTCGTTAACGGTGGTGTGGTATGTAGTATGTGTACCCTACACTTCTGCATTGTTCATTGCCAATACACTTGGGATTCTGAAAGTTTTGAAGCGATTTTTTGCAGAAATTTGAAAAAAAAATTATACAATGGATGTGGCCTTCCTAGTGAGCAATGACGGCTGGTTGCCTATATATTACCTGATTGCCAGTATATTGACCCGTGAAGGTCATAGCAGTCCAGAACTTCTCTATCTCGAATGATGTTCGTGTTTGACAGCAGCTTACTGACAATTAGATCAGTAGAAGAATTTTATGTTGTTTGAATTTTTTGCAGAAATTTGAAAAAAAATTATGCAATGGATGTGGCCTTCCTAGTGAGCAATGACCGCTGGTTGCCTATATATTACCTGATTGCCAGTATATTGACCCGTGAAGGTCATAGCAGTCCAGAACTTCTCTATCTCGAATGATGTTCGTGTTTGACAGCAGCTTACTGACAATTAGATCAGTAGAAGAATTTTATGTTGTTTGAATTCCAGCATGACTACATCGCTGTGGATCATGGAACGGATGGTGTCGGGTATACAGTTCATTCACTCTCACGGATGGTTGCATAGGTGATTTTTGGACGACGTTATGCATTCTGTAACCTTTGAATCTTCCTGAAAGTAGAAGGAGAAATTTTTGAATCTGATTTCAGGGATGTGAAACCAGAGAATTTCTGCATAGGCGACAATGAGCCTCATAAACTATACCTCATTGACTTCGGCATGTGTAGGAAAGGAAATTTCAAATCCTTTTTTTAATAACGCAGAATATTCATAGACTAAAATGATGCCGAAATATTTGCAAAACTCTGGACCGCAGGTGTCTTCGGTGGGAAGCGCTATTACACTTTCCGGGAGCTAACGCGTTCACCACCATACTGTGCGGGTCCACACACGTAATTCCCTGCCAAGAAAAATTATAACAGGCACTAAATAAAAAGTTAACATTAGAAATCATACATTAGTTCCAGGTTCTTCAGAAATACTGATGGTTCCTATAAGGAGCGAAAACCTACAAGTCCATTTCATGGTACAGTTCGATATGCGTCGTTGAACACTCACAATAGACAGGTGGTTACCTGGAGTGTGTTGAAACTTCCATGCTACGATTTGATGTGTCATCGTGGCATGGTGCTGCATAGCAGAGTCAGTGCTGATGCCTTCCAAAACGTTGTCTGGTAACAGTTTGCCGGCCCCGGAGGGATGGAAGTCTTGGTGGGCCCTGTGGAGCAGGGTCGAACCCATGTGTACTGCAGGGCATCCTAGCGACTGCGTTACACACGGTCTCAACACGAGCACTAGAGTAGATTATAAGAATTTTTCAGTAATCAAGATCAAATTTCACTATAAATCGAAGCAAGTTTATCATCGAAGTTCTCATAGGACCAATGTCGCTGGGACGACTTGTGGTCAATCTTCTACATCACCATCGAAAACATGGTTGGTGCACTTCCGTGGCGATTTATTTCTGACAGGAAAAGGGTAGCCGAGATGAAAACCACCTACGATTTCACCACGCTACAATATGGAGAAGTGAGTTGTTTCTCGTTGTTATACGATCGCTGCCAGCACTCTTTCCAAGCATATTAGTGGCACACTGTTATTAAATACGCGAATGCTTACTATAACAATTATTCGCTGATTTGTCAGAAAGCCGCTAGAGTATATTTTTGTAAAATGTCGAACACTTTCCTTGAGCAAATGACTGTCGAACTGTGTAGTAAAGTGGTAGTCAGTTGCCGTAAAGTCCGATGCTTGTTGGATAAGGAAGATTTTCACACTTCCACTGCTTCAACTTCTACAAAGTAAGTTGTATAACGTATGATCGGCAATTGGTCAATTATAGTGACTAATACCACTGCCATTTTTGATGTATTCATGGATTTCACGGATTGGTTGTGATCCTCCTCTTATCAACCGTTTTCCTAAGATTCACAAAGTTACAAAGTTATGGATTAATCGAGCAAAAGGCCGCCAAGTGGTCATCATTGTGAAAAACCACCTCTACATAGTGTCTAGGAATAGCCTGATCTCTATCCAGATAGTATGCTAAACCTCGCTGGTCCTCGTATAAGATGCACTTATCCTCACGTATCACAGTGTAACCAGAAAATGGCTCGTTTTTTTCTTCGTAAAAAGCTCAAAGTGAATTTTTTAACAATGATCTACATGCTGATCATTTAAATCGTGCTTTACAATTTAATCGAACATTTTAACCTTTACAATGCCTTCAAAATGACGAGCGCCTGCTGTCCGACTAACTTTAGGTTCTTCCACAACCACTGGACTTGCTTATGTAGGGACGGTTTCGATTATCATCTTTAGATGGTCGTTGTCAACTACTTATGACCGTCTTCAGCCTTCTTTGTCATTAAGATTCATATTGTTGGCAGGAGCATCCCAGACTAATCTGCTCCCGGCGGGTCCTGAAGCGATTTCCTGCCCTATGCTTAATATTTAGAGTTGTCCTCACCAACGTCTACATAATTTTAATACATAATTTCGAACCTATGAAACGAAACGATACCGTTTTTTCTTTGAGTACATTAATTAATTTTTCAATTGAAAAATTTGGTAAATTACGAATTATGAAAGGCATTAAAAGCAAATAACTCAAAAGACCGACTTTCTATAAACCTCGGCACAAATAGTTGATATAATCTTAACCGTTTTTGTTTACTGCCTACTCTTTTTGATGGCAGGGTATATTGCGAAATATAACTCTAATGAAGCTGAGATATTTGCAAAACTCTGGACCGAGGCACTGAACAAAACGGTTAAGATTGTGATTATAACTAAAGCCTCAGCTTAATTGGGTTCATTGCCGATTTGTGCTCCCCAGATCAATCCCGCTGACGGGTGATTGCTTATGATAGAGATCAATAAAACTAGTTGAGAGACAGGCGAAACGAAGGACCCGCATGGTGTGGTGGTGAGCGCTTTACTCCCCGGAAAGTACAATAAGGCGTTTGTCCCCTACCATAGGCACCTGCGGTCCAGACTTTTGCAAATATCTCAGCTTCATTAAGGTTATAGTTGATATATTTATTTATGTGATCTTATGAACTGATCTTCTTCAGTTGATGCGAGGTTGGTATAGATCTTCGTTGTCCTCGTTGTTGTTGGCGTTCTTGGTCGATGGCCGACGTTTCGGCGATCTCGCTTTCCTTAGAGCCTGGGCGTATTTTATATAAGAATATTTTAATTATTAGGTGGAGAAAAGGTAAAAGAAAAGACTTATGTGTTAATGAAGATCAAACTTTTAAATAGACGCCATATTGAACAGAAAGGCTACTCACCGTGCCGATACGAGTGGAACTGGCCCACGCGTTGTTCATGTGGGGTTGCGAGCGAGACTCATCCAGGGGTCAAAATATCATTTTGAAATAGTGCTCCAAGTGACGTGTGATAGTGAGACATTCGTCTTTTCGGTTTATCTGTGAATTTTCGAAATATATCCAAAACGCCTCAAGAGTTTTGCGCGTTGATGTTTTCGATTCCTGGGCTAGGATCCACACAATCACTTCGAAATCATCGCCATTGCGCTTTTGTGCCCACTAAATGGTATTCCTGATTCGAGCAGTGGTGACCATCTGTGGTCCATCAACTGTCACCAATCTGACGCTGAAAAAGTCGAAGACGCTAAAACACTAGTTGAATAAAAGTTTATACAACCTCAAATTTCTTTAATCCTTCAAGGAACTTATAAACTGATCTTCTTTAGCTGATACGAGGTTCGCATTGGTCATCGTTGTCGTTGTCGTTATTGCTGGTGTTGTTGGTCGATGGTTGACGTTACGGCGATTTCACCTTCCTCATAGCCTGGACGAAATTTATATGAACATACTTTACTTATTCATAAAAGAAAAGACTTATGTATTAATGAAGATCAAACTTTTAAATAGACGCCACATTGAACAGAAAGGCTACTCACCGTGCTGATACGAGTGGAACTGGCCCACGCGTTGTTCATGTGGGGTTGCGAGTGAGACCCATCCAGGCCTCAAAATGTCATTTTGAAATAGCGCTTTAGGTCATGTGTGATAATGAAGCATTCGTCCTTCCAGTTCATCTTTGGATTTTCGAAATATATCCAAAACGCCTCGAGAGTTTTGCGCGCTTTCGATCTCGATTCCTGCGCTAGGATCCACACAGTCACTTCAAAATCATCGCCATTGCGCTTTTGTACCTTATGCATACCTAGAAGAGTGTTTTGACGAATTTTTACTTTCCCATCTAGATGTTCTTTTATGCGGACACAAAGTGATTTACCCATTTCCCCAATATTTTCCTCACCGCATGCGTTACATGAGATCAAGTATATTATACCTGAACTCATGTAATCCCCGTCTCTCCCGTTGGGACAGATCATACAGTTTTTTAGTTGTTCAATCTTCAGGTAGTCTGGAAAGTATTTTGCACAAATTTGAGAGTCGGCCATGGCACAGCGTTTAGCACAAAGCCTTACTATCGCTTTCATGTCTAGGGTGGAAGCTCCAGTTCTCGATCACCAACCCTTACTCTACTGTCGATACATAGACGACTGATTGTTCCACAGAAGAACAGATGGATGAGTGCTTTGATTTGTTAAACCGACAGCGAAAGTATATAAAATTTACACGAGAAAAACCATCCGAAAACTGGCTTCCATTCGTAAACATGCAAATAAAGCTCTCAGAAAGTGGCTGTGTAACAAAATGATATCGTAAGCCAAGTAGTAAAAACATATTAGTTCACTACTTTTCCTCTCACCCTTCACACATGAAAAAAACACTTATCAAAAATGTGTGCTGTACGGCTAAAAATGTGTGCACAGGAGAAGAGAAAAGGAAGGAATCGGAAAACCTGGCACGAAAAATAGCCATTTCCAATGGCTACGAAGTAAAAGCCACTCTGGTTAGACATAAGCGTAGGGTGGTTTGCCAAAATAATGTTTCAAACGTAAGTAAGATTCCCTTCAAGCTACCCTTTATATAAAATGTAGTAACTTACGCCATTAAGAAATGCTTAAGAAAAAGTGGTCTTGAAAATTATGTGCACAGGAGAAGAGAAAAGGAAGGAATCGGAAAACCTGGCACGAAAAATAGCCATTTCCAATGGCTACGAAGTAAAAGCCACTCTGGTTAGACATAAGCGTAGGGTGGTTTGCCAAAATAATGTTTCAAACGTAAGTAAGATTCCCTTCAAGCTACCCTTTATATAAAATGTAGTAACTTACGCCATTAAGAAATGCTTAAGAAAAAGTGGTCTTGAAAATTATGTAACGATTATTGACATCCCACCCTACGCCGTCAGTTCGTTCGCAACCGTTTCTATGATCGTTTGTGCAGCTCAGAAAACTGTATGACTTGTCCTAACAGGAGAGACAGGGATTACATGAGTTCAGGTATAATATACTTGATCTCATGTAACGCATGCGGTGAGGAATACATTGGGGAAACGGGTAGACCACTTTGTGTCCGCATAAAAGAACACCGAGGTGGGAAAGTTAAAATACGTCAAAACACTCCTCTTGGTACGCATAGGGCACAAAAGCGCAATGGCGATGATTTCGAAGTGATTGTGTGGATCCTAGCCCAGGAATCGAAAACATCAACGCGCAAAACTCTTGAGGCGTTTTGGATATATTTCGAAAATTCACAGATAAACCGAAAAGACGAATGTCTCACTATCACACGTCACTTGGAGCACTATTTCAAAATGATATTTTGACCCCTGGATGAGTCTCGCTCGCAACCCCACATGAACAACGCGTGGGCCAGTTCCACTCGTATCGGCACGGTGAGTAGCCTTTCTGTTCAATATGGCGTCTATTTAAAAGTTTGATCTTCATTAACACATAAGTCTTTTTCTCCACCTAATAATTAAAGTATTCTTATATAAAATACATCCAGGCTCTGAGGAAAGCGAGATCGCTGAAACGTCGGCCATCGACCAACAACACCAACAACAACGAGGACAGCGAAGACCTACACCAACCTCGCATCAGCTAAAGAAGATCAGTTTGTAGGATGATATAAATAAATAAAGACAAATAGTTCGAAACAAATGAAGATGTACAACAACAAGGCTAATGATAAGTATTTTAGTCAAATTGTATCCATAACTTTCGTAGCGGGACAGAAAATGGGAGTTGCCCCACTTGCATTGACCTCGCCTCATGGAATTGCGTGCCATTTCTGGCAGAATAGAAAGATCTGGTCATTTTTCTTTTCTGGAGTGCGATGGCACATTAGCACACAATAGCAGTCCGTTTAGCCCACACACACATCAAAACTGTTCTGGAAAGAGAAGAACAGATGGATGAGTGCTTTGATTTGTTAAACCGACAGCGAAAGTATATAAAATTTACACGAGAAAAACCATCCGAAAACTGGCTTCCATTCGCAAACATGCAAATAAAGCTCTCAGAAAGTGGCTGTGTAACAAAATGATATCGTAAGCCAAGTAGTAAAAACATATTAGTTCACTACTTTTCCTCTCACCCTTCACACATGAAAAAAACACTTATCAAAAATGTGTGCTGTACGGCTAAAAATGTGTGCACAGGAGAAGAGAAAAGGAAGGAATCGGAAAACCTGGCACGAAAAATAGCCATTTCCAATGGCTACGAAGTAAAAGCCACTCTGGTTAGACATAAGCGTAGGGTGGTTTGCCAAAATAATGTTTCAAACGTAAGTAAGATTCCCTTCAAGCTACCCTTTATATCAAATGTAGTAACTTACGCCATTAAGAAATGCTTAAGAAAAAGTGGTCTTGAAAATTATGTAACGATTATTGACATCCCACCCTACGCCGTCAGTTCGTTCGCAACCGTTTCTATGATCGTTTGTGCAGCTCAGAAAACTGTATGACTTGTCCTAACAGGAGAGACAGGGATTACATGAGTTCAGGTATAATATACTTGATCTCATGTAACGCATGCGGTGAGGAATACATTGGGGAAACGGGTAGACCACTTTGTGTCCGCATAAAAGAACACCGAGGTGGGAAAGTTAAAATACGTCAAAACACTCCTCTTGGTACGCATAGGGCACAAAAGCGCAATGGCGATGATTTCGAAGTGATTGTGTGGATCCTAGCCCAGGAATCGAAAACATCAACGCGCAAAACTCTTGAGGCGTTTTGGATATATTTCGAAAATTCACAGATAAACCGAAAAGACGAATGTCTCACTATCACACGTCACTTGGAGCACTATTTCAAAATGATATTTTGACCCCTGGATGAGTCTCGCTCGCAACCCCACATGAACAACGCGTGGGCCAGTTCCACTCGTATCGGCACGGTGAGTAGCCTTTCTGTTCAATATGGCGTCTATTTAAAAGTTTGATCTTCATTAACACATAAGTCTTTTTCTCCACCTAATAATTAAAGTATTCTTATATAAAATACATCCAGGCTCTGAGGAAAGCGAGATCGCTGAAACGTCGGCCATCGACCAACAACACCAACAACAACGAGGACAGCGAAGACCTACACCAACCTCGCATCAGCTAAAGAAGATCAGTTTGTAGGATGATATAAATAAATAAAGACAAATAGTTCGAAACAAATGAAGATGTACAACAACAAGGCTAATGATAAGTATTTTAGTCAAATTGTATCCATAACTTTCGTAGCGGGACAGAAAATGGGAGTTGCCCCACTTGCATTGACCTCGCCTCATGGAATTGCGTGCCATTTCTGGCAGAATAGAAAGATCTGGTCATTTTTCTTTTCTGGAGTGCGATGGCACATTAGCACACAATAGCAGTCCGTTTAGCCCACACACACATCAAAACTGTTCTGGAAAGTGATCTTCATTAACACATAAGTCTTTTTCTCCACCTAATAATTAAAGTATTCTTATATAAAATACATCCAGGCTCTGAGGAAAGCGAGATCGCTGAAACGTCGGCCATCGACCAACAACACCAACAACAACGAGGACAGCGAAGACCTACACCAACCTCGCATCAGCTAAAGAAGATCAGTTTGTAGGATGATATAAATAAATAAAGACAAATAGTTCGAAACAAATGAAGATGTACAACAACAAGGCTAATGATAAGTATTTTAGTCAAATTGTATCCATAACTTTCGTAGCGGGACAGAAAATGGGAGTTGCCCCACTTGCATTGACCTCGCCTCATGGAATTGCGTGCCATTTCTGGCAGAATAGAAAGATCTGGTCATTTTTCTTTTCTGGAGTGCGATGGCACATTAGCACACAATAGCAGTCCGTTTAGCCCACACACACATCAAAACTGTTCTGGAAAAGAAACTAAATATCTCTGCGTTTGCATCATTTCTGTCATACAAACAGGATCCGTCTATGCCGCGTCCTCTACGACTGCTCGCTTGTCATCTATACGAGTCTTTCCATGAGCAGGACTCAAGTTTTTACACTACACCTCCGTACAGCTGCATTATTCGCGAAGTGGTAAGCTGATTTCTAAGTGATTACTTTATGACCATAGTTCCAACTAAAAATAGGAATCGTCTTCGAACATGAAGAGGACATTGCGCATTCTATACAATCACATTTCGTGGCGTTCGCAGTGGACGATATGCAGTGCATTTTTTCTCAATGGTTTTTTTTGTTGCACAGAACTGTTTTACTACACTT
The DNA here is from genome assembly GCA_009735665.1 of Angiostrongylus cantonensis. Lineage (NCBI taxonomy): Eukaryota > Metazoa > Nematoda > Chromadorea > Rhabditida > Metastrongylidae > Angiostrongylus > Angiostrongylus cantonensis. Next base: position 543,269 of record MQTX01000099.1, read on the forward strand.
TTTGTAATCCAGCAATAGTTGACGTCGTGTGCACCGCTGAGCCGTTTTAAGGTAAATGAGTTGAACTACCGGCACTTCCATCAGAACTCACGACTCGACTGGGAAGTGACACGAAAGCCGTGCCGATGCGATGGTGTTCATATTTTTGTTCACGTTCTGTCTTTTCTGCATTGGAAATCATGAAAGCATTCAACCATACAATAAAGAAGTTTTCAGTATTTCGACAACTACCGTCAGGGTAACAATCGATCACCGAGGTCAGAACAGTCGCTTTTTGATTGCAACAACAAATGCTCATTCTATTGCTTCTAAGGAAAATCGATGTCTTTGAAAAATGTCCAGAGAAAAATGGTAGTTGTAAAAAAGAAGCTGTACTGTAATATGATAATAGGCACATTGAATTAGCATTGTTTTGGAACGTCTTCCGAGAATTGTATGAACCGATTCGTTGACGGTTCGTGTTCGCGATCGCATGTCGATGTCTTATCGATGACTGTCATTTTAGTTGTATCTTTATGCTCAAAGATGAGGAGTCTGTCATTCATTCTTTTGCCTTCGTTTTGTCTCATAAACGGTTCTTCAGCGGTCGTGCAGTTTTAACCACTATTACAAAATTATTTGCAGCCACCCTCCAGAACGTCATGCGAACATTGGAATGGGATAATATGGGAGTGAAAATCGATGGTCGGCAGATACATCACCTTCGCTTTGGTGATGATATAGTTCTTATAACACCAGACATTAGCCAAGTGGAACGTATGCTTGCGGACTTTGATAAAGCGTGTGGAAAGATTGGTCTTTGACTAAAATCAATTTCGAATCACATGGCCATAAAAATTTTGAGTTTAGGAGCAAAGCTTGCGGAGAAGTCTCTCATGAAATACAACGAATCGTACGGAAACAGTACAATTCCCATTTGACTGGTACATTCCCAGTAGATGCAGGGTCGTGAAGGGTTCCTGGAATTTTAAGACAGCCTTGCTACTGTGGGTAATTCGTTATCACAATTTCCGATCCACGTAAATCACAAGGAAGCAGCTAAGTTTCTTCCATTACAGATCCAGTTCGTTCCGCACGTTTACACGTAGCTGGTTTTTTCATGGAATTGTAGACAGTAGGTAGCACTGGTGAAATGATGAATCGATCGCCGATCTTATTGTTTGACACGTAGGAACACTTCCCCATTACCACTTAACAAATTCTATCTGACTAAACTCATTCACGTTTCTCTAAAAACCTATGAAACACAAGTACAATACTGGCATTATCGTGGGCCATAAATCTAATGCCACATGCACCAGACAGCCAAAAAAAACATCGACAAACCACAAGAGCACTGGAATTCTCTAGAACAACTTCAATTTAAAGTAAACACGGTTACAAATGAATAACTGGTAATAATACAGGTCTCGGCCTGAGATACTTATTAAGAAAAATGACGTTGAAATCCTTATCATTGTTCTCGCTGTTCCTCTGGATCAGCTGTGGTGCTCGTTGTTTTCCTCAGTCGTACTTCTCAACAGCGGTTTCCTCATCGACGACGGTGTCCATCAACAGCACTTCTGCCAGATACCTTCAATGAATTGTTAAAATTTCTTAGGATTTGCTATAGCTCTAAGGTAATCTGCAAATGGCGCTCAACTAAGCAATTCAATGCGAATTTATGTAGATGAGCTTTCCGTCTTTCTAGACGTGACATTTTCACTGTAATTTATCACAAAAGAAGGGAGCGTGTGGCGCAGTGCTTGGAGGCGCCACTGCGACACGCACGTGGAATCGATCTCCGCGCCCATGGCCCATCAAGCCTTCCATCCCTCCGGGGTCGGCAAATTGGTACCAGACTTGTCTGGGAGGAAAGCAGCACTGGCTCGATACATCGGCAGGCCACTGCAACTCATTGTAAAGGCCAGATATGCATTCAATCACCTCCAACGATGCTTAATGAAGTCGAATGCATGGCGCATCCCTCAGGGATTGATCAACGCCGAGAGCTTTACCCTTTATCACAAACAGCTTATAAAAAATGTCTTCCATTATAAATTATGGTGTAAAGCTTACCACTGCATTCGGTTACAGTAAACAAATTCACAGGATTTTTATTATCTAAAAATCGTATTGGCATTAAATATCACCAAGTCAATGGTAACCGATTTCTTCCACAAACTCGTCAATTTACAGGTGCAGAAACAATATGAAAGTGTATGAAAAAAAACATTCTCTACAGCTGGTGCTCCTCGCACACAATGAAGTTTAAGCGGCAATAAAGATGAAAACATTCAAGTGGCTCGTAGAGAAACCGAACTGATTATCCTACAGATTGAAGAAGATGTTTGTGATGGTGGTAACGGAGTGGTTAATGATGTAGTCCATCAGGAAGCAAGGTGCTGGTTCGACCTCTCAACGCTCTTGTCCAATCTACGTAGGAACTCCTTAGTTCGGCAATCTCTAAGATCATAAGGAGGATCGACTCAACCAGTATTCTAGGACATTCTTTAAAAAAAACCAAATGCTAAGTCAGCAGCTTAAACAACACGTGAAACGTTCGCAGACCTTTGTGGACTATGTGTGAGAGGGAAACCAATTGTATTCAAGAGGTGAAAGTAGTACAATTTCAAGAGATGCTGAAATTCACACAGTAGATGTGACGATGGGTCATGTAAAATAAATGTTGGTCCATGTGATACGCCTTCGGGAAAGTCAACAGAATTTGATGAGGACTGGTTAAATGACCTAAGCAAATGTAACCTTGTGACACTTGAAATCGATGTGGAAGGTGTAGTACTTAAAACATTAGTATTAGATCAGTTGAGTGAAAATGACGAAGCGATGCGTCATGGTCCATTCTTTATTACTCTCATCAAATAGCTAAATCTCGCTCCACCACCTTCGCCGCTATATTCGCCTCTTTTCCTGCAGCTGATTATCATGGTAAAGACTGAGACGACCACTAATCTCACCGAGTTCATTGCGTTATAGCAAATAAGTTGTATACGAGCACTAAATGGCCATTCTTCGTCTCAGAAATATAAGCTAATTCTCAATTCACTTCATCAACAAAGATTGAGAATTCATTGCGTTATAGCAAATAAGCTGTATACGAGCACTAAATGGCCATTCTTCGTCTCAAAAATATAAGCTAATTCTCAATTCACTTCATCAACAAAGATTGAGATCAATGCTGTCATACGCTCAGCTTGTTTTGTGGTTTAATGCGAGTTCTACTGTTTAGAAAGAGATTACCTTCACGACGGTTTACCGCTTTACCGTGGCTGGGAGGTGTGCCTGGGTATCGCTCTGCGATATACACAGCGAGGGCTAGATCCCCCAGCACGGTCTCCTAAGCTGAGAAGGAGTTCCGCGTATCCACCATGAAGCCCAGCTAAGAATAAACCAATACCGGGATCCGTCACTGTCCTGATACAAAACTAGCCGCGTGGTGGCAAATCTTCTGATCCACAAGGGCAGCGACTGCTTGTAGTGGCGACAACCTGGGGCACACTTTGGCCTGACTGACCTCGGGACTTCAGGGAACCACAATGGATAAACCAGCACAACGTCGAGGAGGTGAAGGTATGCTAGGGCCTGCATAACCAGTGAGAATGGCCCACCCAGTTATCCAAGTATATAAGAAATAGATTACTACGACTCGGATAACGGACATTCTCGCCTGTACATAGCAAAAAAAAGGATGTTATAATTGTGCCACTTCGTGCAATCGTACAAAAGATAACAAGTAAAAAGTGGAAGATCACTCTAAGGAATGCCATAACCCTGATGATCACTCAAGCAAATCTACTTCTTCGTAAACTACCAGCTTTAGTTGGGGAAAAAATGCTTTTTATTGAGACCTTTCAAAAAATATTTTACAATATCGTCTATCCACTAAGAATTCGCGCATAAAGTAAAATTTATGGATAATATATTTCCTGTATAAAAAGTGAAATAGACAAAGAGAATCCTAGATTTAATGAGAGCTAATGATTGAATTAAATTATGTTGTTCCTGTACATCCATTGAACTTAAAACTTGATTAATACTTGATAGTCGTGGGGTTCAGTCCCAATCTCAGCACAATTTTCAACTGACTGGTACTGGCTAGTTGGGTAGGAAATTTCTTTTCTTAAGTCGAGAGGTATCCATCATGGTTTTGGGATCGCTTGGTATTGCAGGCAATCGCCGAATTTCATGGAGTGGAAGATTTGCCTGCGCAGAAATAGGTTCAGCGCTGAACAAAGACGATTACTGGTTTTCGTTCACTCTTTGGTTAGCCTTTGAATGAAAATGCTGATCTTCTCCCAACTATGTGACCTTATCGAGCGATGAACTCTACTGCTGCGCATCACAATTCAAGATCGCGGAGAAATATGCCTTCTTCGTTAAGGTGGTGCAAAACCAGCGAAACTTCGGAACGGGAGAATGTTATTAAAAAACACGAAAGGCACCCTAGGTATACACATTAAATTTTGTTGACTTGCATTTGTATCTTTTCACAGAAAAAATGAGGAAGGCGATATGAGATTGAAAGAGCTAACGAAAATTTAAGGATACGATGATATTGGTATCTGGTTAGGACGCAGATAACAGAGTGGTGATGATGCCGATCATCACAAACGAGCTGCTGTTGCGATCCCGGTCCGGATTCACCAATCCTCTCATCCTTCCGGAGACGAGAGATTGATATAGGACTGGTCCGGGAAGAAATCACTCTTTGAAAACCAAGTGAGAACGCTCTACTCGGCTACTTCCGGACTCCAGAAAGACTAGACTCGACTAGCTTTCTACGACATTAAAGATGAAATGAAAATTCTCAAGTAGCAGCCGAAACCACAAGTAAAAGTCGGAAGACGTTCGTGGTGGGTGCGAGGAAACGAATCGAATATGATAAGTGCTGGAATCCGCAGAGCAGATGTGAAACACGCGTCATGTAAAAAAAAAAAAAATAGAAAAAAGTACCCGTTTAAGAGTTGATGTGCACGACGGCGCTTGATGATAACACCTTGTGGGACTCACGTTGTTTCAATAATAATGCTATCATTGAGAAATAGAAGTAATCGTCTTAGACTCACCATCCAATGAGTGGACAAAGCCAGTAGATTAGCAGATGACCAACATGGGTCAGACCTTCGCAATTGAACGTACAAGCCCATGCTACCAGAGGATTGGCGTACATTCCAGTGTAATTTATTCCTAAACAATTGGACCACTCATTATGGAGGTATTTACCATTCACACATGGATATCTCTTTTGTGAATAATTATGTGCAAATAAGTCGTGCGGTCAGGTGTGTTCTCCCAAGGGGGCAGTTAACTATTGAACCCGAACCAAAAGCGACAACGTACTTGCTATGATATGCGCGTGGATTCTGACGACGACTTTTTCATTTCTGCTATTCCGGACTGATTTCTAGCTTTGTACGTATGCAAGCAAAAACATGGATATGTGAGTAGGTGTGCAATGTTGTACATGTGTTGTAAAGTAACACACACAGTATCCTTCACGTCGATTCAGTCAAATGCTTAGATCTTAAATGAAGAAGCGATTTCTAGTTCTATTCTTATAAGCCCTGCGTGTACTCTGCAGCACTCCGAAAAGTTAGTGACAAGGTGTGAATGCACTCAACCTTGTCCCACTATCCAATATGAGTTCAGAGATCTATTATGAATGTTCCATCCGACGAAAGCAGAACCCCATAAGAAGAACATGGAAATTTTATGTTCACATTGAGATGAACGGAGCCTTTACTGGTAATTTTTCGTGTCCCTTCACAGTAATGGGTAGCATAAGAAGGTGATAGAAACTAGAGGCGATGACACAAACGGATTAAACTGCAATCGTTTAGTGTAACTGGCCCTCAAAAATACTTAGTTGTCCATAGTCTGCAGGTGGATAAACTATTCCTACGCTTGTTCAAGTTGTATTTATAAATTTTAACTTATTATTTCTAGCCCACTCTTCTTAATGGCAGGTTGTACTGCGAAATATAACTTCAATGATGCTGAGATTTTTGCAAAACTCTGGAGCGAAGGTATCTGCGGTGAAGAACGAACGCGTTATTGTCCTTTCCGGGTAGTAACGCGCTGACCACTCGTGTCCCTTCACAGTAATGGGTAGCATAAGAAGGTGATAGAAACTAGAGGCGGTGACACAAACGGATTAAACTGCAATCGTTTAGTGTAACTGGCCCTCAAAAATACTTAGTTGTCCATAGTCTGCAGGTGGATAAACTATTCCTACGCTTGTTCAAGTTGTATTTATAAATTTTAACTTATTATTTCTAGCCCACTCTTCTTAATGGCAGGTTGTACTGCGAAATATAACTTCAATGATGCTGAGATTTTTGCAAAACTCTGGAGCGAAGGTATCTGCGGTGAAGAACGAACGCGTTATTGTCCTTTCCGGGTAGTAACGCGCTGACCACCACACCATGCGGGTCCTTCGTTTTCCCTGTCTCTCAGTTAGTTCTATCGATTTCTGTCATCAGCAGTCACCCGTCAGCGGGACTGACCTGGAGAGACAGACGAAACGAAGGATCCGCACGGTGTGGTGGTGAACGCGTTAACCCGGAAAGGACAATAGCGCGTTCGCTCCCCACCTCATACACCTGCAGCCCGGAGTTTTGCAAATACCTCAACATCACTGAAGTTGTATTCATGAAGCTAAAAATATTTCTACATTGAGCAGTAAGAACGGCAAAAACAGGGTGAACCATTTCGGTTATTCATTGATTTGTCGATATATCGAAAATTTCAATCGTGTTACACTTTGTATCAAGCTCACCCAGAGCACAGATGAATCCGCTGAAGACACACGACACGATGTTGCACACCCACATGTCTTCGAAGTGATCGCCAGCAAATTTGTCGAAAGCTTTACCTAAACCTGTCAGAAAATAGTTCATCAACTTTCTCACTTCATGAAAGCCCCGGCTAAATGAGTTTAATGACCTAAAAATGTAGCTCCGCCCTCAATGAGACATCCGTTGGTCACCGCTGTCTGAAAATGACAGAAATACACAATAAGAAAAGATGAGTAGCGGTTTTTCTTTATATTCTTTGAGATCTCCAAGTCGTCCTTGTTTGAAGAGATTCAAGAAACATTACTGAGCGAGGTTGATCAAAATCCTTTTGAATAATAAGAAAAATAGTACGCAAATTAATGGAGTACTCATTTCCACGTATTACAGCAACTTACTAATCCTCTGAACCACTTCATGATCATGCGAGTTTATGTTAACACATATGTTTTTATACGCTTAGGACCGTACAGATTGGTTTCAATGCGCGATCTCAACTGTGCTCCAATAATGACTCGCGGTCCCAAAATGCGAAAATGGCCGAGGTCGTGAAAGGATCAATATAATTATACCAAAAATATCTGCGAACAAACTGAGGAATAGAACTGGTTCGAATTCTTTTGAGTGTTCTTGGCTGAAGTGAAAAAAGCAAGATCAGACTGACCGTAAGATCGGCTGTACAGTGCTCAGCAGCAAGAAGTTCCAAGTGGATCGGATGTATGCCGAGCCTCCAGAACGACCGAGCGATGAAGAACGAGATGTAGGCGGCTGACATCTGCGTCAGGAACAAGTAGATAGCACGTCGGATGGCCTTTGATCGCCGGTAGCACGACGTCACCGGAAACAGAACCGCGTTCTGCGTACTATTCTTCTCTCTCAACAATTATATTTGACCCTATCTCAGGTGAGTTGTCACCACATATTCTCCAGATTAAACCACTATTCATTCAGTTTTAAATATATCATATAGGAATTTATTTATCAATTTATATATCATATAGGAATTTGCTCGGATTTGTCCATTCATTCCATTGGATCCTGATAGGTTAATCTTCTTTCTGAACGCTTTCATGAGACCACTTGACAACCACAATGCTTCATTTGATATCCATAAAATTCTTGTTTGATTGTTTATTTATTTGTTCAGCAAAATCAGATTGCTAATACTGTGCAAAAAAGGTATCCCTTTCTTATAAAATTTCATCTCGCAACTTTTTCTTTGAATAGGGGGCGAGTATCACGGTACTGTAACGGAGATGGAAAAAAAAAACCTCAAGCAGCAGCTGAAGCCACGCGCAAATCCGAAGACCTTTGTGGATATCGAATGAAAGGCAACAAATTAAACAAAATAAGTGCTGGGATTCGCAAAATATGGGATGTCTAGTTCCATAAATAAAGTAAACAAGATAAAGATTTTTGAAAGCGACAAGTTCTAGTTTTTGCCCCTGCCACAATAGATCACTCGTTCAGTGAAAAACTTTGTTGTCAGCAAAGTTTTGTAGTATTTGAAAACCTATTTACGAATGTATCTTTTGTTTATGAGTACTTTGGCGTCGAAGAGAATATTCTCTAAGTTTTTGAGACGTGTACAGAATGACTTCCACCTAGAGTTTAACAAACACAGTTCCATTTATAAAGTAACTTTTTGATTATTTAAAGAGTAATCATTTATGGCGTCTTAATAAACAAATCGCTTCGAATTTGGCAATGTCATCCATCTTTAGAAGATAACCACGCTCAAGATGTCCAGCTGATGATAAGAGTACTTCGCGTTTTCCTCAACACGAAGTCGTACGTCAGTGCACATGGTGTCAGGTGTTAGTACTGTCGATTTCAACATCTGCAACTCACAGCTTCTTTGTTCTCATAGAACGGATTTTTTGAAGCAAGTTACTGCTAGAAGTGAGAGTTAGATCCCAAATGGCAAACGTACTCAAATTTGAAACAAAAGGAATTCATTCCAAGCGAAGCAGAATTTCTTACCAGAAGGAAGTTTTTCGCTCATTCAAGAAGATGCGTCCAAAAAAAGTTCCTCCTTTGGTGGAACGTTCCTCAGAAATTTTTTTATTTCATATGACCCGTCTTTGCGTCTGCTGTGCGGATCACAGCACTTCCCACATTCTATTCGCTTCCTCGCATCCATTGTCTACGAGGATCTTCCAACTTTTACGTGTGGCTTCGGTTGCTGCTTGAGGATTTTCATTTCACCTTGAATGTCATGGAATGCTGGTGGAGAAATTCTCCTTGGAGCCCTGAGAGAGCCGGGATGGAGCGTCCCCAGTTAGATTGCAGAGAGTGATTTTTTTCCAGACAAGTCCGGTACCAATTTTCCGAGCCTGAAAGGATGAGAAGCTTGGCTGGCCCGGAGCGGGAGCGAACTAAAATCATGCCCGTGATAACGGACACCACTACCACTGTGCTATCCGCCCCTGTTCTTCAGAATAGACAACCAAATTTAGGAATCGAGAGTCATACCAAGACGGCCGGTCATACATCTAACACATGTATAAGAAGGGAAATCTGCCAAAACCTCGAACGGTCAGCCGTATGTCGGACCAAAGTAAAGAAATTGAGAATCGTTACAAGAAGTATAGAAAGACGAATTCAGAACAGAACAGAATTCAGAACTCTCGAACTCACGATCGGACACGGATTGGCGATCGCGTCCCGCTGGAAGTAGCAGTTGGCGAGTTCGATGGCGGTGATCTCGATGAACACGCCGAACAGGCCGTAAGTCTGGAGCACCGTGTTCACATCGAACATTGGTATGCAAATTTGAAGTGTGCCGACAAACTGAACAAATTCTTCGCTATTTTAATTACTGCCATTATTTCATCAACTCATGTAAAATGCTGAACGCTACACTCCTTTCTCTTTGTCTGAATTACCACTTACTAACCATTTTTAGATACATCATAATTCAGGAAGAAAAAAGACGATCCGTTTGAGACACGTTCATTTCAGTTCAAGGCAAATATCCAGTTACAGAGCTATGGTTAGATGGTTCCTAATTTTGCCATCCATAACTTTTAAACTTTTTAACCTTCAAAAGTATTTGAAATGGTCGAATATCCTGTTCAATATTGAGAAAGATTGGATTGGACCACAATTCAGAATATGCCAAGAATGTAAGTTAGGAGAAGCTAAAAACAAGTAGTTATTCACAAAACTAGAGACTACACAACTGTGATATACGCAGCTCTTCATCTAATCTCATGAAGTTCTTGAGCGCTTTTTGTTACCTTCCATCATTCAGGACGTTCTTGTTCTATTCAGGATGGTGATTTCACTTATGCGCTGAATTGCACTCATGATCAGGTTATGTTCCTATTAAGAAACGATTGATCGTTGTTCACAAATTCATGCATTACCTCAAGCAGAAGTTCGGCCGAGAGCCGCTTTGGCAGAACACGAGCAATGATCGTACGGAGCACTTCGCAAACAGCGAATACAAACACATAAAATATCAGCGACGCGATCCATACTCGCATTCTGGAAGAAGTTTAACTACAAGTGCAATTGATAGCCGAACCGAATCACTGCCGTCACCACAACAACACCGATCGCACATTTGCTTGCAGACCAGCTACATGCGAAGGAAATCTACTCGAGTGTACATTACTGATTTAACTACATCACTTTACACAAAGATATTTCAAGAGAATTGCCTAGTTATTGGCTCGAAAAACTGAGATCTGTCGACTAGATGTGCTTTTTAGGAACTTCGATAGGGAGAGCTTGACATATTACCAGCACAGTACCAGCAGTATCGTTGACATATCGGCCAACATGATGTTTAACGTCGAAATCAATGGGACACACAGCACCAGACTGATGAGGCACAAGGAACGGCGACATCGGATAATTCCAGACAGCACAAGAAAAATCCTCTGGTCATCACTCATTTCTTGTTATGATGAAGTGCATCGAATATTTTCTGCATTAAAATTGTGCATGTATCGGATTCATCAGTCTCCATCCAAAGCCCTCATGCATCCTATCGAACTCTCCAGTCGCGTAGATTTACTCATCGCTAGGTTTCTGGATATAAATGCTTAGCTATTTCACAGCTTGGGAGAGTCTTCTAGGAATGTGAGATCAGGTGTGCACCGTATTTCGACCCCATGACTAATCAGTGAGTATGAAGTAGAGATAAACTAAAAAAGGAAAAAGATGTTGACTTCTTTCTTAAAGCTTTAATTTCGATAATCTTTGCAAGAATTTACAAGCGTGACAGTGTCTCGACACCTTCACGAGATTTCTAGGACTTCATAAGAAGTATTTTTAAATTATACAACCACTCCATCGAAGGAAACACTATGGCTCCAAATTCGTTGTCAACATATGCAATGAGGAAAGAGAGAAACTGAAGAACTCAAAACAAGTGTTAGTAGCTCGATCGCCTGCAATGAGGCAAGGAGAAAGTTGGACTGAGAGGTGGTGTAATAATGTTAAGACAGCCGATGATGGCGCCAAGTCAGCCGAGCATTCGAAGCTCTTCGAAGGCACTGAGGTCTAACAAAGGCTTTCCATGAATGCTTCAGAGAAGTGGTAGCCAAGGATATTTGACAATTAGATCAATTTCAGAACATGTTGAATGCCCACTTCAGAATATATGAAGGTGGTTTGTCAGATTAATTCAGTGCCCAACTGTTTGGACACAACGACGTGGTCACACCGACACTAGATAGTTAGCAATCTTGCGACAGCGAACACCATGAGCACATTACAGCGGGTTAGCGGCAAGAGTAAATATTAGCCCACTGTGGTTATGTGTTTCTATGAAAAATGAAACTTGAGTAAGTCAATCAACATGGTTATTAATGTAGATAAAACGCCTAGTGCTGACGGGTCAAATACCCTATCCATTCCATAGGGTGACTTGCGGTGGCCTACCGATGTGTCAGGTCAGTGTTGCTGTCCTCTGAGACAAGTTTGGAGCCAATCCCCTGACCCTAAAAGGATAAAAGGGTTAATGAACCTGCTAATCCAGATGGAACCAAAGACAACAGTGTATTACAAACCAACTCTGACCACTACCCTATAAAAGGTAAAGGATAAAGCTCACAACGTTGATCTATCTTTGAGAGTGCGCCATACATTCGTCTTCACTAAACGTCGTTGGAGGTGACTGAATGCATATCCGGCCTTTAGAATTACTCGCGGTGGTCTATCGATGAACCGAGTCAGTGCTGCTATTCTCCTAGACCGGTCTAGTACCAATGCAGACTCCGGAGGAAAAGAATGTTTGGTGATCATGGATCTCGAGGATCGATACCATGTGTATTGCAGGGCGCCCCCGACCACTGCGCTTGAGCTCATGCCACAACCCTACTGTGTTCCATAGTGCGGAACCATAAAATTTCCATTTTAGTGGTATTTTGTTATTCATGTAAGATTTTTCTTATGTCCTGAAACCGTTGTACCTACACGTTTCCAGGTATCGAAATATCGTTGAGTTTTTTGGATTGTAAAGAGGGTTTCGGCCTACCTGCAATGGGACCACTGGAAACACCTAATCTCAGCAAGTGGGTGCTCATCCTGGGCACACTACAAGGGTACTTCACACTTGTATACTATAGAAGACCATATTCCAGTATCTAGCCACAATTGGTTTACTCTTTCAGTACTGTCAATTAATATGTTTGACTATTTGACCAGGTCAGTACTTTCCAATCTTTTGAAACCGCGGATAGTGAAGGAATTTAGAACATGGCAATTAATAGGAAGAGATTTCATCAAATAGCACTGAAAGAAAATAATTTCCTGAACCTTGATAAAAAGTAACCGCAGTGCATTGCCAAATTCCGATAAGCTGGTTCTGAAGGCGGAAAAGCTAAATATACCTCGCGTTAAGCAAAAAAAGAATCCTCACTCAACAACAATTTTTTGAAGTACGGGGATAATTTCACCTGCAATACTTAGTTTTTACAACTTCACGATCCGTTTCTCCTATAAAATGCACTTTCATATGACCATAATGCTGCTGAGATATTTTCAAAACATCGGGCCGCAGGTGTCTGCGCTCGGGAACGAACGCGCTATTGCCGTTTTCCAGGGGTAACGCTTTCACAACCACACCATGCGATCCCTTCGTTTCGCCTGCCTCTCAACTAGCTTTCTAGTTCTGCCCTTTTATATATTCAATGAGACACTTTTAATTCCAATTTAGTCTATACTGCATATAATGATTATCAACCGCCCATGTCATTAAAACCTTTGTACTTAGGAGTAACATTATGAGTTGTTAGACAAAATCCCAATTGTTAAGCCTCTTCGCTCTACGAAACGTAGTCTTCGACGACGAAAAGGTTAAAAAAGCGATTCACGGAATCCGTGAATTTGGTACCTCATTCCTATCGGACGTAAACTTCCATCACATTGTCAAAAAATATGTTTAGATTCCACGAAGTTGACACCTCAATCAATACATACTATAAGGGTTGAAAATTGAAAAGCCCTTATCCTCAGTAAGGTATAGAACACATGGTTGTCAGTACTTTAAAAGCGGTTCTATTCGACTGATTCGCAATTTTAGTGCAATCCACAGTGAGTAGAGTGATCAGACCTCATCCTTTGATCGTATAGACACTGAAAACCGGGCGTTGCTACGAGTGTGCTGATTAGTTTTGTATGTTGTTAATGAGCAAATCCCAGCTTTCTCCACCTCAGAAAGGAAGCTATCTTCTTCTGCTCCTCGGCATTTTAGATTACCAAGTTTCCCTACGATGCAGTAGTAAATGTTGTGCTTTCTCCCACTGAACAGCTGCATCTATTCCGACTCAATAATGCAATTTTTACATCTCTCTTTGGTTTCTTATTGCAACATACTATTAACAGTATATTACACACCGTCGAACCACAACAACAACAGCAGCAACAACAACAACAATTACCGATGAGCAATCTAGTGTCAGTTCAACAAGCTCATTTCTTAAGCATTAATAGTAGAAATGAACGGTGTTGTCGGGTAGCAACGTCAAAAGCAGAACACTGCACCAATGCTCAAGCAATATACCTGGTAGCAACGAGAGCACATTCTCAAAACTTCTGCAACAGAAGCACATTGAGACAACCGCGAGCGAATGCCTCGTAAACGCTTCGCATGTGTTGTGGTGAGTACATAAAAGATAAATAGTAAATCCCCATCACAGCTTTACATGTTGTCGCACAATTGGTTCACTGCTGTTTTTCTGTGAAGTAGAATGCTTATTCGAAACGGACCACTATGTTGGGCAATGGACAAGAAGTTTTCTAGATTGAACAATTTACGAGGAAACAACTTTTCCGAACGAGCTCTATTTAGCGGTTGCATTGTTGTAGGTGAACGGTGTACTCAATACAGAGATGGATGCTGTCGGGAACACTTAGATCCGACACCTAGGGAGTCTTTCGTTCCGATAAACTGGTATACGACTGAGATCTGTACGGGTGTAACTGTAGTATCGTTGCTCTCTTGGATTCCGCACGTCCGCATTCACAGTTCACATGCAAATGTTTACGGAATATTCACCCACAACTTACAATCTCTAAAATCCATGCACTTTACCAAACACCATTTGCACACAATTCGCAATCATTGTAGTCTACAAACTCTTTACACTTTCGGCAAGAATTATTTCAACAGTTCAAGTAGAATATTTCCTAGATTATCCTGCTAAGACGAAGTTGTTGTAAAAGGCTTATTCGGTTAACGTTTCGACCCCTTCGCCTTCTTCAGAGTCCTGTTGATCCAAGTCGATTGTCCACAGCAGTTCGTCCTTGCGGTGTGCCTTTGTTACCTCAACGAGTCAAATGTCATAGAATGGAGCACCACTCGAATAAGCCACCTCCCTTGGCGGCGCCTTTATACACAACAGTGATTTTTTCATTACTGCTACTGTTTTAGGCCTGCAATATTAGTCTTTCCCCTAACCGTGTATATTGGCTTCCGTCAAAAAAACGCCTTAAGTATTCGTCAATACATAAAATGTGTTGTTCCTCAGTCTACAAACTCTACTCTTTACACTTTCGGCAAGAATTATTTCAACAGTTCAAGTAGAATATTTCCTAGATTATCCTGCTAAGACGAAGTTGTTGTAAAAGGCTTATTCGGTTAACGTTTCGACCCCTTCGCCTTCTTCAGAGTCCTGTTGATCCAAGTCGATTGTCCACAGCAGTTCGTCCTTGCGGTGTGCCTTTGTTACCTCAACGAGTCAAATGTCATAGAATGGAGCACCACTCGAATAAGCCACCTCCCTTGGCGGCGCCTTTATACACAACAGTGATTTTTTCATTACTGCTACTGTTTTAGGCCTGCAATATTAGTCTTTCCCCTAACCGTGTATATAGGCTTCCGTCAAAAAAACGCCTTAAGTATTCGTCAATACATAAAATGTGTTGTTCCTCTGCATTCAATCAATAGTTGCCCATCACTATCGAGCTGTTCTACTCATTGTGAAGCTTCCGGATTTATGAGGAACCACAGTTGATCAATCTCCGCCGAGCACATTATCAACACCGTCGTCTTAGTCGCATGATTCACTTTCTTTAGATTCTTCGTCGAGGTGCATTAGAGGTTCCCCGTTCTAGTTAGTGTTTTCCCATCTTGTTTATGTTGCTCTACACGTTCGTCTTTCCTGATATGATCCAAGCATGTAAAATCCAATTTTTGATTAGCAATTAATTCTTCTTGACTTTAGAATCGTTACTTATGAATTATAGTTATCATATGGAACAGAAGAAAATGTAAAATATAAAAATTAACAGAAAAAATATTCCAAATATGTTCTGACAATGGCTGCAAACTGCTGCTATAGGTGCGTTCCTTTGCATCACAGAAAAGAGCTGAAAGTATACATGGAGGAATTCAAAGAACAACGTTGAGGATACATACAAAACGTAAGAATCAACAATCAACTGCATTGAAAACCAAATTATCCAGCGAGAATGAACACGTAGGGTAATTTTTTGTGAGTGATATAAGATGCCAGATAATTTGTTGATAGGGGTACTACGCAAAGTATGAGTCATACATGATTCATAGTGTATACAATGAAAAAGTAGGCACAATCCGATGCGAACACCATATGAAATTCTTCGTAGTCTTCGCAATACAAAAATAAAGACACTCAATCAAAGAGACTCGTATTCTTCTTATCGACGAGTTTCTTATGAGATCCGTCGCAAAATGGTCTAAATGATCGTAATTCATATAAAGATCGCTCTGAAAAGCAGAAACACTATGCATTAGCAACTACTCAACCTTAAAATTTTTAAAAAGTTGCTTAAAGGACAACACCTCACCGATTTTTTGTTTGCTTGCAATTACACAACCATACTGTAATATCATTATCGGGAATAAAGCGTACTGGCTTCAATTTCAAGTCTGGAATTCGAACCGAGTTATGCGAACCATCACACAGTGGCTGGAATGGGAATATGACAATTCACACACGTGTTCCGAACGATTTCATTTCAACCATATCACTTAAAAATACAAATAAATACTAAATAAGTTTCCAAAACCGCAGCACTAAAAAACTCGCTTCGAACTACCTTCATCGGCACAAGAATACACCACAACACATGAAGGATAAAGGAGAAAGCTCTCGGCGTTGATCAATCCGAGGGATGCGCCATGCATTCGACTTCATTAAGCATTGTTGGAGGTGATTCAATGCATATCTGGCCTTCACAATGACTCGCAGTGATCTATGGATGTATAGAACCAGTGCTGCTATCTTCCCAAATAAGTCTGGTACCAATTTGCCGAGCCCGGATGGATGGAGGGCTCGGTAGGCTCGGGGAGTGGGGGTCAACCTCATTTGTATTGTAGGTCTACTCCGACCAATGCGCTACACACGTCCTACTGGCTTCAATTTCAAGTCTGGAATTCGAACCGAGTTATGCGAACCATCACACAGTGGCTGAAATGGGAATATGACAATTCACAGACGTGTTCCGAACGATTTCATTTCAAACCATATCACTTAAAAATACAGATAAATACTAAATAAGTTTCCAAAACCGCAGCACTAAAAAATTCGCTTCGAACTACCTTCATCGGCACAAGAATACACCACAACACATGAAGGATAAAGGAGAAAGCTCTCGGCGTTGATCAATCCGAGGGATGCGCCATGCATTCGACTTCATTAAGCATTTTTGGAGGTGATTCAATGCATATCTGGCCTTCACAATGACTCGCAGTGATCTATGGATGTATAGAACCAGTGCTGCTATCTTCCCAAATAAGTCTGGTACCAATTTGCCGAGCCCGGATGGATGGAGGGCTCGGTAGGCTCGGGGAGTGGGGGTCAACCTCATTTGTATTGTAGGTCTACTCCGACCAATGCGCTACACACGTCCCTAAGAATGTATAAGAAGGGTGAAATGCACTCAATACAACTTGCTAAAGCAATAACGAAGAAAACTTAGTGGTTGAATGGCAGAAGAGATTCCCAAGGTTAGATATGTTACAAAACGTGAAAACAGACGTAGAAGAGCACAGATGATATGTAGAAAATAAAAAATACTATCCGCCAATAAAACCCACAAAGAAACAGAACTATGGACCCAAAAGTACAACAGAAACAGCTGATTAATTTTGTGAAACAAAGAGTGACCGGCATGTGTTGATTTCAATTCACGCGAAAAATTAGGCGTCTTCGTTAATGTATTGAAATCCAGCAAAATTGAAAACAAAAAAAATGTGGGCATAAAAATACATTACCTGGTTTCCACTATAACCACAACTGCACCATGAATATACCTTGTCCTTCTTCATATGAACCTAAAACCTATGCATTATACTAAGATGAATTCAAAAGAATGCATTATATGCGTAAAAGTAAAACCAGAAAATAATCCGTACCCTAACTGGCAATTTAGAGTGGACTTTACCGACACCTGGCAACAAATGGTTGGAACCTTGGAGCCCATAAGGCTCACCAGGCTTCTTGTCTTGAAGCTGAAAGGCAGAAACACTAAGTACGGACACAGAGTTTGAATGGAGAACAAAATTACCAAGTGATACTTCAACGCATCAGGCTCCGTTCCTACGAAGTGAACACCTTTCCTGTAGAGACGATTTGGACCAAAACCTGTTTTCTGACTGAAATTGGTCACGGAAAGTGCCGTCCGGGCTAGAGCCGTTTGCCGAACCATGCGTTGCCGAATCGACTGCTGCAGTATCCACGTCGGTAACAGATGGAATACAAAGTGACAACTACGATTATAGCGAATTGTGAACAATGCATACAAACACGAAACAGAAGTGTTTTCATCCAGACATAGTAAAAATTGACGGATCATGGCCAACGAGCCAATTTTGGTACTGCCTCAGTATCTTCAGGCGTTCGTTGGTAAGTGCCAGTATAGCAACTATGCAAGTACAAATGGCGAATCACCTCTGCTATCAAAAGTGGATTAGAACAAGCACTAGATTAGAACAATTCATTTCCCTGATTCACATTTCGTTCAATAGCCGTAAAATTCGATTGCGGTCCTTACGCGCTAATCGTCGGATAAAAGTTCTTTGTCGACAATCACGAGTGCTACCGTGAGCTGTACAGTTCCAAATTTGGTCTTGAGCTCTTCTCATCTACATGCTTGAACTGTCTGTCTGCTTACAACTCAGAAGTAATCATTTAGACTCCAGCACATGTCCTATTAGACTGTTAATTTGCCAGTTGAGCAGCACTGTCTTGCTATGGAGTTTTGAAGACCGTACTAGGAGTTTCCCAAGTCACCACCACATGTCAGTTAGTGACAAGGTTGTTGCTAGGATAACAGAACAAGCCTTTCGGAACTTATTTGCCCTTTGGTTGTTTCGTAGATAGAAATGTAGAACTCAATCTAAATGGATACCATACCACGGAGATGAACGCCCACTATCCATCGCATGTTGGCATATATCCAGGGACACAGCCACGATGGAGTTCCACTGAGGCTTAACCTATTCCGAAACTGTTTATTGTAAGTGACTCGTGCGAGAAATAGTCATAGAGGTAAGCCTTAAGGCGAGGATTCAGTTAAGAATACAGCTTGGGAACAGAACCGTTACTGTAAACGAACGTTTTTGCCCATCGATATTCTACAAGAGTTCCTGGAATCATTCTCTCGGTCACCCACGTTGCAGCGATTTCTTTGGCAACTACTTCATATTAAAATTTGTTCCTATAGTGCAAGACATGCACCCTCTAACCCTCTTACTTTTCCAACAAAATGAACCATTAATCCTCACTGGGACTAACACTTGTGCAACTGGCACCACTTTTTTGTCCCCCAGAAGGAAAAAAACGCATGAATGAATGAATGTGGTCCAGAAAGAAGTGAATGTCTGACGCAGAACAAGTAATATCATAGAAGGTCAGCAGCAGTTGAAATGTTAGTACTTCTTAGAGCGATACTATCGAGTGTGTTGCAGGACTCAGGTTCTATTCGGAGGTCATCTGCTATCCGACCATTTGCTCTCAGAAGTGTTTCATAGTAGCGACTGATCAAGCTAGGTTTGGGTTCCATGAAATCCTTGAATCTTCTGTCTTTCTTGAAATCATCTTTTCTCTTTCTTTTTTTTTCTTGAATTTTTAAAACACTTATTGAACTGCGGTCTTCCTTTAGTCTTCTTGTTTGATTCATTGCGAATGAGAGTCTTGAGCTCAATGCATTCTGATATAAGGACGTACCCAACGTTCTTCTAATGACCGTCTTTCCAATAGTTCTGCTGGTCCAGGTATCACTCACAATGGATGACGATGAAGACGTCATAGTACGAAAGAAGAAGAGCCGGAAAATCAAAACCGTGCTGGATTCTGATGATGAGGAAGGAAGTGAGAGTGAACTAGAGGTTTGCTTGTCATTGTTATTGAGGATTCAAGAAGCAGTTTTCTCCATAACTGAGTTGACAACCATGTAGAAAGCCACTCAACTTTTTATTCAAGAAGTATTTTAGTATGTGGTTGGGAACCAGAGTCTGTAAGACTTTGTTATCTAAGTCTTTCAATCACTTTAACTTTAAACCTTCACACTCTGATCGGTATTGTAGGGATTGTTTAGAAACACTGTTCTCATTAGGTAATTTTATGAGCCTAAGGTACCAGGACTGTTGGGGATCCTGGTATTGGTTTGCTGTTAGGTAGGCTTCCTGATGAAGGCTTGGACTCCTTTTCAGATTGGGTGACTTTTTACTTTGGGGTGGGGGGACGAATTCTCCCGTTGTACATCGCAGTCCGACACTCAGGACACCTCCCAGCCAAGATGAGGCGGTAAACCGTTAGGAGGATTCAGGAGTAATAGGGCATAGAAATCAATTCACACTCTCACATATGTGTTAAGACCGCAGAACATAGAATTTTTGGCCTCATAACATCTGTCGGAAAATAACCAGGTAAAACATGGGCGTCTTCTATGCTACTAAACCATGAAATTCGTCAATAAAAATAATTAGGGGCAGTGATGGCGGAGTGGTTAGTGATGCCGTCGATCAGCGACCAAAAGGCGCTAGTTCGATCCTCGCCCCGTTGCTTTCCTCCAGTCAACGTGGGAACGCCTTAGCGCGGTTATCTCCATGAGTGCGAGGAGAATTGACTCTAGCTGTAACCATTTGGGAAGCCGTACGCGAGAAGTGCTGTGCTGGGACACGTACAGTAGCTATGATAACGGGTCATGTGAAATAAAATAAAAAGGAAAAAGCTCTTGTTACGCTAAGTTGCGAGAACTCGAGTTAAAATTTAAATGTTGAATATGTGGAAGTATTCGAAGAGTACTGTGCGGAATCCAGTAAGGGCGTGTGTGGCGCAGTGGTCGGAGGCTCCCTGCAACACACACGTGGAATCGATCCCATGCCCATGGCCCACCAATTCTTCCATCCCTCCGGGGTCGTCAAATGTCAAATTGGTACCAGACTTCTCTTGGAAGATAGCAGCACTGGCTCGATGCATCGGTAGGCCACCGTGAGCCATTCTAAAGGCCAGATATGCATTCAGTCACCTCCAAATGATATTTAATGAAGTCGAATGCATCGTTCATCCTTCAGGGATTGACCAACGCCGAAAGCGTTGTCGTTTCATCGTTTTACTGTGCCAAATGGAGCAAAACGTTTTATAAATTCGTCTACCATAGTAGTAGTGGATGTCTGTAGGATTATAGATGTCGTACGTAGGTAATGTCGTTTTATAGGTTAATGCTCTAGTGGACTGTGTTTGCAACCCACGTTAGTTTAGTGAGTTACATTTTATAAGAAAGGTTGTATTTGAGTAGCCATTGGTTTAAACTATGTTGCTTCCATCGAAGCGTCTCTCTTACTAATTCTAATTTAGTTTGATGTGGTGGTCTGTAACGAGCTTCCAAACACCGAGCTTTACCGCCTACATTTTCCTGATAGGAAAAAAGACGCATTCAACTTCGAACGGCATCCGCGAATTCGTTATAAGAAGAACGTGAAAATGGTAAGCGGAGTACTGTACGTTCGTTTCCGTTTACAACAATGAGAATAGGTTATTTGAACTTTCGTTAATGGCATAAAATAAAGTCTGGGGTGACATTGTTTTCTTTCCGGGAGCTAACGTGTTCAATACAACACCATGTTAGCCCCCGAAAAGGGTAACAACGAAGTTCAATCTCCACTGAAGACACCTGTGGTTTGGAGTTTTGCAAATATTTCGGCATTATTATCGTTCTTTTTGTTCTGGGTGTTCTGGTACAGTGCGATCTTGCTCATTCATTTAGTTGATAATCTACTGTTCACAATTTCTTTTATGTGAAGAACGTCAGTTGTTCCGAATTTCAGATGGAAATGCGTCTTGCTCCCGATATATCGAGTGGGTCATTTGATAAGGAAAAGGCTGAACGTTTTGCTGCAATGAATTTACCAAACGTGAAATCTGAGAATGATATGTGAGTGTAATAGCTATGAGGAACTTTTTTTTTCTGGAATGATCACATTTACCCATCTATTAATCATTTTGCAGTTTTCTGTGCCTCTCTGTTACTGTTTAAAATCATGCTATGAGAACGTGCAGTGGGTAACTGGCTTGATAGTATTCATTTTATGAATCAGTTAATTCTTAATACTGAGGGGACCCTGAATTGGCCTACCTCATTTCATCGTAGTGGGCATGTAGCGCAGTGGTTGTTCGCCTTGCAATACACATGCGATCGATCCCCGCGCCCCATGGTCACCAAGCCTTTCATCCCTCTAGGGTCGGCAATTTGGTACCAGACTTGTCTGCGAGGCTAGCAGCACTGAATTCGATATCGATAGGTTGGCATGCCACCGCGAGTCATCTAAACGCCAGATATGCATTCATCACCTCGAAACGATGCTTAATGAAGTCGAATACATGGCGCGTCCCTCAGAGATTGATCAACGCCGAAAGCTTTATCCTTTATCATTTCATCAAATAGGCCAGATCTTCATTCACTAGACTGTTACAGCGCATTCATCTGTCAAGTTAACAAAGAATAAACGCTTTCATTCTTTATAGTGCTCCGACAAAATTCGATGAAATATACGAAGGTCAGTCATACGTGCGAGATGATTATGTTCAATTTGCCGTTGGATACTTTCGCGAAAGTTTGTTTCACACGTTCAAATGGTCTTCTTTGCCTTTTTATATCGTTTTTGTTAGTCAATTTGTTTAGACACATTCTTCCTTAGTCCAATTGCCGGCACGTTTGAAATGCACATGTCACTTGCTCATCTCAATAATGCAACCAAGGTGAACCGTGAAGAGGATGGTATGTCCCCTTAAGTTCAAAAAATTTGAAAAAAATTTTAAAAAATAAAAAATCAATACTTTGAATTTCTGTTCATCATTCGTTATATTGTATTGTGCAACGTATACAGGTGAAGCATCAGGCGAATCGGATTCCGAATCGGCGAAAGCAGACGCCAAGCAGGTAGTCGTTGCTTTTTGTTTCTATCTTAAAGAACTAAAAGGAATTTCATGAAAAATGTTAGAAATGGGGCTCAATGGCTATTGATGACATGGTTTGAATTTTATGGCAGCGCTTAGAACCCTTAATTAGTTATCAGCTGTATCACCTGTAGTCCCGTTGATCGTCGAGTGACTCGAGCAGGCGCCAGTAAATCCTCCATTTTTCCCTGTCGCGTGCAAGAGTAGCTCAGTGGGTTCTCCTCGCTTTAGGGACTCGTCGAGCATCATATCTCTCTTCTAGGCTGTTAGTTATAAATTGCGGATTTAGAGTTAGAAACCCTTAAAACACTCTCCGAAAGGGATTATTCCCTTGTTTGTGAAAATTTTGTGCACTAGCTTGAAAAATTGCTGTGAATGGTAATAATTTTAACATTTACGTGAAGTTACTACCATTCAAACTTAGGTAATTATAAGCTACTTGCCCAAATCCCATAGTTTTAAATTGCTTAACGATTTGACGTTGGTCTGGTTAGAATTTTCTTATTTCATGTCTATCTTCAGTGCTATCGATTTAAGCATTTTACACTTTTTCTAATTTTTCGTCTAGACCACAATAGCTGGGCCTAGTTTTCACGTGCGAATATCAAATCAGTGAATTGACTCTGAAGTTTTGAAGTATAAAGCGCTTGTTTGTGAATGTCTTAAGATGAATCCAGAGAAAAAATTGTTCATGAATGAAAGGGCTATATGTAGTAAAGCATTGAGCTAGTTCTAAACGTAGCTATTGTAGAAATAGGCGTTACTCGTTGGTGGTAGGATTGAAATCGAAGAGTCCTCCTTCCCTCGGATGGGTTTTCGTGTACTCATCTTTGTTGTGATTGGTTCCCAGCAACTTGTGGATTGTTTAAGATTCGAGTAAAATTTGCAAGACTGGAAACGGAACGTCAAAAGAAGCGGCGAGAAGCAAGTGCTCTATATAGAGAAAAGTTGATCGCAAGCGATTCATGGATACCAATGGAAGTTCATTTAAAGGAGGTTTGTTGGTTCAACTTTTTGCTATCGTCTAAGTAAGTACTTCGCGGCTTACGTTACGGTGAACTTGTACCTGCCTTTTTTCAAAGAACTTAAGTTATTTCTGTACCGAGCAACTTTTAGGAACCATTGGTTGAGGAAAAGCTCACACAGATGACTCCTCTTCCCTTTAATGAATCGAAAAACTTTGAAGAATTAACGACCAGGGATCTCGTTGAACGCGGTATCATTTGTGATGAGCGTGAGCAAATGTGAGTAGATTTTATTTTCTGGCGTATTCGAATACGAGCCATTTTTCGTTGACTGCGGTCATTCTGGCGTTTTGAAAATAAGAATATCTTTTTTCACTAACGAAAGGGTTAATGGGGTTTTGAACATGACCGGATTGCAAAACACTTTGCTCTATTATGGCTTGTGAATGATTTATATGTCAATATTTCCTATATGTCATTTTTGTTCATGTTGAAAATGTATTGCTGCCAGCAGTTAGACATATTTTGCAATTTATGTTGAGTACATTTCTTTGGAAGCGTGTGGCGCAGTCATCGGAGGGTCCCTGCAGTACACATGGGATCGATCCTCGCGTCCGTGGCTCACAAGCCCTCCATCCCTTTGGGGTCGGCAAATTGGCACTAGACTTATCTGGGAAGATAGTAGCACTGGCTCGATACATCGGGTGGCCACCGCGAGTCATTGTATAGGTCAGTTATGCACTTAATCACCTCCAACGATGTTTAATGAGGTCGAATGCATGGCGCATCCCATGGGGATTGATCAATTCCGGGAGTTTTATCCCCTTTTTAGATTTTGTAGTTTTCGCAGCTGCACATTCGGTACAACAACCATAGCGATTGAAATGAAGTAGCAATAAATTGTCACTCAAGTAGTAGACATCAGTGGACATTTTCGAAAAAATTATTTTACAAACCAATAAGTGTAGAGAATGGCTTTTCTGATCTCACCCCTCTGTAACGAATAGTTAGCGGCGAAGTGTAGCGGTTCAGATCGTGAAGAATATTAGCCACGCGGGTCTTTTAGGGGATATGTCGATTATTTTGTTAGCTATTTGCACAAAAAAGGTTTTGCATTATGCAAAAGTTTAAGAAGAATCTGAAGCATGTAACGCTAAAACGTGAATAGAAAACCATTGTATAATGAGTGATTTACTACATCTACCTTAATAATTGGTCGATTTTATCGACGCCCTCCGATTCTAGTCTGCCTTTGCTTTGCTATCGAATGAATATATACAGGCGGGAAAAAGAATTATGGAACTGAACGTGGACACTGTAGTGTCCATGCGGGCGGAATGGGTTAATCAGTGTTATTGATTGACTGGTCGGAAGCAAATTGTTTCAATAGTCAGAATTAGGTGCTGGAAATTATTTTATGTTTGGCATTGTTAGTTTTAGAGTACATGAAAGAAGTGGTGTTATTTGGAAGGTTGTCTCGTTTCAACTAAATTTCAGCTACTCTTTCAGGCTATGATAGAAGTTGATGGTTAATGTATAGAGTATCAGAATCGATTAATTGTTGCCCACAAGTTGCAAAATAAGTTAATTCTAATGAAAATTCATCTTGGCGAACTGTACTAGCGTTCCTTTTTGTCCCATCTTACGTAACGACGAAACGTTTTCTTTCGAATTTTTCGTTATTCTCGTTTAATTTGCACTTTTTCATCCTTTTCATACTTTACATTTCACTTGAGCTGCTCCGAAACTTTTGCTTACGCTAGCCTTCACCGTAAGCTGTTAAACAGCTATGCATCTATCCACCTCACTGTTTCCGAATTGTCCTCGTTGACAACAGGTCATCTCCCAGATCCTTTCACATCGATGGCCCTCATCATCATCAGGGAACATCTGCAACAATCAAATTGATGTACAACCGTTAACTTTCCTTGGTAAAATGCAGCATTGATGAAGCTAGACATTTCCAAGCCGTTAGGTTCAAGTTTGAATACCTACCAGCATCGTAACGTATTCTATATGCAAAATCGAATACATGGTTGCAAAAATATAGAAATATGATGTAAAGTTTGCGCTTTAGCACATATTGATCCAAATGGTTTCTTAAAGACTTGCGATGACTTTTCGATCAAAAGAGTATTTGATTTGTACGGACTTATAGCAGAAAAATCGCTCCATCGCCTTAACCATATTATTCTGAAAAATATTGTTTAACTTTAAATATCTTTGGAATTAGGATTTTCAAAAAGTTGACAAATCTTAAAAGTCTTAGACGTAGGCACAACACCTGCAAACGTAAAAGGAATATTGGGGATTCTGACAGTTTCATTACAACTAAACGAGTTTAATTTAAGTTGAAACATGTTGGTTTAAAGTGTAAAGTGGCCGTTATTTTCATATTATATGCATTGTATTCAATGCATATGGTGCGTTGTGTGTAAAATTGACGTATAAATATGCATGGACGTAATATACTGTTCAGAAGCAAGTCGTCGACATTCATGAGTCAGACTGAAAAATGTTTTTTTAGAACCTTGGTGAAATGAGGAATGTTGAGATCCCTGCTTGTTAATCTATACAGTGTTAGCAGCTGGCAGTAGACATGATCTGACATTTTTTTTCAAAAGTGATTTTCAGTGATCTCACTCGCAGCAATGTATTGGTCTCTCAACAAGAAATCCGAGAAATGCCTATTCACCAGCAAGTTATGGCGCAATTATTCAAATGTAAGTGTTTTAGGTGGATTTTAACTGTTATGAATGAAATCAAGAATATATTCGTTCAAGCACGAGTCATAAGAACAGACGATATGGTGCGACTAGTGTGTCCCTCAGTTACACGAGAAGAGCTCTTTCAGCATCTTCAAGAATGCGGCAGGCTTGTTCAAGGTAAAACTTTCCCAGTATTCCCGATATTGCTTGACATTTGCAACACTACTTTAGTTTTGGTAGGGATTTACAGCTTTCTTTTTTACTCTTTTACCCTTTGAAAGTGAATTTAGGTGTTTGGGTCTTAAAGTCTGAATTCTTATTCCATGATCTAACTGTGGCGCATTCCACTACTCTTGGGAAGGTTTGTTCGTTTATCACATTGTTGTCGAAATGCTCTTAAGCAATTATTCACACCTGATTTGTTTCGCCAAGCACAGTTATAGGTGGAAGTACTGTGAAATATGTATTAATACTATGGAATATATTTGTAAACTTGTCAGATTTCGTGATTTTTCTCTGAAAATATATCTACGATTTGTCCTTAGAAGTGATTTATCTTGACAAATCTATGGACATTTCAGTTGGACGAGCACCGTGCAGAAATGTGGCGATGCGCTCGAGATCTTGCCCTTTGTATCCTTGATTTCGGTCAACCTATTACTCGTGCTTTACTCATCAGGTGATATCTATAATTTAAAGGAATTCTAAAAATCTAACTTCATGGAGAATATTAGACATTTCTGCTATTTTCCCATCTAATTTTTTTCTCCAATATTTTCTTACATGTTAATGTTTTTGGCCTCACAGAATTTTTTATTTGAGATCGCAGAAGTTGCGTTGTTTATGTATTTTTATGACAACTCATTGTATTGAGGTGCTTCAAAATAAATTCTAAGGATGCTGAAGATATTCTTTCAACATTCGCTGTGCCAGGAGATAAAACCTGGAAACTGCGTATAGCACCGGATCCTGTATTCTCTGAAAGGTACTTGACGAATTTTTATGATTGTTCCGGTAGTGGAACTTATCGCTGAAATTCCACGACTATTTTTTTTGCTCGACGAAAAACTGAAGCAGCCATCAATTTTGTATCTACTACATGTGATAGTATTATTTTTGTAGTTAACAGTATCACCTGTATCACCTGTAGTCTCGTTGAACGTAGAGTGAATGGAGCGGGCGCCAGTAAATCCTCCATTTTTCCTAGTCGCGTGCAAGAGTAACCCAGTGGGTTCTGCTCGCTCTAGAGGGCCGTTGAACATCATATCTTTCTTCTAGGCTTTTCATCAGGAACTCTGACTATCGTGTCGGTGGTCTTCCTGCAGTACGTTTGACATTCCGAGGAATCCAGTCACTAACAGCCCTTGTCCATTGGTTATCATTCATACGAATTACGTGTCCGGCCCACCTTATCTTCGGCTGTTTGACGTATAGTACGGCATGTTTGATTTTTGATCGTTGACGCAGGTCGGAGCTTCGGATCCCATCCCTTACTTGTGTAAAACGGGATACTCCTAGTATCGGCCTTTCGACTGCGCATTCGATAACGCTGAGTGATCTTTCATCCTGCTTACGCAGCGACCAGGTTTCTGACGCATACGCTAGGGCAGGGAGTACCGCTGAGTTGAAAAGGTGGGCACGGAGTCGGCTGTTCTTTGTTCTCTTCACTACATCCTCGATGCTCTTGAAAGCTCCCCAAGCCGCTCGTTTCCTTTTGCTGTAGTTAACAGTAGAGTATTAATTGCTTCTCGTTGTGTGCAGCAGCTTTACCGTAGGTACTAGTCCTTGAAGGACCCGGAATACGTTGCACTTTTTACGTGATACCCCTCATTTTTGCGGTTTTGCGGGGTAGTGCTTGTTGCATGAAGGGATTCCTCGGAGCAAACATCACTTTTTACTTCAAAGCCCCTTGATTCTAAACTTTTGGTCAGGTCGATTTGCAGAGTACGTTGACGCAAAGCAGAAATAAGCTTCGTCAGCTGAATCAATTCGTGGAATTTCTTTACCATATTGTATTTTGATGTTACTAACATAATAATGAGAAATAGTTTTAGCAAATCGTTATCGTAAATGTTGATTTATTCAGCCCAGAGAACGCAAGTATTGTATTGGAAGAGCGTCGATACTGGGTCGAAAAATGGAGAGAGTTGAGGAACATGATCGACAATACGTTATCATTGCGTAGCCCATCAAGGACACGAAAGAGTACTTCCCCTAGTAAGTCCATAAGGAGTCCAGTTCGACGTCGAAGAAACAGCAGTCGTGGTAGTTCCTTCTCAAACGCGGTGTGATGGTCTTATTAACTTGGAATAAAACAGAGTTGCAGTGTATGCAGCATGTAATAAATATAAATAGCCTTTAATCCCCGTGCTAATTACCCCATGTAGAGGTAGAGTAGTATGAATTCCATTCAAAATCTTGAAAGGTTTGTAAAACATCGTGGTAAAAACTCACTCACTTGTGATGATTTGTTAGCATTTGTTATTGCAAACTTATGTGGAATTTATCATTTATAACACTACATTACTAACCACCACCAATGATTTCTATATGATGTAGTGCTATCACCTGTATCACAGGTGAAACAGGTGGTAGCACTACATCATATAGAAATCATTGGTGGTGGTTAGCTTAATCGTCTTGCTATGTTCTTCTATGCTCTGTTATGTTTGCAAGCCTTAAGCAAAGCTTGATTACCCTTTTTTCCTAAGTTTCGGTGTTGTTAGTGTAGGATTGTAGACAAGATTTTGTATTGTTTATAATGTCGACTGAATGGCTGGATATCAAATTGTTATTGTTGATTTGATTCTTTGTTGTCTGTTGATATGGTTCTAAGGCTCATTTAACATCTATAGAAAATAAATTTTTGCATTTATTTGAACAGGTAGTTTGGGAGAGGAATTAATACGTGAAGGTGCTGATTCCTTGGCAGCTAAAGTGCTTGGGAACCGGGTATTATGAACTCACAAAGGATGTAGTTCCGTGTCGATTCAAGAATCTGTAGAATATATCGATGTGTGTCCTTACGAACTGCACTTGTTGAGCTGATCCGAGGTTGGAATGAGTCCCTCTCGCAACAGCACAGCTTTTGGAAAGTGAAATTGCCGAAACGTCAGCCATCGAACAGCAAACAACAGCTTGCCAACCTCGCATCACGTCAACAAGGGAAGTCCGTAGGAACATATACATATATTGATTATTTTTGCCGAGGTTTATGGAAACTCGATCGTTTGAGCTATTAAGAAATCTATGGAACTTCCTAGGGACCTAAATCTATTAATACAATAAGGGATCTGGAGTTTTTTTATGCCTTTAGCGCACTCGACATCATCAACGATCCACATGGAGACCATTGAGTCGTCGAGGAAGTTTGCGCTTGTTCAAACAAGTGAAAAATCATTGGTGGGAAACTGAGATTTCACTGTGGTAAAGTAAAGGTGTGTGTATATATTGTTCGCGAAGGTTTGTAGATTCTGACGTTTTTGCCTTAGAAATTTAGCAATGTGCTGAAATGGGTTCGTTTAAAGTTGAAGTGTCAGATTATGTTCGGTCGCGTAAGCATCGAAATAAATGCATAACGGAAAATGAATAACGATGGATGTGAATCACGTATTCTACATGGCACATAATAATCAAGAGGTCGTTCAACTAAATGTGATTGCTGCCATTACGGTATCATATAAGTTACAAGGTAGAAAACTCCAATCCTACAAAGGATGGCGACTGCTGTAATAAAGATATGTCATACCAAACCACGGCTATATCATGACCTTAATGAAGAAGGTCATTATTAAAACAGCGCTCAACACTGTAGCAAGGAAAGGTGAGAAGAGAAGAGATCCTTTAGCTACCGCTGAACCCACACGTAAATCCAGCCACCTGCATAGATAACGGTTGTAAGAGAATAAATCGAATTGAAGTTTTGGGACTTCGACGACATTTGTAAATGAGCCATATAACTATCTTATTGAGATAAGGAATTTAAGGAAGCTTTTTTGAGTAACAAGTAAATTAGTGAGGAATTCCAACCTTACAATCCTTTAAGTGTGGTGTAGTCTTGGTGAAGTGATGAACGCACAAAATGACACCGATAAACACTTCCATTAACACAACGGTAATCCTTTCAACCGTATCGAACAGGTGTTTTACCACAAATTGATTTAGTCGTTCGTTTATGCATTTGAAGAGAAGGCAACGTATTTCACTGTCGCTCGTGTTCCATTTCCTTGTAATTACAAGAGGATGGCAACATGGTCCTTTAGACCATCGTCGGACACAGTAATTGCAAACTAGTTATATTGAACGTTCAATAGAGCTCTTTCAGGTGCACAGCATGCTATATTCTTGGATCCTTCGTCTTAAATGGACGACGCGTTTCTTGACGTTAAGATTACTCATCTCAGGAATTGCCATTGTTTCATGCTTGGAATTGAATGGTGTCTCATCTAAGAAACTCCAGCTGTTTATGTATGGTAGCATGTCACATGGAACGAATGTGTTTTGAATAGCCGATTAGTAGTGGTGAACTTGTTTTCTAAAGGCTCCACACTTATTCGTCACTTCAAATTTTTCCTAACATATTCTCATCATTATCCTAGAAAAACCTGGACGTTTCTCGAGTTTTGAGGCAGATTTGTTGAATTCTCAATGAATAAAAACTGATAGGATGAAGAAGACGAATTTCCAATTATGTTGTTTCAACAGCGAACCTGTACCGGTATGGAAAAATCTTTCCTGTACCTGATGTTTCAATGACGCCAGCATCTCCAGAACAAGCTCTATGACGGCTTCCTATTGCTATGAGTGAGTTTTCCAGGAGCATCGAGTCAAGTCCAATGGAATAAGCATAATTGGATACACGGACGGCCAGTCTTCACCAGTTTTGCGAACCCCTGTACACTTTCCATTCATCTCTGTCCTTCGCAATCGTCGTCTATGGTAGTGGTTTGATTCGAACATGTTGGTGGGAGCGAGTCTCATACCGTGATTTGTAAAACAACTGCAGCTTAGAGAACAGTTGCTTGTCTTTAGCTAAGTACACGTCCACCTAACGTGTAGGTGGTTGTCCTTGGAAACGTCTGCATCCTCATAGAGTCTATTCTGCAGGAGTTTTTGTCCATCTGACGTCTGTTGCTCTCATTATGTGAGCAAGCCATTTATGTTTCGTTATCGATGTTTGTTTTCCTAGATCTCGAAGATGGGACAAATTTCGACGACCTTCACATTCCGATTAAATATGGAGTATCCCAGTTATACTTCAGAAGACATCGTTTAAGCCCTTTGTGAGCAGTGGCAGTATTATTGACTTGATTGAAGTATCAGTCCAGGTCTTTGCTGCAAAACAGATCGCTAGGAGGACTGTTGAATCAAAAAGGTAGGCTCATGTTTTCGGGTCCTTCGGTTGGTAGGTGGCTTTTTTGATGCGGCACAAGCTGCTCTCTTTCTTTTGTTAAATTTCTCTCTCATGCTGTTCTCTATGTTCATTGAACACCCAACGTATGCGCAATTTTTTCGCCTTTGCACCATGGCTTCTTCGTAAACTGGTTCCTCTTCCTTTATTAGTACTCTGATCTTTTTTCCGCATCACTGAGCCTGTTGGTCATCATCTGTGCATCGTTGATACTTCTTAAGAAGATACTGATGTAGTCGGGAAACGAAGATTTGATAGGAATTTTCCATAAATACGTAAGCCCTTCTCGTCCCAGTCGAATGACTTCGTTTTCCACCGCAGCACCGCACTAAACACCTTTGGCGGTAATGTGTCACCCTGTCGAACCCCCTTTTCTATGGGTATGGTAAGAGGTTGATAGAAAAGCTGTGTCTTTGTACTGCAGTTCCAATAACAGTTAGACAGAGTTCACATATAGGATGGATCCAACCCTTGGCCGACGAGCGCTAATAGAATTGCATTTGTTTCAAAAATATCGAAAGCTTTTTCATAGTGGACAAAAGCCGCGATTGAGGGAAGGTGGCATTCCCAAAAACCCCGATGGTCTTGGACACAGTTTGGATGTGGTTTATACCGGAAAATCCCTATCGAATTCCTCCTTGCTCAAATAGTTGTGCCTCATCCAATTTCACTGCTATGCGTGAAAGGTAATTTTCGTAAGGAGCTTGTGAACTATACTCAACAACCACATCGGATGACGACTACGAAGATCGCTTCGGCTTCATTCTTGGGAAGGATGACCGTGTCTACTGTTCTGTACTGTTCTGGGATCTTTTTCTTTTGAAGGTAGGATGTCAAGTAGTTAGCGAGGAGTACCTGTAAATAGTGGCTTTCATCTCTAAGGACGTCATCAGTAATATTACCGGATCCTAGAGCTGTGCCTTTCTTAATGTTTCCTGCCGCAACTAGAACCTCAGAGGGCAGAATTCCAGGTGGTTTTCTCTAGCGGGGATTTTAGGGTATGAGACGGAGATTGTGGAAGGGAGAAGGTTGGTGTAGAGCTTTTCCGTTATTAATTCCATTTCATGGCAAAAATGATGATCCATATTTGTTCATCAGGTCTGACAGCAAAATATTATAGTCGCACAATTCCCGGCAGCCAGTTTTTCAGACTGCACGTTTCAGTAAGATCAAGCTGATTTCCCTCTCATCTTGATCACCTTCGTAGTGGTAATGGAGGTGCAATCTGATCCTCTTAATTGTGGAACATAGGCGAATTCAGCACAACTTTTATGGTCTTCAACAGCAGCTTGTAGTGTTCGTTCATGTAATCCTGCCAATAACGGCTGGATAGGATTTTGTCCAAAATGTTCTCGTTACAATCAGGTAAACTTTTTCTTCGTGGTCGATGACATGAATTCTTTTCCAGCTGACGGCCTAATCAAATCTTTGCGCGAAGAAGGCGCTGATCGGACCCAGTACAGAACGATGGAACTGCTGGTCTTTCAAGAAGCCATCATCTTCCATTCGTCAGAATATGGTCGATCTTTGCATGGTCGATCTTGAGTCGTGCCGTTGGGGGACCGCCATTTCTAGCAGCAGCTTTGTCTCTTCTGGAAAAACAAGTTTCCATGGAAAAGACGGTTGCAGACAGGAACCATGCAAGGCGGTTTCCATTCTCATTTTTTCCAACTAATTCAAAATTTTTGACCCTGTATTTGCTTTTGTTGGCCTTTCCTATTTTGACGTTGAGGTCTCCGACAACAAATTTTTAATGCACTTTATCGCTACGTATAACTTCTTTCAAGTGTTACTAGAGCTCATATAATTCGTATTCATCTACTGAATAGGTCGGTGAGTAGCAATCGATAATTATGATCCTCTCACGACGTGTCGAAGACGGATGACGGCCATGTGAGGGGAGAGGATCTCGTACGAATCGACAAGATTTGCAACGAACGGGTGGACGACAAAAACTACGCCACCGGCATTTCGTGACTGACATTTTACCCATGGATGACAAGAGGTCCCTTGTTTAGATGGCGTATGTCGGTCTTCTTGATTTTTGTTTCTTGTAAATGAAATTGCGATCACATGAAATTTAATGCGATCTGCGGCTACAAGAAGGGCGTGAAGATCGGCGTCCGTGGAGAGTTTTGGCATTATACGTGCATAGTAGAATCTAAATAGCGTGTCGTGCGTATGTGTGTCAGATCCGGTTCCAATGACGTCCTGCGCAACCCGAGATTTTCTGGCCTCTCACCGGTCGCCTCACCGCCTGACGTCATAGACGGGAGCTCCCAGTGTGCGGGGTACTGAGG
Source organism: Angiostrongylus cantonensis (assembly GCA_009735665.1). Taxonomy (NCBI): domain Eukaryota; kingdom Metazoa; phylum Nematoda; class Chromadorea; order Rhabditida; family Metastrongylidae; genus Angiostrongylus; species Angiostrongylus cantonensis. Next base: position 577,345 of record MQTX01000099.1, read on the forward strand.
CTGGCCTATTCCTGGTTTTGCACCTTGGTCCTCCCTGGAGTCCTTGCTTAACCATTCAAGGGCTTATCTAGGTCCTCACCATAATGTGGATCCCAATATCTCTTCGGCAACGGTTCTTTCGTTCAGTCTTCCTACTAATTGATTCGCGGACGATGTTAAAATTTAAGTCAAAGATGAAGCTAGGAAAAAAAACGAGCGCTCAAGAACGATGTAGAAGCCGAAGGCTTGTGGAATAGAACCTGCAAAAACAAAGGTAGAAAATTTTTCAAAGCAGACGAAGCTGTGTTTTGGAAGACGTAAAAATCGGATCACACGCCTTTGTGGCAACAATGTTAATGAAATTAGTTTTCAGTAAAACAGATGTAAGAATCACCGTGAAATTAGTGTTCACAATAAATCAGAATAAAATTCAAGCCTCTGAAAACAGTTTGAAATTTCCAATGATGATCTTGAAGAATTTATGGTCTTCGCTCTAGAACTTCTCCAAGTCCATGTAGAACGCTTCAACTTCTTCTTCGTCATAGTCTGATGTTGGCGCGTAAACGATGAAGATTGTCAAACCCATATTGATCCACATCTTTTTAATCGTAAACGTCCGATTCGGGTTGTAAGCTGTTCGAATAAATCGATGTTCATGGACAAACTCGTGTTGACGAGAACGCCGACACCGCCTACGCCTCTACTGTCGCATGTTCCGAGGAACAGTTCTTCTCCAGTGTCAGACAGCGTTGAATGGGTGGCGTCGTCTCGTCTCGGCCAGGCCGATGACGTCGTATCTTATCATTCTTGCTTGCATGAGCCAGTCTTCTATCGAGGACTCGGATGCAAGTGATCGGACGTGCATTGTAGGTACAGATCGTCGCCTTACTTCAATCTAGCTATTTTCTGTTTTCTATTATAATCTATAATCTATTTTGCAATCTAGGCAGCTTCCTCTGGCCCTGAGATTTTAGGTGCATCTCGGTACTCGTCCTAGTGGTTAGGAGAATAAGGCGCGTATCTGTTACAGTATTTAGCTTTTTGATACCCACGTGTAGCTTGCTGGGTTCTCAACGTGTAGGCTGGGTATACCCACGGGTAGCTTGATGTCAAATCGGCGCAGCAGAAACAGGGAGCCCATCATGTGGGTCCATCTGCGTCTCAGGAAAGCAAAGGTCGCTTTTGGTCCGCGATTAACATCCTATCCGCCACCTGCGGACGTGTCACGTGGCCTCGCGACTAGCGGCCTATGGACATCTCTCATACGAGGGAGATCCGTGGAGACGAGTCATATGGAATAAAAAAGAAATGTAATTCCTCAACTATTCAAAATTCGAAAAGCCGTGAATCACGCTACATATCACTCTGCAGCTCTACGTCGGATTCACTCATAACACATTCAATTAACATTAAGAGCAAATGCGCTGAAATTCTTCCTCTACTTCAAGCTTGGATGCAAAATATGGTGCAAGTTTCCGAAAGTTTCATGGTAGAGCCCTGATTAAGCTCGGTTTTGCATTTGCGAGGTTCTTGTAACCATTGAAATGCCCCTACATGCCATCTCATTGCGAATTAAGAAAAACTCTTCATCGTAATTTTACCGCTGAATCTGTAACTAAACTAATGAGAGACCTTTAACCGTGTTTGTACAAGTTAACAAGTGTTTCACCGTAAACAAACAAAATATTTAGCACAAATACCGGAAATGACATATCATCAATGCACAATAAATTTCAATCCTCGTTGTTTTCACAGTCACCGAACCCTTTCATAACAAAGTCTGGCAAAAACTGACAAAAATCAAGTGGCTGGATCATCGTTGGCTGCGCTATCAGAATACTGATAGAGATACTAGTCGTGCATGAAAGCTGTTGGTAACAGGAACTATGCCAAACATAGAACAATAAAATGAATGGAATGGAAAGAATATCAATAGTAACAGGGCTCACAAGGAAGACGTTAGAAAGGCGAATTCATTCCTTAACACTAACAAACCCGATGCCACTTTATAAGGCGGTCATTTCGGACGACATATAATTTTTGTCCTAACGCCGTATGAGCTTAATTCAATTCATGTCGGCTTAACTGCCCGCATGTACAAATCATATTTACTCTGCTCAGTAGGAAAAGCCTTCTTTCCAAAAAAAAAAATCATTTTTATCACTACCTGTGAAAAAAACTTTTCTGGTTCTATAGGCGGTACATGATATTGTATATATTGTCCGTTGATAAAAAAGGTACGGCGAAAACCTATATGGCAGAGTAAACAACCGGGAAACATGTGAGTTGTTAATTTACGAAGGGAGATCCCCTTAAGGGGTGAGGGAAAATCAACTCACATCGGACTCCAAGTGTTAACTAAAGCAACAAGCAAAACAAAACAATGACAGTGATAACAATTAGCGCATAAAAAGATATTTTCACTAACTTCATGAGATCCCTAGGAAAAGCAACGATCTCGACGATGATTTTATGCTACCACAAGACCAGTGTACTAGGCTGACATTCATAATAATTTTAAGGACACTACAACATCTTACATCTTGCCGTTAATTCTGGCCAAGAGAGGTCCACGATCGTCGCCTAAACTATGTCCTTCGTGTGAGAGATTGACAAGCGTTGTCCCTACTTGTCTTTTATTAAACGGGATCCCAAGCCTGTAATAAAAGATTCGCGAAATCATATGATCTCTCCAGAAATTCTAACATTTTTTGGATGTTTTCAAAAATAAGGTTCTAGAAACAAGCTTACAAACCCCTTCATCCGTTCTAACAGTATCCCCTACTTCGAGAAAATGGAATGAAACAAATCAGTGATGTGGAGGATATTTAGAATAATACTAGAGTGTCAAATGAAATTGTTTTGGAAAGAAAATACACATAACTCGTTAAACAATGGTCGGCTAGAGTTGGCATTATTGGTTGCAGCAATATGGATGACACGCGGAGAGTCTCATACGTAATGTAGAGCACAGTATGCAACTGAAAAGGAAAAGCAGTGATCAATCTAATGACCTAGTGAATACTTTTTTAAATCTAATCTCACAGCAAGTCGGTCTCTTAATTTCCATGGCTCCGTCGATTGAAAGAAGCTATTTCCTGACTTTAAACCTGCCATTATTCTTTCAATTGCCTTGTAAAACAACATATCGTCGTAAAATTGCAAACTTTTCTCTGAAAATACAAAATTCTAAAACAAACAGCGGTGCTCTCAAAAAGCGTGGGCGTTTTCAAATAATAGTGATTTAAAATGGCCCAAAAATGGGTGGAGCAGAGTCACCTCTCATCTCTTCTAACTCTTTGATAAGAGGGATGGCAGACTTCATGACGCGAGAATCTGCGATATCTTCGGAAAATCTCGGATATGACTGAGAAGGGTTAAGCTTTCGGACGGTAGATCGACTCAGTAGGTTTCCAATATTATTTACCAAGTCGCTATTGATTACGTTTAGTGCTTTTTCATCACTAAAATCTGAAATGGGATACATAAAGACATGTATTACGCAGAAAAGTGACCATTTTAACAGATGATAGGAACTAAAACCAACCGCAATCTCCACTAGGTAGGCCCTGTTTCAATAAAAAATAGCGTAAACCATCTGTTGTGTACAACTTTGAGGCGTCTAAGGGATCAACAACATTGCCCAGGCTTTTCGACATCTGAAACAATACAATTTTTAACGGATTTGATAACATTACACATGCTTAAGTGACCGCACTGAGACATGGCAACTGCACTATGTGGTGAGAGGTACATCTCTTTTATTCAAGGAACTACAACTGCTAAACTCGAAGGGCGCGTGTATTGAAGTGGTCGGAAGCGCCCGCCCTGCAACACACACATGTGATCGATCTCTGCGCTCGTGGCTCACCAAGCCCTCCATCCATCTGTGGGAGGCAACTTGGTACTAGACTTGTCTGGGAGGATAGCAGCACTGGCTCAATACATCGGTAGGCCACCGCGAATCATTGTTAAGCCCAGATATGCATTCAATCACCTTCAACAATGCTTAACGAAGTCGAATGCATGGCGCATCCCTCAGTGATTGATCAACGCCTAGAGCTTTATCCTTTTTTTGTTACTTATGAGAATATACAGAGTCTCCAGAAAATCATTTTATATCAATCTAGAGAATATCCACAGAACATGTCCAGAAATCATTTCACCGAAGAATTTACTACGCATTAGAAACCCGCACTTGCAGACTTGAAGAATGACACTGATTTCATTAACGATGTCAACAACACAATCTCTTATTAGAGAACTAAAAATGTCAACGATATGACAAACAAGGACAGAACCTTTCTAAGCAGTAAAGGATCAAACTCAGCATTTGTGATAAAGTTTGACACCACATCCATTTCAATCAAAAGGCACTGGAAAGGGTTTGACAACTGTCATAAGCCTGCTAGTTATAATAAGAAATATGGAGAGTTCGCTATTGACTACTTTGTATTCTAGAAGCCAGTTGTCATGTCTGCTTCGTAACAGAATACACGGCGGCTGCCAAAATCAGCTATTTGAAACAATGACCAACTAAGATTATGCGATAGACGGATAGTCCGCGAAAAAAAAGCTGGGGATTAACTTAACTCTTCCACTGCATAGATTTTCTTCAACGAACTAGGCCTCATACAAATGTGTACCACAAAAGAAAATCGAAAGGCTACAGTATTCAACTTACGCATAACGCCAAAGGTTGATGATGTGAATGAAAAACTGTAGGATTCCAAACTCCACTGTCAACCCAAACTTAAAGACACCACCGCCAGAGACAAGTGGTCGAAAAGGTTTGCTGAGTATTTTGTGCGTCTGCGTAGTAGAGAAATCCTTGAGAGGGAAGTCAAGCAAACACCGATATGGCTGCTTAAAGGTAAAACGCGGAATATTTCGAGTCTAAGACGACCTATCGATAATCGTGGCACGAGTGAAAATGTACAGAGTGGTGTCGCGAAATCGAACTAGCTTACTATCGACAGAGAACAAATTATGCAAAATCAGCATTAAACACCATCGTTTGGATAACGTTTCTGTTCTGTAGCAATTTTGGAAGAATGCTACTGAGCGTTGTACAACTGCTTAACGTCGACATACTTTAACCAGTACTGCGAACTACATCCTCGCAAAAGAATATAGTGGATCTACAAACGATCGAAAAGGAAAGTGATGTGCTATACATGTATTCGAGGGAACCATTACCTTTGTCTTTCCAACCAACCAGTGGCCATGAATGAGCAGTTTCTGAGGTAAAGCAAGTCCCATTGCCATTAATAACGCAGGCCAGTAGAAAGCATGAAACCTTTAAAAAAGCAGTTAATCACTTTAGAAAGTGAATAAGTAACTTCACTCGCAATATTTACCTTAGAATATCCTTTCCAAGAATTTGACACGTAGGTGGCCATGCTTTTAATGCGGCAGGATACCCAACAACGGATAAATAATTCAGAAGAGCATCCAACCACACATAGATCTCAATCCATTACACCGTCTATTCACCAAGAAATGCAAGAAAGCTCAGTCTTATAAAACTCACAGTCTGAGAATGGTCACCTGGAACTGGAACACCCCATGGAAGTCTCGTTCGACAGCGTGAAACTGATAGATCTCCTTCAAATTCAAGAATATTCAAAGCGGATGGCAGATAGATTTCTGGGTAAATAACGTCTAAAAATACATGTCTGATAAACAGAAAGTTCGTAAAACATGTTAAGGCAGCCATAAACATTTATTATACATCTGTCCAGAAAACATTCGAGCACTAAGAACACGGAATATTCAGAACCCTACCTGAATTCTTTAGCCAATCTTCAACTGTTCTTTTATAACTGGACAAACGGAACATGTAGTTTTCTTCTTCGATCCATTCAACAATGGTGTTTGTGCCCTTCACAACCTACACGTTAAAACGTCATTAAAGAACGATATATAAAGAAATTAGCTTAAATTCCTCCCAACAGTTTACGGCCTCGTCGTAGGTGGGAGGTGGTTCTGGATGTCGAGCTGCGATGAACAGCGGGGAGATTCACCCCTACCAAGGCCTCCTAAGCTGAGGAAGAGTACGGCGTTTCTATCAGGAAACCCGGCTAAGAGGAAACCAATACCAAGATCCACCACCGTCGTGGTATCAAACTAATCGTATAGTGCAAATCTCTCTCTGGTCCACAAGGGATGCAACTGCCTGTGGTGGCGAAGACCTATAGCAGACCTTGAGACACCAGGGAACCACAATGGCTAAACCAGAAAAATTCCGAAAAAATGGAAATTATGCTGAGGCCCGCACAAACAGTGAATACGGGCCGTCCAAGTATTCAAGTATCTTAAATTGCCTGTCTTAATCTAATCTTAAATTGGCTGTTCATGACCTTAAAGTGTACAAATATTTTTGATCATTTATGATAAGTTGATACATAACTCGGTGGATTGATATATTTGTGACAATTACAACATATCTTAAGAGAATTCTAAGTAGCACCAAGCAACAGGAAGAAGTTCGAACCTTTCCCAAAGCAGAGTCCTCAACTTCGTTGTTAGGGAAGAAACACTCGTCCACAACGCTATACCACCCCGAATAGGTATCCTTATAGATAACATTTTGGTCACAGAGCCGCTTCTGAAAGTGAACAATCGATTGTAATGGTGATATGAGAACTACACTAATCTACTCACCCATACGTATTCTACACACTGCTTATGACGGACTTCCGTAGTACGAATGAAGTCTGTATTCAAAATATCGAACTTTGAAAACAGGTTGCGGAAGCTTCCCGAAGTCTCGTCGCAAAATTTTAGAGGATTCTGTCCAGCTCTTTCCGCAGCACGCAAAATCTGAAAAAAAGTGCCGCAATCCCAAACCAATCTCTAAGATTCCAGCGAGAGATACTTTCACAGGACCTTTATGCCATGTTCATCAGTGCCTGTGGCAAAGAGATGTAGGCCATTCGGATCTCTCAATCGTCGCCATCGGTGAATAGCATCGGCCAACACAACGGTATAGAGATGACCGAGATGAGGTGCTTGAAAAACGTAGTTGTTTCAGAATTCCAGATTACCTTGAAAGATGTCAAATATCGCAGTAATAATGAAGTGGAATGATCCAACAGAAAACTCTATGCAGGTGCTGTCCTCAATATTCCTGCGTTTAAACGTGTTCGAGAATTTTCTGTTTTCTAGAATATCATAAGTACCACATGAAAAGGGCGCGTGCAGCGCAGCGGTCGGAGGCGCCCCGCAATACACGTGGGATCGATCCCTGCGTCCCAGGCTCACCAAACCTTCCACCCTTCCGGAGTCGGGAAATTGGTACCAGACTTGCCTCGAAGGGAAGCAGCACTGCTCGACACATAGGTAGGGTACCACGAGTCATTGTAAAGACCAGATATGCATTCATTCACCTCCAAATTATGCTTGATGAAGTCGAATGTATGGCGTATCCCTCAGGGATTGATCAACGCCGAGAGCTTTTCTTTTCATATGAAAAGGAAGAAAGAGAAAAAAAGAAGCATATACGAACCGGCATTTACGTAAAAAATTGGTGTTGTTATGTAAGAATGACTTCTTCTTGCAAGCAGAAATAAAGACGATGGTCTCTTCATTCACCTGATAACAGAATTTCACAGTCATTCTTGTACAGACGGAAAATCACCTACGGATTACAAAAAGGACGTACTGTAAAGAATGTAGACAAGGAAAGAATTAAAGAACTAACTGGAGGAGATACAAGTCAATAAGTAAACAATGCGAATATTCCTGCATAAAACTAATCTTTAGCAAGAAACTTCTACAATGTAAGAGCTACCTAAACAATAAGAAGTTTCCTAAGAATGTTTGGCCCTTACAGAGATGGCTTTCCTAAACATTCCTAAACAACAAACATTTTCCCATATGGAATATCCTAAGTACCGCTGCACAAGTGGCTACTGAAGCAAACTCTTGGCTTGAGACTGCTGTCCCTTTCACTGAAAGCTCATCATCTTCCGACAGTTACTTCCTTCGCATTTCATTGACCAACATTAACCGATGCCGTTCGACCAGGTCATAGAGACGATTACCCGAAACAACAATAGAACATAAGACCTTATCTCCTTTACTATGAGTTTAGCAGTGTTTTAACAGAAATATTTTGCTTGGAGTGAACTACTACCTGCCGTTATTGAAGAACGCATTTCACGCTAGAACACTTAGCAAGTAAAGATCATATTGTAACCGGTGGCTTTGTTCCTGTATCAAGATCTTAGCGGGGGTCCAATTTAACTCGAGAAATGATTGACTATACTGTGGAAGCTCTCCAATTCATAAAACAGTTGTCCTGACGTTAAACATACTGCATCCACTCTAAAGGGTCAGAACTGCCTGAGTCTTATCATGCCACTCGTCCTCCTTGGATCTTTCATAACAACAGGGCTTCTCAGAGGCTGAGTGATCGATTATTCCGATACCAATATAATTTCCATTGCTGTTTCAACACGATCATCTACGGACGCGATGGTAACATTTGTCCCAGGAGCAATCCTCTCAACTACTACAACATGACCTTTCCAAGCTCTGAGGAGGCCCAAATTCGCCGAAACGTCAACTTCTTCCGTGAATAAGGAATAAAGTAACACCTCGTGTTTGCTCAGCAACGATATAAAAAATTATTGGATCAATGCCGAGGATAATAAGACGCCGATCGTTGAAATCACTATAATTCTATCGTACATTACGACATTCTGAAACTATCTAAGAAACGAGTATAAAAGTAAAACAGCACATTGCAGGTACGGATCAACGAAGTTCCTAAAGCGCCATGGGTCATCGTTTAGCTGTAGGGCGAAATTAGTCATGAAAGCATTATGTGGATTATCACCCGTATTATCAGTAGTCTCGTTAATCATCAAACAACTCGAGAGAAAACCTTTATAGTGTTCATTTGCACCTTTAAAAACCTAAAAGAAGCTCTCGGCGTTGATCAATGCCTCAGGGATGCGCCATACATTTTGACTTCAATAAGCATTGTTGGAGGTGACTAAATGCATATCTGGTCTTTAGAATGACTCGCGGTGGCCTACCGATGTATGGACCCAGTGCTGCTGTCCTCTCAGACAAGTCTGGTACTAATGCCGACCCAGGATGGATGGAAAGCTTGGTGGGCCAAGGAAGCGGGAATCGATCCTACGTGTATTGTAGGGCGCCTACGACCACTGCGCCACATTTGCCATTTGCATTTGCACTTCTAGCAACCTAAAATTTATCAGCGAGCTTCACTTAAGCGAAGTATACGAGGAATACCACACTTCTGCCCTGGCCCACCTATTTCTATTGCTGGCTCGTCGGGCTACAGATACCTATTCCTAGCTGGGGCTCCTGTTTGGAAATATCCGACTTATCTTTTGACCCTGGATGATTCTGCAAGGCTCAAAATAAAATTCAGTGAGATTGGGAGGAAATTTGAACTATTTGGCAGTTTTTACATCTGCGGCAATACAGCAAACTATATGTGTATCGCCGTTATACCCGGAAGCACTTTGTCTGACTTCAGCCCGCCAGTTGATCCGTAAGGAGGAGTTTCTTACGTGCTACGTTTTGAATAGTATGTTATAGAGGTGGATATGTGCAAAGATATGGGAATAAAAATATCCTGGACACCTTTCAACCATACTATTTACACAGTGTTTCACTCCTATTTACTGCCTATCTTTTTTGTATGGCAGCGTATTGTGTGAAATACAAGCACAAGGTGGGTGAAGTAGGGGAACCTTAGCTGCGCTTCGGACTCATGCTCATGTGCTATCCAGCCCCACCAGCCGAGGCCTCTGCTTTGCCTTTCTCTCAGCCAACTTTTTGCTCTAGTGGTGCTATAATCAATCACTGGGTTCAATGCTGATTTGTGCTTCTTATGCCAGTTCCGCTTAAAGTTGATAGCTAATTGCACCGCTAGAGTAAAAAAGAGAAAGCTGACTAAGGATGGCTGTGAGAAAGGCAAAGCAAAGGCTTCGGTTGGTGTAGCGAACAACCCATGAGCCCCCACCCGAAAAGGTTATGACGGGCTCGACGCCCAACCGTGGTTCAGAGGTTTGCTCATTTCTCGATATCTTTGTGTTTATCTTCACAAAGTGTCATAATTCACTATCGATAAAGAGGAACGAATGCTGATTGACGTCGAGTAGCTGTGCAAGAATATCTGTTAGTAGCTTGCCCAACGTCCGTTGAGAACATATACGATCATAGCAGGCGAGCAGTGGTCAGAGATAACTTATGGCTGTGTTTCGAACCCGGGCCCATACTCACCAAGCCTGCCTCACCATCCGGGTCGACAAATTGGTACGGACCTGGGAGCACAACTTTTGGCACATCTTCAATGTGTTTTCCTATATTACGATATTACTACGACAGATTTATCACGGGTAAGAAAAGGAATGCACTAAGAAGAGTAACAGAGATAACCAGTAGGACTGCTCGGATGTAGTGGAGAGGAAACTGTCCTTCCGAACTTCATCTCTGCGACTTTACGATGTTCCACATTTCAATGTTCTCTACAGAGGCAGAGAACACAATGACGAAATACAGGAAGTAATCGTGAGATTTCCTCACAGACGTAATTACGATTAAATCATAGGAATCCCGTGCTCTTAAATCATGAGAACTATCTCTCAAATTCTGGTGACGAGCTGGAACGAATGCAGGAATTACTCGCAAGTACTACATGAACCTACGACTGCTACATGCTGCGTTTAAGTTAATGTTTTTGGAGTTTCAACTTCCTGAAACGCATGGTAGCCCTAAAAATATTTCTTAATCGAATGATTGAACACGGAGATCTATCCCTATCCATTGGTTAGAGGCTTTTTCAACAAACACGAAGATGCTATATTATTCTGCTTTCTCTCCAGCTCATACTAACATCTGTCACCAGGTTCACTCAACGTCGTTTTTCCAGTAGCTTTATATTAAAGCCAGCTGAAGTTAATAAAATAAAAGAAGAATTGTGAGAAACGATGAAAATTGCAATATCATGAGAAAGACAGGGTTGATGATTCGCATAGGGCCATTAAGATGACAGTCCAAGAGTTCTACTCCTGGTAGAGGTATTGGGTAGGACAGTCTTCCTTAGAGAGGAACTGATGCTTCACGATTAGAAACCTCCGAAGAAAATGATACATAATGTGCTAGTTAAATTTCCATAATGCCAATAAAAGCTTCACGAAGAGTGAGGGTAGTCGTTGGTATGACCACATTGATTTCTCTTCGTTTATTTAAACAACCTTCACTTGCTTTCTTATGAACTGCGAAGTTCTACTTCTACTTATTTTTCTTTATCAGAACGTTCAAGCGCCAAGTTTTAAGCATTTCTTATTATATTTTTGATTCTCAGTAAATATTCGCAAAGCGAGAGTCAAAACGTACATTTCCATTCCTCTTAGTTAGATCAACCTCAGGTAAAACTCTACGTTCAGCGGCCTTCACTATTCCACTAGGGCCTGGGAAAGGCAACTCTCTATTTTTAACAAAACCGTGTAAATTCATGAATTAGTTGTTTCTTGCATGAATTCGACAATTTCCCCCTCTCTGTGAGTTTTTCACTTGCCTACCACTCTACTGTCACCACTCATATGGCTGATATCGAAGAGACAATCATATCAGTGTCTTCTTTTCTGTTGATTCCAACGAGAAAAATGATGATAGGCCTCTTCGTAATCCTTCGCAACTGCTAAGGGAGATTGTGCCAGCATGGTCGCCAACAAGAGAGCCGGACCCGATCGCTTATGATTCAGTAGCTCTTTTCCACAATATCCGTTCCATTAAATATAACCCGACTTATCTCAGGAAATGACAATTAACTTCAAACATAGCGAAGACAAATTTTCTTTGCTGCAACGATGACAATGAAAGCGTCGTGTAGGTTCTTTCATCGGTCGGAAAAAATCACCTTGTTTTAACGGTCTATCTTTGCGCTGTTCTATAGATCCCAAATGTTTCTTTCTCACCAAGTCTTTTTTCCTCGGAAAAGTTTTCTTTTGTTCTTTTGCTTGGGTTTATCTCCTCTGTTGTGTTGCTCCATGTTTTGAGGCGAGAAGACGAAAATTTGTTTTGAAATCGAAATATTTCCATTCAATATTCCAAAAAGATGTGAGGAGCGGAAGAAAATCAGTTCACATCGACATGATTGAGGATAGTTTTCTCCACTTTTCTTCTGCTCTTGTATTGTTCAACTTTCTTTTTCACGTATCTGGTAGAAAATTCCTCACCGTTCGCCGTTAAATCACTAACTCTACTGAGAGTGGAAATCTCTGTATTAACCTCGATCCGCTCTTCACTTCAATTTTTAGTTCATTGTTGCGACATTCATATTCTTACTATTCGTTTGCTTTCATCCATGCGTTTTCATTCGCGTCTGAACAGTTTGAACTTTTTTTCGCACATTCAACCGTTGAAAGTCACAACAACTCAAATTTGAGACCATTCGAGCATCTTTGACAAAGGCATCAGAAAGTTTTCCTTTCCTATTTTCTCCCTTCTCGGTGCTCTTCACGTTCATGTTGGCTGAGAATTGAAGAAGGAGCTCAGAGTTCGTAATTTCAGAATGTTCGTTTTGAACCTGCTGCGCCTATCGTTTGCATTGTTCCATATCTCCTCAATGAGTATTGTGTTTAAGATCCGAGTACTAGTTTAACAAAAGCGCCCTCCCTGAGGAGTACAGATCGTTCAGAAAAAGTAGTCAAGGTGTCGCTATCACTTGACCCTTCGATAAGGACTGATAGTAACTTCCGGTCGTTGGCGAGTCATATCATCACTTCAGGTCGGCGCTCTCCATTTCGAACGCGATCTCTTGATTCTCCATTCCGAAATACATTACACTGTCATTTCGTACCACCCTACAGGAATCTGTCCTTCCTGGTATGAAGTGTGTTAACGAAGAAGATATTCGGTACGTTCGTCTTCGACATATCATTACGACTCATAATGAAATAAATTGTACTTGACTAATGTTCTATATGATTGAGCGGACACCAGGTCAGTGTGGAAACTTTCATTCAGCTAACGCTTCCGCGCCTTCTCCTTTTTTAGTGCAGCGTTGGCCCCAGTCGATAGTCCCAAGGTCCTCGTCGAGATGTGGGTGTTCGTAGTCGCATCAAGTCGAATCCAGTGAGGGAGGCATCTATCGAGAGGGAACATCAATCCCTGGTGCCTTCTTATATAGAACGGGTGTTGGTCAATTTCCATCCATATAGAAGATTAGATCCATATTGGTTATTTTTGCTGAGGCTTAATGAAAGTGGGTTTTTAAGGCACACTTGGATACTAGAGGGGCGCGTTTAGCGCAGTGATCGGGGCGCCTTGCAATACGCATAGAAACGATCTCCGTGCCCGGCGCTCACCAAACCTTCCATCCCTCAGGGGTCCGCAATTTGATACCAGATTTGTCTGGGAGAACCCCACGACTGACTCGATAGATCGGGTAGGCCACCACGAGTCATTGTGGAGACCAGATATGTATTCAATCCCCTCCAATGAAGTCGGCTTAATGAAGTCGAATACATGGCGTATCTCTCAGGGATTGATTAATGCGAAGAGCTTTATCCTTTATTCTTTACTTGAACAGTTGATTGTTACAGTATTGTCATTTACCTGCACGTTGTTGTTGTTTCTCGGGAGATCTTTTAGATGACAGTGTAGGTACACTTCTCGGCTCAAATGACCATGCTAGCGTAAAGCAACCGCTACACATCGCACCTTAACACCTGAGACCGCGATGAGGCTGTAAAAATCAGTGGAAATGGGTTACGGGGCTTTAAATACTCATTTTCATTAGGTTTTCATAAAATAATGTTGGAGGTTATATCGAGGTTAAGAGGGCACGATAGCTTGTGATTTGCTGAATTGTTATGATGCTTGTTGACCATTTGTTAACTATTTTCCCGACTCTCCATAAGTTTAGTGTTCACCACAAAACTGCTGTAAAAAACTTAAAAGAATAGGATTTTTATTCAACCAGTGGGCTTAAATAGGCATATGAGGAGATGAACCTGAAAGGTAGACGAAAAAAATACGAGATGGACCTTTAGAGGTACAAGTAAAGAGATTCGTTACAGAAATGAAGCTGTATGGTGTGCACTATGTCTTCTCCTTCCATGTTTGCATGCGCTTCAAGAAAAAGATTAGTTCTAGGAATGAAGTGCTGCTAGCAGTTGCTCCGCTTGCGTTCTGCTACGGTGGGAACGAATGCAACTGCCAACCGTCTACGTCCAGAGATATACGGATCAGAAAGGTGGTTTCTCTAGGATTGAATTACTTCAGAGGAGAATGGTAAACGATATAATTAAGTTCGTTTGATGATGCTTTGTTAAAAACCATATTAACACGTGGTCATTCCTGGTCGAACTCCTAGCAGTCTTAAAATTTAGCTTATTTTTGACTACGATCAATACTCATGCAAAAATGTTAAAGATAAAAGAAATAGTTTACAAAGTAACTAACTTTAGGTGTCGATAAAGCCGTTAGATGGCTATAAACTGTCGCCAAATACTTTGTACGCGTTATCGACTGATATCGATTCGAACTCTATCGGATTCGTCGATGTTGAAGAGCTGAGAGCACTAGAAGGAGAGGTGTGACGAATCACCTTTTTCCTTGATGAGATATTTCGATGTTCACAGAATTGGTCGGAAGGCTATTCGCCTTCATAGACAGTCTCGGGACTACATAACTGATGGTCCTTCAAAAGCTAATTGAAAATCTATAATGGTACAAAATATTGCAAGATGCTGTTGACGTTTTAGTCAAGTTACGGTACATTCGTAAAGTTCACACAGTAATGAGTTACAGTCAAAAGCGTGTAGAATTCACTCCAGTCGTTCATGACATGAAAAGGTTCAGATGCACTACTAACACACTGAAGACGACATGATTCACATATGACTCAATAGTGCTCGCCGTTTAACACTAACCAATCATATCTTGACTCATAGTGAGCATCACTTTCTATGGGGCCAGAATGCTGATTTTTTTTTGCAGACCATAGGACATATTGCTCAGCTTTCTTTTCATCAGAGCTGCTGCCTAGTGCAGCAAACTAAACCGAAAGTGGAATTCTGTACAGCGAGACGCTACAGAGTACTACAGTGTTTCACAGATGTCTTCAGCTAGTGCGCTTGCGTTAGAATTCCTATTATATTAGGTATTTAAGATTCGTTCCTGATTTCTCGAAATTTGAGTTGTGAACAACTTTTAAAATGAAGTAGCGCTTTGGGGGAATCATTTCTGCCACGCTACAGAGCAAACCCTCTTCTGTGAGAATATGTTAATAGCTCCTGAATTACACTAATCATCAAGGAACACGCGGCAATAGACAAATCATAGGCATCGTCGTTAATGTGTTAATTCAGTGTAGAACCACCCTCCAGCGATTTGGCCCAGATAGACATTACGACTAGATAAATTATTTAAATAACCGGTATACACGTTATCTATTCAACCATTAAGCATTTTTAGGACCGCGTTTCCATCACCACATTGCCATGCGCACCAAAGAGGGTAGAACGAAAAGGACGGAAATCATTTCTATTCTTACGGAAGTGGATACTACGCCGACGTAGCACCCGTCGTGGATATCCGGCAACCAGCATGAAACATTCCACTCAAGGCCGCCACCTGGAGATTTACCGCTCTAAAACCGCTCCGATTTTCCACGACTCCGCTTCCACATCGTCGGTTGTGCTTCCATTACCTCCACAGAGGCAGTCCTTATGTAAAATTGTGCAGAACTTTCTATGTTGTGGCTCTTATTCGTATTCTTGTTGAGCAAACACGAAGCTATTACATTTCTTCAATTGTTTATTCGCGCAAAAAATGACGTTTCGGCGGATTTAGCCTTCTTCAAAGCCGAAACGTCAGCTTGTACGCAAATAAAGAACTAAAATAACACCTCGTGTTTGCTAAACAAGAATACAAAGACTTTCTCCATTATGAAGTGAAAAGAATAGCTTTCTGGTACGATGCTTGCTACTCTTAAAGAAGCTGCAGCGAAAGGCTTCTAAACCTGTCAGCAAAACAAACAGAATGAGTTGACCTCTTCATTGAACAAATGAGCATTTCAAGAGCGTATATACGAGGCAGTCGTGGAAGCATTGATAGTAAAGGAATCTATGGACAGTATGGACTCTGTACACAAAGATTCTTCGTGAGCTGCACAAAAATTTCACAACCAAGATTTCACCATTCTACAACGATATTAACGTAGACGTCAAAAGAGGAGTTAGGCAAGGCGATACAATCTCGCCAAAATTATTTACAGCCACCCTCCAGAACGTCATGCGAACATTGGAATGGGATAATATGGAAGTGAAAATCGATGGTCGGCAGATACATCACCTTCGCTTTACTGATGATATCGTCCTTATAACACCAGACATTAGCCAAGCGGAACGTATGCTTGCGGACTTTGATAAAGCGTGTGGAAAGATTGGACTTCGACTAAAGAAATCTAAGAAATCTAAAGAAAACGATGTTAATGAGGAACGAATTGGTTTCGTTTGCCCCATTCACGCTCAACGGAACGAATATCTCCGAATGCTCCAGTTATGTCTATCTAGGTCGGGGATTGAATATGTTAAACGACTTAGCTCCAGAGCTGAGCAGAACGAAACGAGCGGCTTTGACTACTTTCAAGAGCATCGAGGATGTAGTGAGGACAACAAAGAATCCCCGACTCCGTGCCCACCTTTTCGACTCAACGGTTCTTCCTGCGCTAATGTATGCGTCAGAAACCTGGTCGCTGCTTAAGCAGGATGAAAGATCACTCAGTGTTATCGAACACGAAGTCGAAAGGACGATGCTAGGAGTATCCCATTTCACACAATTAAGGGATGGGATCCCAAGCACCGACCTGCGTCAACGATCAAAAATCAAAGATGTCGTTCTATACGCCAAACAATCGAAGATAACGTGGGCCGGACACGTAATGCGTATTTATGATAACCGATAGACAAGAGCCGTTAGCGACTGGATTCCTCGGGATGTCAAATGTACTGCAGGAAGACCACCGAGCCGACGGTCAGAGTTCTTCACAAAGAGCCTAGAAGAGAGATATAATACTCGACGAGCCTCTAGAGCGAACAGGACTCGGACTACTCTTACACGCGACAGGGAAAGTTGGAAGATTTACTGGCGCGATCAACAGGACTACAGGTGATACAGGTGATATATGAGGCGTCATATTTAATTGTACTACTCAACGAATTGTTTAAGGTGATTAATCAGTTTTTCTTACGAGAAACTACCAGGTACCTGTTGCCAGTGATAAGGGTATATATATAGCTTACATGTGTGGGGAAATAGATAAGTTGACATGAGTTGATTCCAATTCACAGCGCGTGAGGTGAAAAATTAGACGATGGTATGCTGTAGTCACACGATGTTAGGTTTCGGGTTCTAGTTGTTGAGGTTTGCGATGATTTCACAGTTTTATGGTTGTGATTTCTATGGAAAATTGTAGCAGAAAGTGAAAAAAAAAACAAATGAACAATAAACTAACATCGCCATCCAGTCATAAAGTGACTGTCTGAGAAAGCGGATTTTAACGTAAAGCAGCGAGTAAGCTCCAGGCAAAGCTGGTTGCCAGCATTGCTAGGATTTACGGACAACGGCTTACGTCGTGATGACATGAACTCCAAGGAAATGAATTTCAATGTGAATTTTATGTTTACACTACAAATGCACCTTTTGAGCGACATCGATCTTAAAATGGGCTGGTGATTCTATAGGTAGGCGTTCCATTATTGCAATTATAAAGAAAGTGTCCGATTACGAATGCGTAGTTTTCTTGTTCAGCAATCGCGAGGTTGTTATACAGCATACATTTACTTCCATAGAAAAACACACGATACAATACAACACAACAGTAGTTGACGTTTCGACAGTATCGCCTTCTTCAGAGCCTGGAAGGGTATGCTGATATACAATTTATTAGGCCAAACACTTCAATAACACTTAGAGTAAGACGAAAAACTTCATGGCAATTACATGATCAACAGCTTCTCGAAAAACTCACCGCTTTTTTTACATGACTTCCAATGAGGAGGTTAGAACAGCTGATTATAGTCGCATATGGTTGATGACTGCGGCACCCCACATCAGAAATTGATATATAGATACGGGGCCAGGTCGCGTGTAACCTTTGGGCATTCCTCCCTGCTATTCATTGCCGGATTTTTTGACATTTATCCGAAAAAGGTATATCAGTATACCCTTCCAGGCTCTGAAGGAGGCGATGCTGCCGAAACGTCAGCTACTGTTGTGTTCTATTGTATTGTGCACTTTTCTATGGAAGTAAACGTATGCTGTATAACAACCTCGCGATTGCTGAACAAGAAAACTACGCATTCATATTCCAGTGCCGAGATTAATAGAAAGTCGAAGCTGGGAACAGTGTCCTATTATTTAGTTGTGTTCGGCTAAGTGGAGGGAGCGTGTGGCGCAGTGGTTGGAGGCGCCACTGGCGCCACTGCGACGCGCGCGTGAAATGCGCCCATTGCCCACCAAGCCTTCCATCCTTCCGGGGTCTGAAAAATTAGACGATGGTATGCTGTAGTCACACGATGTTAGGTTTCGGGTTCTAGTTGTTGAGGTTTGCGATGATTTCACAGTTTTATGGTTGTGATTTCTATGGAAAATTGTAGCAGAAAGTGAAAAAAAAAACAAATGAACAATAAACTAACATCGCCATCCAGTCATAAAGTGACTGTCTGAGAAAGCGGATTTTAACGTAAAGCAGCGAGTAAGCTCCAGGCAAAGCTGGTTGCCAGCATTGCTAGGATTTACGGACAACGGCTTACGTCGTGATGACATGAACTCCAAGGAAATGAATTTCAATGTGAATTTTATGTTTACACTACAAATGCACCTTTTGAGCGACATCGATCTTAAAATGGGCTGGTGATTCTATAGGTAGGCGTTCCATTATTGCAATTATAAAGAAAGTGTCCGATTACGAATGCGTAGTTTTCTTGTTCAGCAATCGCGAGGTTGTTATACAGCATACATTTACTTCCATAGAAAAACACACGATACAATACAACACAACAGTAGTTGACGTTTCGGCAGTATCGCCTTCTTCAGAGCCTGGAAGGGTATGCTGATATACAATTTATTAGGCCAAACACTTCAATAACACTTAGAGTAAGACGAAAAACTTCATGGCAATTACATGATCAACAGCTTCTCGAAAAACTCACCGCTTTTTTTACATGACTTCCAATGAGGAGGTTAGAACAGCTGATTATAGTCGCATATGGTTGATGACTGCGGCACCCCACATCAGAAATTGATATATAGATACGGGGCCAGGTCGCGTGTAACCTTTGGGCATTCCTCCCTGCTATTCATTGCCGGATTTTTTGACATTTATCCGAAAAAGGTATATCAGTATACCCTTCCAGGCTCTGAAGGAGGCGATGCTGCCGAAACGTCAGCTACTGTTGTGTTCTATTGTATTGTGTGCTTTTCTATGGAAGTAAACGTATGCTGTATAACAACCTCGCGATTGCTGAACAAGAAAACTACGCATTCATATTCCAGTGCCGAGATTAATAGAAAGTCGAAGCTGGGAACAGTGTCCTATTATTTAGTTGTGTTCGGCTAAGTGGAGGGAGCGTGTGGCGCAGTGGTTGGAGGCGCCACTGGCGCCACTGCGACGCGCGCGTGAAATGCGCCCATTGCCCACCAAGCCTTCCATCCTTCCGGGGTCGGCAAATTGGTACCAGACTTGTCTGCGAGGATAGCAGCACTGGCTCGATACATCGGCCGGCCACCGCGAGTCATTGTAAAGGCCAGATATGCATTCAATCACCTCCAACCATGCTTAATGAAGTCGAATGAATGGCGCAATCCCTTAGGGATTGATCAACGCCGAGAGCTTGATCCTTTTATCCTTTTTATCGACTAAGGGGTCTATCGATGATACAGTATAAGTGGTACACTGATCGAAGGCCTCCTGCAATAAGTAATGAATTTTGGGTTCGATCCAGCCTACCGCGATCATCAAGCTTTCCATACATTTAAGATTGGGAGATTGGTACTCGACCTGTCACATAACTCCTGATACATTGCTTGGCCACCGGGTGTCATGGTATGAGCCACATATGCATTCAGCCACCTCTACGATGCTTAGTCAAGAAATTGATGGCTTACGGCACATCCCAAAAAGATTGATTATTTTTATTGCTTTCTACTTTTATTTCACCAATGAAGACCGATTGAGTCAATGGAGAGTAGCTCTCTCAAGATTCTTCTCGATTGCCTGTTAGGGTCTGCGAATGCCCAAGTTCCTTAAACAATTCGTTGAGTAGTACATTGAAATATGACGTCTCATATATCACCTGTATCACTTGTAGTCCTGTTGATGATCGAGTGATTCGAGCGGGTGCCAGTAAATCATCCATCTTTCCCCGTCGCGTGCAAGAGTAGCCCAGTTGATTCTGCTCGCTTTAGGGACTCGTCGAGCATAATATTTTTCTTCTAGGCTTTTCGTGAAGAACTCTGACCATCGGGTCGGTGGACTTCCTGCAGTACGCTTGACATCCCAAGGAATCCAGTCACTAACGGCTCTTGTCCATCGGTTATCATTCACACGCGTTATGTGTCCGGCCCACCTTATCATCGACTGTTTGGCGTATAGAACGGCATCTTCAATTTTTGATCATTGACGCAGGTCAGAGCTTCGGATTCACTCTCTTGTGTGAAACGGGATACTCCTAGAATCGTCCTTACGACTGCGCGTTCGCTAACGTTGAGTGACCCTTCATCCTGCTTACGCAACGACCAGGTTTCTGACGCATACGTTAGGGCAGGAAGTACTGCTGAGTTGAAAAGGTGGACACGGAGTCAGCTGTTCTTTGTTCTCTTCACTACATCCTCGATGCTCTTAAAAGCTCTCAAAGCCGTTCGAGCTCTCGAGCTAAGTCGTTCAACATATTCAATCCCCGACCTAGATAAGCATAACAGGAGCATTCGGAGATATTCGTTCCGTTGAGCGTGAATGGGACGTGCGAAACCAATCCGTTTCTCTTGAACATCGTTTTGTGAGATTTAGTCGAAGACCAATCTTTCCATAGGCTTTATCAAAGTCGTTTCCATACGTTTCGTTTGGCTAATGTTTGGTGTTATAAGGACGTTGTCATCAGCAAAGCGAAGATGATGTAACTGACAACCATCGATTTTCACTCCCATGTCGTCCCATTCCAATGTTCGCATGACATTCTGGAGGGTGGCGACAAATAATTTTGGCGAGATGGTATCGCCTCGCCTAACTCCTGTTTTGACATCAACGTCAATATCGTTATAAAATGGTGAAATTTTGGCTATGAAATTTTTGTACAGCTCACGAAAAATCTTTATGTACTGAGTAGGGACTCCTTGACTACCAAGGGCTTATCATCAGAACATGAACTCATTGTGAATTTTCGTTCTCCGTCAAAATGGCTGTCTGCGTGTCTGTTATTTTATTTTAGCTCTTACGATCTACAATTTAAGGACTAGGAACACTTAATTCTCGAGAAATTTGAACTGTCGATCCAGCCTACCGCGATCATCAAGCTTTCCATACATTTAAGATTGGGAGATTGGTACTCGACCTGTCACATAACTCCTGATACATTGCTTGGCCACCGGGTGTCATGGTATGAGCCACATATGCATTCAGCCACCTCTACGATGCTTAGTCAAGAAATTGATGGCTTACGGCACATCCCAAAAAGATTGATTATTTTTATTGCTTTCTACTTTTATTTCACCAATGAAGACCGATTGAGTCAATGGAGAGTAGCTCTCTCAAGATTCTTCTCGATTGCCTGTTAGGGTCTGCGAATGCCCAAGTTCCTTAAACAATTCGTTGAGTAGTACATTGAAATATGACGTCTCATATATCACCTGTATCACTTGTAGTCCTGTTGATGATCGAGTGATTCGAGCGGGTGCCAGTAAATCATCCATCTTTCCCCGTCGCGTGCAAGAGTAGCCCAGTTGATTCTGCTCGCTTTAGGGACTCGTCGAGCATAATATTTTTCTTCTAGGCTTTTCGTGAAGAACTCTGACCATCGGGTCGGTGGACTTCCTGCAGTACGCTTGACATCCCAAGGAATCCAGTCACTAACGGCTCTTGTCCATCGGTTATCATTCACACGCGTTATGTGTCCGGCCCACCTTATCGACTGTTTGGCCTATACAACGGCATCTTCAATTTTTGATCATTGACGCAGGTCAGAGCTTCGGATTCACTCTCTTGTGTGAAACGGGATACTCCTAGCATCGTCCTTACGACTGCGCGTTCGCTAACGTTGAGTGACCCTTCATCCTGCTTACGCAACGACCAGGTTTCTGACGCATACGTTAGGGCAGGAAGTACTGCTGAGTTGAAAAGGTGGACACGGAGTCAGCTGTTCTTTGTTCTCTTCACTACATCCTCGATGCTCTTAAAAGCTCTCAAAGCCGTTCGAGCTCTCGAGCTAAGTCGTTCATCATATTGATTTCCCGACCTAGATAAGCATAACAGGAGCATTCGGAGATATTCGTTCCGTTGAGCGTGAATGGGACGTGCGAAACCAATCCGTTTCTCTTGAACATCGTTTTGTGAGATTTAGTCGAAGACCAATCTTTCCATAGGCTTTATCAAAGTCGTTTCCATACGTTTCGTTTGGCTAATGTTTGGTGTTATAAGGACGTTGTCATCAGCAAAGCGAAGATGATGTAACTGACAACCATCGATTTTCACTCCCATGTCGTCCCATTCCAATGTTCGCATGACATTCTGGAGGGTGGCGACAAATAATTTTGGCGAGATGGTATCGCCTCGCCTAACTCCTGTTTTGACATCAACGTCAATATCGTTGTAGATTGGTGATATCTTGGTTTTGAAATTTTTGTATAGCTCACGAAAAATATTTATATACTGAGTATAGATTTCTTGACTATCTCGTATATACGCCCTTAAAATGGTCATTTGTTCAATAAAGAGGTCAACCCAATCTGAAACATAATTACATCATCAGAACATGAACTCATTGTGAATTTTCGTTCTCCGTCAAAATGGCTGTCTGCGTGTCTGTTATTTTATTTTAGCTCTTACGATCTACAATTTAAGGACTAGGAACACTTAATTCTCGAGAAATTTGAACTGTTTAACAGTTAAAAACTCATTTACCCTTACAGGAAACCATTTTTAGAGAAAACAAATTCCTCGAACTTTAAAAAAAATCCTAGGAGGGCAACGTTTACAAATTGCACTCAGTGACGTCTCACATCGGTCATTTTAAAATACAGGCGAATCTCCGAAATCTTCTCCAGGCACTATGAAAGCGCAAATTCTCGTGGGATGAGACGCACCTCTTTCCAATCCATCTTTGCTTTCGGTCCGTGGAATTCCATTCCCCATTTTATAGCTGGAGCACACATCACCAGTGCGTAGGTTTTCGTTGATCAGGACTTTGTGTAGGACTTGTCTAGCAAAGTCGTACTAGGAATGCAGCTTATAAATGACGTACGCAGCATTCCCACACCCACGAAGTCGCGAAGCCGTGGAAGAGTTATTTGTTGATGCAGCATAAATCAATACGTCTAAAAAATCACAACACAGATTGAGGTGTGGTTTCCACGTTTAAAATTCCCTCCATATGACATAGCATTACATGTTGCGTGGATACCCGCAGTTTTCGCATTAGATTTGTTCCCTCGCATCCATCGGATTTACGACGATCTTCAAGCTTTTTCCGTATGGGCTCGACTGCTGCTTGAGCCTCTCTGGTTTTCTTAACGGACGTCGAGTGCTCGTTGAGTCGGTTCTTCTTGAAATCCTGGCATAGCCGCGAGTTTAGTGCGTTCTTAGATCTTCATTACTGGCAGTCGCCAGGCTTTGTGAATTGGAGGAAGCTGGTTGATCTCAAGGAGGTTTGTCGCCAATTTACCAACCCAACAGGTGCAGATGGCTTGGTGAACCCATGACGTGGTCGAACAAGCGCCTTAGTCGTACTCAACAGCATCGCTCTCCCTGTGTTACCCGCCCTGTATTGGAGTAGGAGTATAGAATTTTTCTGCTAGAGGGGTAGGGTCGTACTGGCCTCATGGAATGTGGATTTCGGCAGTTCGTAATCCCTGCGATTATGGATATGCGTATGAACGTTCTTGAAGAGATAATCTTCTTAAAGATAAATCGAAGCGAGCAATTTGCCTGAGAGCGCCGCGTGGTAAGTCAGCAAATTCAACATCATTTGCCTTCAGTAGAGTGAATATTCTTTAATATCCTTCCATTTGAATGATATATGTGGCCTTTTTTTTACCTGAGCAACATATTAGTGGGAAGGGATTCGTTCCCTCAACAGAGTATCCCAAGCTGAGAAGGACTCCGGCGTTTCCATCAGGAAGCCTAGCTAAGAGTAAAGCATTACCAGGATCCGCCACCGTTCTGGTATGAAACTCCCATGGTGAAAAATCTTCTTCTGATACACGAGAGCTGCGACTGCTTGCCGTGGTGACGACCTGGGGCAGATTTTGGCCAGAAGGCTGACCTCAGGGTTCCAGGAGACCACAATGGCTTAACCAGTAAATCTCCGAGAAATGGTGATTATGCTGGGACCCGCACAACTAGTGAGGACGGGCCGTTCAAATAGCAAGTATCAAGTAAGTAGATGTCATGCAAAAAAGGAACCATGCGGCTTACGCACACAGTAAATGTCGTGATAAATAACCAGAACGTCCGGCCAATCTCCTGATTTTGCCCGTGCTAATCCGAACCGATGTGGCCGACACTTCAACACTCTAACTAATCATATTCCTTTTAAATAATGAATGCCATTTGTGGAAACACTTTTGACAGAAATTATCTAAATATTTGACTGACTAGCTAAGTTAAATAAGTTCGTAACTCTTTATTTACTTTATATTCATGTTCAATAAACGCAGGTGTTACTTTGTACCTTATTTGCGCGTAAGCTGACGTTTCGGCGGATTTCGCCTTCCTCAGAGCAGCAATCTACCTGACCAAACACCTCCCCTTTTTTTTATTTTTTCTTATTTTTTTTGTGGCATAACGATACTATGACGAAAAAAAAACGCATGGTGTGGTGGTGAACGCGTTACTCCCCGGAAAGGACAATAGCTCGCTCGTTCCCCACCATAGACACCAGCGGTCCAGAGTTTTGCAAATATCTCAGCAAAGTTGTGGATACATGTGGAATCACTGACTAGCTAAGTTAAATAAGTTCGTAACTCTTTATTTACTTTATATTCATGTTCAATAAACGCAGGTGTTACTTTGTACCTTATTTGCGCGTAAGCTGACGTTTCGGCGGATTTCGCCTTCCTCAGAGCAGCAATCTACCTGACCAAACACCTCCATAACTAAGCAGAGGAAACGCTAAACCAAGATTTCAATCACATTGAGCACAGAATGGCTTCATCGCATACTCACCTTTTGCATGAGTCTTCCACTAGATATGTCACGTAGAAACCAACCGCACAGAGCATGGGAGCGTAATGTGCCTCTCACATCAAAACAGCAGTCTTAAATACTGCCCGATATCACGCGTGATATTTAGGTATTCCTCCCTGAGGCTCATTTCCGAATTTTTGGGATTAACTCAGAATGTTTCAAGAATTTTACGGTCTGGTGTTTTCGACTCCTGTGCGAAGATCCTCACTTCTACTTCAAAATCTTCCCCGATATGTCTCTGTGTCTTGTGCGTGCCCAGTGGGGTACTTGGTCTATCTTTAAGTTTACCGACTAGGTGTTCTTTTATACGGACGCAGAGTGGTCTACCCGTTTCGCAAATGTATTTGTCTCCGCACGTTTTGCAAGGGATCAGATAAACTGTACCCGAACTCATGCAATCACCGTCTCTACCGTTGGGGCAAATTATACAATTTTGCGTTGTACATAGACGGTCATACAGGCGGTTGTGAACTAGTTGGTTTTCTAAAGTGCTCAGTGGTATTTCGATTATTCTAACCAAATTCACTAGATCCGCCCTTCTCAAACAGCGTGTTATAGCTGCACTTAGTTGCTTAAGATGAAGAGCAGGATAAACGGAACCTTACTATCGCTAGAGTTATCGTTTGGGGGCTTGGCCTTTCCTCTACACCTGTTCCGAGGAGCTACAGTTTCGTAGGCATTGGAGATAGCTATTTACCGCGCCAGGTTCCGCGATTCTTCCTTCTGCTCTCTTCCTGTACACACGCCGATGGCTGTTCGAAACATTTTTCATACAAGCGCCCTTTTCGTGTGAGAGGAGTGAGAGGAGAGGTCATGTCGCAGCTGGTAGTGGAATATAGGCCTTCGAGTCAGTTCTAGACACCGAATAACCACTAGCTTTAAGCAGAATGCTCGACTTCGTGAGAAGACGCCACGCGGGACTTTTCGTAGTTGACACAGGACAACCTTTCGACACTCACACTTGGGATTAAATCTTTATATACACAAAAGTAACAAGAATACAACAGGAACAACAATGTAAGAGTACTGGCGTAAGAATCAGGCAATGAAGTCGGACGTAAGACCCGAAAGAAACTGCCAGGCCCCCACCCCCAAAAGAACGCGGTGCTAGCCGTGCGTGGCTACGTCCAAGCGAGTCGTTGGTGGTAGGGTCAAGGCCCGGGTAGCGGGGTCCATTACCTAAACAGTGAGACGCACCCAACAGCATGCTCGGTGGTGTGACCAATGGTCACGAGATGCTATGTCTAGTGTGGGATTGTGACAAAGGCCGTCTCCATCGACCCATTAAGTGTGTCTGTTAGGTAGACATAGAATTCACCGCTTGATAGAGAAATTCTCTATACGAAGTTCCTTAGGATGGGATCAAAATATTTACGTACTACGACATTTGCCGGGCAACTTGAGAAACAGTAGATATGATCCTTACTACAGAAATATGCAGTAATAAAAAGAAATAGTAACTATTCCGGGGATAGTTGCTATAGGTCATGAACTAAGATGTTCTTACTACTTGGCCTTCGGCACCACCTCTTAATGTAGAAGTTTTCTGACAGGTTAATTTGGACATTCAAGAATGGAGGCCAGTTTTCTTTCGGTTTCTTTTGGGTGAACTTGATATAGTTTGACTGCTCGTTCAACAACTCGAAGCATTTGTCCATTTCCTCTTGTGTTGAGCAAAGGACAAAACAATCATCTATATATCTACGGTAGTGTAACGGCCCGAGATCAGTCATTAGTGTTTCCACCTTAGACATGAACGCAATGGCAAGACTTGGTGCCAGTCGCTGTCCTATTGCCAACCCTCTTACTTGTGCGTAGTACTTTCCGGACCATCTGAAGATTGAGCAGCTCAAGCATTTTTTAAGAGTGTCATCAACTGTTCTATCTTGAAGACATACGTGTTTATTTCTCCTTCGTGCTCTATAAGGAGTTCGAATATGACTTGCATTGCGGAGTCATTCGTCACGTTCGTATAAAAGGCGGTAACGTCGGACTCCATCACGTACGCGCTGTTGGGGTGCGCAGTACGTAGACGATCCATAAACATTTGGGTATTCGTAAGATGGGCTGGAATGTGTTTCAGCAACTGGGTAAATACCAGGGTTAAAAACCACATTATCCTATCCGTTGGCCTGTCTACACAGCTAGTGATAGGTCTAACCTTAAACAATGATGGATCGGTAGACGCAAGATCATCGCTGGATACTAACTTATGAGTTTTTATAAGCAAGTACAAGACGGGCCATGTAGGTAAATCAACTTATAGTTGAGAGATAACTGGCGGTTTTAAACCAGCAGACCTTGCCATTTTGACCCATTCGTAATTCAGTTTTTGGTATTGACTTTTAAATTCCTTCTCAGATGATGAGCGATAAAGTGAAGCATCTTCAAGGTGCTTTTTCGTTATTTCAACATCTAACTGATGGGGAATTACGACAAACTCTCCACCTTTATTACTAACGGATAATCTTATCTTTTCCAATCTTATCAGCTCTCTTACCTCTCTCATACCACATTTTTGCACCTCAGTGAGTGAGTGGGGCTGTATCTTTTCGCGCGAGAGTGATTGAGGATATTGAAAGTTTCGTGTTCGAATTTTCACATAGTTGTTAGGGTCTTGTTGTCTAAAGAACGGTTGAGGAAATGGTGGTGGTGGTGGTAATGCCACTACTTCCTGCTGTTCGCTGCTTTTTATCGCGTTTCATCTTTAGCTTTTTTACGGAGTCTATCTTGAAGTTCATGTAAGCTACATGCGACTCTACGCAAGGTTTTCTTAGAAATGGGTAGAGATGAAAAGAAATTTGGGCCCAGCTCTAATATCGAGCGCGCCCCGTCAGGGAGAGCCATGCCTCTTAACACGGCTAGCCTTGAGTTTCCTGGCGCATTATTCACCCTACTCGGATTCATTTCACCTTCGTTAGCGGTGGTTGATCTTCGAATTTTCTCCGCCAAGTTACTTTAGCATTAGACCTAGTAGAGTTGCTAATCAACACTGACCCTCTCACTGTTCTCTTCCAGAGGCGGTTCTCCAATTACTTAGCACAATGATTTTCGTTCGTCTCGCATTTCTTCCACTTGGCGAACATTCGATTTCGTTTGCTTCGTAGACAGGTGCGTAGTACATGCAATTCGATGCCCAGTACTCGGTGGCTATCCTCTGGAAGTTCGCATATTTCATATAGTCGTCTTCGTTTGATGAAGTTCAGAACCACTCGATGTTTCAGACAGAGGCCTGAGAAAGTGTGTTGACTGCCCAGCTGAGACGATCTTTTGTCTTAGTGAAAGCGCTTCTTTTACAAGTCGTACGCATCGTGCTGGTACGTCTCGTGATAAATCCTACGACCGACTTTTTATTAACCTCGGTATTGATCAAGCAATTTTTTATATTCTTGTTGAACAAACGCGAGGTTCGCGTTTACTCTATTCTTTATTTGCGCACAAGCTGACGTTTCGGCGGATTTCGCCTTCCTCAGATCTTGAAAGGGTCAAGTTTACTGCAGTCTACTCGGCCAAACACATCCATAACCGAACAGAGAAAACGGTAAACCAAGATTTCATTCACATTGAACACATAATGACTTCATCGCATACTCACCTCTTGCTATGAGTCTTCTACTGAATATGTCACGCGGAGACCAACCGCACAGAGTATACATTTCTTTATTCTTTTCATTTCTTACATTCTTTATTTACTGCCTACCACATTTTTTCACGGCAGTGTGAAATACAGCCACAATGATGCTGAGATGTTTGCAAAACTATGGGCTGCAGGTGTCTGCGGCGTGGGTCAAAGAAGCTACTGCCCTTTCCGGGAGCTAACCCGTTCCCCACCACGCCATGTGCGTCCGCCGTTTCGCCTTTCTATGTTTTTTTTTCTATGTATCAGTACCATTTGCAATCAACCGTCAACGGGATTGATTTGGGAACCACAAATCAGCGTTGAACCAGTGTTTTGTGGCGAATTGTGGTGGTGTACACGTTAGCTTACGGAAGGGTAGTAACGAGTTCGATCCCCACCGCAGACTCCTGCTGTCCGGAAGCTTAATCCATTCGACTGCATTTGAAGCATCGTAGAGGTGATTGAATGCTGCATATTTAGCATGTACAAAGAATAGCGAGGGCTCGCCCAGTGCTTTTATCCTCCGAGAGAAGTCTGGCACTAATTTAGAAACCCTCAAGGATTGATGGCTTGACTTGCTTGCTGCACAGGATCAAATAAACGACTGCCTGTGTTTTTATGACTTTCTGAACCGACTTTTATGTATCTTCCACATAAATAACAAATATCTTTTTTGTTAATTAAACTAACGTTAATTTGCCATAAAACTTTGCTCGGCTAACGTTTCTAAGTCTTCGTCTTCTTAAGAGCCGGATTGCTTCGAGCCGACTATGCAGCGCGTTCTTCTAACGATGTGTTCTTCTTGGTCGTATCGAGTCGAATCCACTGGAATAAAAACCGCTCGTCCGCTCGAATGAATTATTCTCACGACTCCACACTATCTAGAAGACTCAGATTATACGATGAACGTCCTGTTGTTGCGCTTACGTTGGATGTCTTGAAACGCTAACATTTTCACAATGATGGTGAGATACGAGTAAATCTGGGAAACTAAGTTAGGCTTCGAACCAATGAGTGCCATTTCCGGTGCTCACGTGTTACCGAATGCACTATCGAGGCCTTCATTTTGCTTTTCCGTCAACCAGTTTTTCACTGTAGCGAGGTCGTCAGGGACCACCCATCGATGGGAATGTTCTGAGAGGCACAAATTGGCATTGAAGCCAGTTAGCGTGGAGCTGTGATCGAATTCACATTGTTTAATATTTATTTATCTCCTGATTTCTCTCCCTGTCCTGTAAATAAGCAGAGCAAGTGTATCGGTTTGCGGAGTGGGCAACACGTGTTCCTCGGGAAAGGATAGTCGTGGGATCGAAGCTCATCTGGGGTTTCGGGTTTTCCTACTATTTCAGCATTATTCTGGTTGTATTTCATGTAATACTTTGTCACGAAAAAGAATAATAGGGAGTAAATAAAAGCTAAGCACTGTGAGCTTACATTCCGTTCCTCCGTTTTCTTCAGCTCGCTCAGAACTTAGTTTCTCGAGTTCTTCTGAACTTCCAGCTTCGTTGAGAGGGGTTGAAAAAAATTCTTTTCAATCGACAATGTCGCTAAGCAAATTTGACATCAAAAAAATTTATCCACTATTTCTTATACTTATATGACGCGAAATCGCGTATTGTTCAGATCCCAGCACTTCTCCCGGATCATTTCCTTGAATGCACCAACCACATCGCATTCGCATGTATGTTCGGCTGCTTGACAATGTTCGCCTTTGTCAGGGTCGTCGTTTAACGTTGATGAAGTCGATTTCACTGGGAAACTGGGTTAGCCGAACCAGAGAGTTGCCTAATCTTTATCACAAGTAGTCGTTTGCTTATGCGGATCTTTCTCCCTACAAGGGTTGTAGTAATTTCTGAACCCTAAAACGACAGGAAGCCTGTTTAGCACGAAGCACTAGAAATATTGAAAAATATACTATAATAATTTTATAAACCGATGTGATAGAATGTAGACTTTTATAAAAGTCCGTGGACTCCCAACTCCTCAGATACACCAGTGGTCGAGAAATTACTAACTGTTGGCGATAAATAAGCATCGGGCGTTATGTGATAAGTTTAGTACTGCTTTGTTGCTTCCTCTTCATTTCCTAAATAACATCCGCTATTGTTTCCCTTTTGTTTTTTATCCATCAATCAGCTGTTTTCTTCCGTGAAGAGTCCGGGTTAATATTAGTTGAGCCGAGCTGAGCTTAGTAATAGCTGCAATTCATGCGAAATACTTGCTTATTTGGAAAATTATCCCCGTATTTAAGTTCCATGCTCAAATACGTATATCCTAATTCGTAGCTAATTTAATTCTTTAGAATAAAAATCACCTAGGTGGCCAAGATTATTTGTTCTGTCATGGAACAAATGCAAGCATCTGCAGAACTGAGGGAATTTTCCATAATCGGCTTGAGAGTGGTGGGTTTCTAGCAAAATGTTTTTAAGATATGTGAGAGTGGATTAGATGGAAGTCGGAAGAGTACACAGAGCCAAGCAGAGTGTTGACGTCATCTGGTTCATCCAACCTGTGAAATGTTAGTTATGAGAGGTGTGGTGGAGGATGCAACAGAATCTCTCACTTCCGAGTGATCAGTTTCGATGGCAGAGTTTCAAGTTCTTGATACAGTTCTTCGACTTCTCGAAAATAGTTTGCTGATGCCTTGCTAATCAATTCACTAGAACTTAAGCAACTATAGTGGGTTGCTAAATCTACTGAATACGAAAAGACCAGCACCTTCTTTTGATTCAAATTCGATTACGAGAAAAGGGTGTATTTCAGTGCCTCCACTTTATCCAACCTCGAGCTGAATGTGGTATCCGATCGTCGTGATGATCTCATTTACAGTCGCTCGTCACAATGTAATGAAGAAACAAGCTGTTTTCAGAACACGGAAAAATGAAAAGAAAAGCTATGAAAAAAATCCGTAACGACTGTTCCTCCGTTTTCTTCAGCTCGCTCAGAACTTAGTTTCTCGAGTTCTTCTGAACTTCCAGCTTCGTTGAGAGGGGTTGAGGTGTTTGAAAACCGTTGCTCTACCGATGGCCAGTTATTCTGCAAGCCATCAACCCCTTATGCTGGATCAGATTCAACTAGCACTTTTAAAGCATCGTCATTGATAATTGTGTGAGTACCTTTCATCATCAACGTTCCCAGTTACATCGCGAAACTTTTGCAAAGTACGATGCACCGCATACTTAATGTTTGTCTAGTCAGGCTCAACTGCTGTTTCTGTTTTTGCAGTTTCATGCTTTTCCTTTCAACATTTATCTTTAGATGGCCTAACTAGGACTGGTACACAAACAAAAATGTTCGTAATGATGCACGGAAAAGTATTCTTTTTAAAGTGGCTCATAATGTGAATGTAATGATGGAACACTTTATTTAGAAATAAACCGTCAAGTTTTGGAATGGCAAACGCAAAAATGTTTTGCGCACCACTCAATCAGAATCGCAGGGAGATCCACTTTGTTCAGAAAATTTGAGGATTTTCTTGGGCTAGGTGGCTCGCATTTGCCAAAAATTCGATAAGATCTGAGTTGTTCCCATACTCAATTATTCAAATTTGAATGAAGCTAATCTACCTTTAGAAACATCATCAAAAGAGGAAACTGTTGAGTAAAAACCTCTTAAGAGCATAGTAGATAGTCTTCTAAATTATTTCTGTTCACTTCGTTTCCTATAAATGCTTCTGTTAGTATATTCGTATAATACTAGCATGTGTGAAATAATGAAGCATCCACTAGTTTGAACGAGAGCTAGGAATCATAAGGGCACGTTAAGGACAAATATTAGTGCACATTACTGCGCTTAGTCACCGATCGCAGATTAAGCTACAACTATAATAGTAGAAAAGAAGAAGAATTTCGAGGAAAAATCGAAGTAGTGCAAAATTTAATTGCTAATTATTATATTAATTTTCCACATTACTATCGCCATGGGACTCGTGTAGCGCAGTAGTTAGGATGCCCTGCAATACACTCATTGGTCTCTACCTCGATCGCGCATCCCATGTAAACCAAGGTCGCGTTACCTCCTTCTGGGACCAAAAGATATGTCCCAGACATGTATGCAAGGATAAAAACAGTTACTTGGCAAAGTAAATTA
This sequence comes from Angiostrongylus cantonensis, assembly GCA_009735665.1. Taxonomy (NCBI): domain Eukaryota; kingdom Metazoa; phylum Nematoda; class Chromadorea; order Rhabditida; family Metastrongylidae; genus Angiostrongylus; species Angiostrongylus cantonensis. Next base: position 610,485 of record MQTX01000099.1, read on the forward strand.
GGTTCCCGCCAGTCATGCCATGTGCATTCATTCATTGATGCTTAATGGAGCCGAATCTAAATCTAGTCATCCTAATCAGCATTAATACAGCAGTCCCTTAGGGACGGACAGTCAGTAATCGATCCCAAAGCTTCTAATTCTCGTTTACTGTCGTCGTCGATTAAATATCCACCGTGCCCAGGGGGACGTTATGAACGCCATTTGAAGTATACTGATATGTAATATGGAAAGGGAATTCTGTTCTAATTACCCACTGAGACGCTTGCAGTTTCATGCTTTTCCTTTCAACATCTATCTTTAGATGGCCTAACTAGGACTGGTACACAAACAAAAATGTTCGTAATGATGCACGGAAAAGTATTCTTTTTAAAGTCCATCGGTCAGCACGGGTATTCACGGGTTTCCGAACATTTTGCAACAAATGACAACACCATATTGTTGCCTTCACAAACAAATAGTTATTTGTCATACGCTCGGTTCCACTTACAACTGATTACTCAGGTTTGAATAGAATAGGCTGAGAGATTAGGCAGGCTGACCGATCCAACTAATTGAATTTGATTTGTTTCTGAACGAGTTACACTTGACAGAAAAAGTAGACGGGATTTCTGTAGGACCGGACTGAGTTCTCTTTTCAGTGATATTTTAACACCTACATCCTGAACGCTCCACCGTCATCACATCTCGAGCATCCGTTTTTGACTTCAATTCTTCAAATCCATCATTGAATGGATTAGTCTTCTAAATCGATCAACGAACCTTGCCGTCTCTGTGAAAACCGAATATTGCATATTTTTCCCAGATATTTTCCAACAAGTAAAAAAGAAACCCGTAGTACCAGCTAACGCAGAAGCATACCAGAGGGGCGTGATAGGGATTGAGAAAGCAGTATGGGACGCTAGTGAAAATGTGCCGAAATCGATAGGCGTGGCAAGCCGACGTCGGTCAGCACAAGTGGCATGTACGACGACTTCGTGGAGGTCAGCTAGAACTCTCCAGTCCTACCACATTCCGTCGACGTCAGCACGATGCCGGCCAATACTCACTGATCCCTCCTCTACGCGGAATCATGATGGACCGACGACGGAGTGCGTTCAACTACGTGCCGCTACTGCTACAGCTGTTGGCGCTGCGATTCGCTCACGGTCAGTTAGGAATCGCTTCCTATTTTGCTTGCCTAACAAGGGCTATTAAGAGCTTCACTGAACTACTTGTTTTCTACAGAAACCGGGAGAAGATCCATCAGAAAGTTATGCTTTGAGTGATTTTTTTAAGATTTGAATGCAACCTTCTTTCAAATTTCGTAGATACTTTCAATTTTCTTATTCTTATTTTGAGGACTTGATTACCCTCTTCATTGCTTGTTTTCTACGACTGATGCTTGTTAGATACTTTCAATTTTCTTATTGCCCCGCTACATTTTGAGAACTTGATTACCCTCTTCATTGCTTGTTTTCTACGACTGATGCTTGTTTTGCTCATGCCATCGTCAAGATGGATGCTAAGGAGATGGATAGAAAACTTTGGCTCAACTTGCATCCTCGTTCTCGCTTCGTTCCAGTGTTAAAAAGAATGACGACGGTGTTTCTTCATTGGTGTGAAAAATACTGTAGCCTTGTAACTTAAGATATTCTTACTGCATTATTCACGAAGATCTAAATGACCTTATGAGGCACCGAACTTATTCATTTTTCCTATCTACTATTTCGACTCGGATTTTGTGGAGAAGTCAGTAATACACCACCGTTCCACTAAAGCTCAATCCTATTGGGAGGTTCTATAACAGGAGCCTGGGTTCGGCGTTCTTACGACTACCACACCACGCACCCTTAACACCCTTCTCAATCGGCCTCCATCCTATTCTTTGTCATTCATCAGTATTTCTGGTCCTGAACCACTGTCATGTTTGTTTTCAATAGCTTTTTCTTGTTCTTAAGCGAAATTGACTAAAATTGTTGATCACGTGAAGTATCTATACCAACGTATTCTTTCGATAAACAATAAAATTATTAAGCGTCCGCCCTTGAGGTGAACAATAGATCCATCAGCGCTAGCTCAACCGAAACACTTCTCAGCTTCTTAGTACCCATTTACATGGTTTTTAAAAGGGTTTATCTCGAAAAAATCTCATATTAGTATCATTAAAGAGTTTCGGCCTGAACACTGGTCGTTATAAAATTCTTTAACATTCAGAAGTTTTTGAGGTCAAGATAGCTCAGAACGTTTTCTCATCCTCTAAGAGCATCAATCTCCTCAAGCTGCTGCCTTTCTTAGCCTACCTTCAAAAAATATCGAGGCTTAACCTTCTGGGGCTTTTTGTCTAACAATCAATCATTTTCATTTTTTTCAAGGTTTTGGTGGCCCATTCACCCAGCAGTGTTTAGCTTTAGTGACTTGGCCGACTGGGAGGAGGGGTGCCATGAATGAGCTTTCCTTGAAGCCTCACCATTACTAGTGATTTAGAACCACTGGTAGTTCTGACGTCTGTGATTGCAAACGCACTGTTAAGTGTGGTAGGTAGTGGTGATTTTTTAGAAATAACCAGCAATTGTTACGGCTGATCAATGTCCCATTTATTTGTTATGAACGGCGCCTAAATTTTTGCTGGCTTTTCGACGCCTGTTTACAAAAAACTTTTAGAAAAAGGTAACGATGTAGCTGTTTTCATCCACGAAATAGTCTGCCTATCATCCGATTCACTTTTATAGCTCCAGTAAAATTTAGAAAATGACGTACGTATTGTCGACGACAGCATTAGATTCTATTGCAACATGAGTTTGCCGTTGTCCATTTCCGGGATGAAGGAGGAAAAGGGCAAACATAGGTCGACTAGCAGCCGCCGTCGTCGTTTCAAATTCCTACAATTCGATGCGCTTTGGTAGTGGCTGAAGTCGATTGCTCGTCAGAACGCTTGTAACTCGAACAATTCACAACTGTTCGCAGAGAGCTGCCCATCTTTCTATCGAATATCCGTTGTTTGCGAGTTTGTCGCACTCAATTATTCATCGTCTACGCAAGTGCTGCTAGTTGATGGGGCCCAATTCAATTAGACCATAGCGTAGCCGTTTGAGTACGCTTTCCATGTATTAGTTAGAGAACGCCTACATATGTTTCTTCATTCAGCTATGGAATTCGCTTTAACAAGTGATTTCGGCCTGAATGGCCACTCATGACTCTTCAATGTAAATGACACTGAATGGGTCTAGCTTCTACGTTGCTGCCCTGTGACTCTCAAATGAGAAATCAAGAAAGTTCTATAGCAAAGCTTGCACTTGAAGGTGGAGAACCTATTTATAAATGAGTCTAAGCGTATTTAATTATGGAAATCATTTCCTCTGAAACGAGAGATGCATGAAGACGAATTGATCGAAAGCGGTGACGCCGTGAGCGTGAACGGCCGGATTAACTTGATACGAAACATCCGATAATAAGAAATCTGCAGTTCTATGACGTCTCAAGAAACCTGTTGTTATGGAAACGTTCTCGATTTGCACAACATACTGCTCAGCCAAAGAGATGCGGGTCGAAAATTATTTCCATTCACGTCCCGCCTATCCAGAATGTGCTCTTGTTTCTCTACAGCCCATGTAAAAACAACGTATGGAAACACAAATGAGCGACAGTAATCTTAAAGTCCTAAACACCTTGTAAATTCATGAATTTGTGACGCAATTGTGGTATTTGCCTTATTTTTTACCGTCACGAAAACGGCCTCGTTTACTCGGACCCTCCAGTTACAGTTTTGTTCTCGAGACAACTAAGTACCTAATTCCTAAAGTTGGTGATGCTCGAAGAGTATTCTGAGAAGTAGCGGACTTTCAGAAGAACATGTAGTTCATCCTATGAGGGCGCGAAGTAACTCCCTTCTTTAGATGTTCCGCTAACAACAAATGTACTTCGTGACTACAACATTAGCATAGGCAGTCTCATTTATGTCTAATAATAGATGAGAATTCTAAAGAATGTAGTTTCCGTACAGAAAATGATAAAGAAATGTTCATAAGCGGAAGAACGTTGAAGTTGTAGTTGCTCAGAAGTCTCTTTTCTGGGATCTTCTTCATCCAAGAAAAGATCCACGCTTTGTAAATCTGCAACACTTGCCCTTCTGTTGCAACAAACTTCGTTGTTGTTCCAACCACTTCTTTCTTCTATCATATAATCATTATTACATCGATGAGCAGGTAGTTTTCTCAGGAAAGATGACTAGGAATTCATGCACGCTGAGATAAGTTCATTAAAATAGACGGTAAAAGTGGCACCCATGTACTTCGTGAAAGATTAGTTATTGGCTATTAGATGGACCTGCACATATGTAGGTAGTGACGAAGACGAGTGACGAGGTTGCGCTCTTCTTCAAACACAACTTTTGCTTCTCTGACAGTCCAGAAGTTTTTTGTTTTTTATGGACATTCTCATTCGTATTTATTAGTTTGCAATTGAATTTGGAGTTTACGGCGTGTGCAAGTCGTTACATGACAACAGAAATCTTGTTATTCTTAACGATGCTGAACTTTCGCGGTAATTTCTCCTGGACAGAATGGAACCATTAGGCGCGGATTCCAAGAAATGTCTTGGTGGCGCCCATGTTCCACTGTCTGGAGGGGCCATCAATACTCAGTCAGCACCATTGTGAGAATAAGCAACGAATCTTTGCGAGTCTATTGAAGACGTCGAGGAAAAAACGGCGATCGATTTTCGTAATAAGGCCCATCCACTTGCTAATTCCCTTCAACGCTCTGCATGCCCAAGTCAACAATGGAATCGTTGCGCACGCTAAGAATCTAATAATGCTCTCCACTGGATCATTAGTATCGTCTCATCGCGATAAACTCATTACCGAAAACTAGGTGTTATATTAGAGATTCAAAAACAGTTTTCTTGTTTTCCTAACCAATAGAGCCAGGAAATTACCGAAAACTGTCGGATTACTGTATGCGGACTTCAAAACATATTTGAGGCGGATAGCGCAATGAAAGCGATATCGTTACGAATGCGGTGCTGGCTCGACCCCGCCTTGGACCCAGCAAAGCTGTAATCCGTCCTAGGTCAGTATGGTACCAGAGTTATCTCACTCCCTGAAATTTAAGTGAGGACTCTCCCGCCAGGCTATCCTAATGCTCCAGGGAGAATGGATTAGACTAGCATTCAACGGCACTCATAAGGAAGACAACAATCGTCAAACAGCAAGCGAACCCACACACGAAAAGTCCAAAGACTTTGTGGATGATGTATGTGTAGAAACGAGTCGATTGCAAGAAATGCTGGACTCACCACATTACGAGTTTAGACGGTTGTTTAAAGCGAAAATTATGTATTGTTAAAATAAATAGAAAGCGGCTCACTGCACCTGTGAGGCTTTTGCTTTGCCTTTCTCTCAGCGAGTTTTTTTTACCCTAATCATGCCATCAGCAATCACTCGTGAACGGGAATGTTCTGGGAATCACGAATCAGCATTGAACCCAGTTAAGCTGAGGCTCCGATCAAAATAACAATGTATAATTTTTTACTTGCTGTCTATTATGGCACCGTTGGAGTAAAAAACTGGCTGAGAGAAAGGCAATGCACGGGCTTCAGTGGTGCAGTGGGTGATACGAGAGCCCCCGGAAAAGGTAAGCACGGGTTTAATTCTAGATTCGAGGTCCAAATTTTGCAAATATCTCAGCATAATTATGGTTGCAAATCACATAGTACCCTTCTATAAAAAGGCACTAAATAAAAGTTATGCACTGTAGAGAGAAAATATCTGCTTGCCTACTTAGATGACCAGTCCTTATATGACGCTTGTGCTTCAGTAGACCCTCCAACCATTTCGTTGCCTTGCAAATGTGACTACGTGCTTCTTGATGATATGTGTACCTTTATTCTCATTGTCATGAGGTAGTCGAACTCATATGTTCCCAGGTCTTCACCAAAGGCACTTGCCAACCGCCATGGATTGTTGGAAGCATTCCTGCTTCGCTATTAAGACTTCTCTTGAGCAGCAATAGTTGTTATCAATAGTCGTCTGTCACGAACGAAGACAATCTTACACACCAAACCAAATAATGAATAACATAGTTCTAAACAATGAACGAACTAAATGCCATAGGATTCTGTTTATCGATTACTTAATTTATAAATAGGCGGAAATTATTATTTGAGTTGGGTTTAAAAGAATTTCTATTCTATTTACTTTTGGAGAAAATCTGAAAAATAATTTCGGCTAGAGTTTGTTGATGTCAAAATGTATTCATTTCCAGCTTTCCACTATTCTATAAATCCTCCTATCAACGCCTTTTATCTGACAACTAGCTCGCATGAGACAAATTTCACACACAAACGGCTCTATTTACAGGTAACTGTATCTATATCCTACCTATTACAAATTTTATAGTCTACCGGTAGAGGCATATGTAGCGTAGTGGTTAGAGGCACCTGCAGCGCAGCTGAGGCCAATCTTTGCCCCCAAGGCTCACCAAGGCTTCCATCCCTCCGGAGCCGACTAATCGGTACCAGACCTGTCTGCGAAGATAGCACCACTGGTTCGATACATCGGTAGGTCACCGCGAATCGTTGTATAGACCAGATCTGCATACAATCACTACAAACGATGCTTAATGAAGTTGAGTGCATGGTGGATCCTCAGACGTCTAATGCAGTGGATAAACGTGCTCTGCAATACACTCATAGGCAATAATTCGATTCCAAGCGTAAGGCGAATCTGGCCCTTCACTCCTCCAAAATCGAAAAACTGGTGCCAGTCTTCTCTGGAAGGGTAGCACCGACTTGGTACATCGGTGAGGCGCTTTAAGTCGCTATGTAGACCATATATAAATTCGATCACCTCTGCTGTGCTGCGAATGGAGACGGGTGCATGGAGCCTCTCTAAGAGATTGATCACGTTGAAACCTTTTTTTTTATTATGATTTGATGGCCATCGAAAATCTAACCGTCATTTTCGGGAGCTGTTTCAAATTACTGTTGGGCATTTTTGCCAGTTTCCGATCCCCTCGTCGATCAAATGTAGTAGTCGAGCTGACAATCGCAGATAAAATACAATGAGACCACCTATTCATTGAAGACGCGGTGAAAAACAAAATGGGTTATATGGCTTGAGAGGAATTTTCAACCATTTTTGTCTACTTTCAGTAAAGAGCACTTCTATTTACAACTGTTCGCTTTACATTGCTGCAGGACGGTTCATCCGTTGAAAAACAAAATATCGCGAAAAGGTAGTCATGTCAACACCAATCGTCCTGGATAAAAGAGCGCTGCAGGGTGAGGTTGTCTCGTTCGAGCCATACTTCAGTGAAGAAAATTCGTCCCGATACGATGACAAAGACGCCTCATCGAGACGAACAACTGTGGACCAGATCATCAGCTCTGATGAAGTCGAAGACTTCGAAACGCCAGCCAAATAGAACTTATATAACAACTTCGTGTTGGCTTAACAATCCAAGGTGTCTAGTTTATTTTTATGGAATCATAGTTTGTTTTCTTATTTGCATTTTTTGGATTATAATTTTTATCCAGAAGTATGTCTTCATTATATTCACTTTTGACGCGTGTAGCGCAGCGGTTGAAGGCGCCACTGCGACACACATCTGTAATCGATCCCAGCGCACAAGGCTCACCTACCCCTCCATTTCTTCGAGGTTAGCTGGTACCAGACATGTCTGAGACGACAGCAACACTGGCCCGATACGTCGATAGGCCACCGCGAGTCATTGTAAAGGCCAGATATGCATTCAATCACCTTCAACGAGACTTCGGGAAGTCGAATGCATGGTGCATCCCTCAGGGATTGATCAACGCCGAGAGCTTTATCTTTTATCCTTTATCTTCACTTTTATGTGCAATGTTTTTTCCTATATGTATATGATTTGTTTGGAAAATAAATCATATAAGGGTTATGTGCTTTTGAAATTGAGGGAAATTTGTCTGCGGTTATGATAACATGGAGGCTCAACAAATGTGGAGTTTAGGTGCTTCATAATATGAAGTTAAGTGTCTGAGTGCACTTCTTTTTTAATGCTTTGAAGTCGGTGGATTCTTGAGGCAAAATCTTCTTGAAAAGAAAGGAAAAGGGTCATTCAGACGTCAGTGGAAAGCAACGAAAACACTGGCTGAATGCAATCCAATAGAATATATTCACTACGTGGAAAGAGATATGTTCACTTCAGTCCAAGAAGGTCTTGGTCTCTCATACATTAAAGAAGTTTTCTTTCATTCTCGAACGGAGTATGGAATGATCTGGAAAGTGGGAACATCATGTAAGAAATTTGCCATTAAAAGTTGGACGGATTAGACGAGAACTTGGATATGAAGAGAGCTGATCCGTTTAATGCGAGATCTTGTGGTTGGATGCCGTCAAATCCCACACGGCCACTTCGGGTTTTATTGCTTCTGAACGCAAGACGTTCTTTTAGAAGTCGAAAGTGTCTTGCTAGAACAGTAACAGTTGTTCTACATCCAGATGTTAATTATAGTTGGTATGTCTTGAATTTTACCAGCAAGGCGTTCTATTTGAAAGAAGTTACCTTCTCGAACTTTGCTTTTATTTGTTATGGAGGCAGTTCTGCAGGATTTTGCAATTTATCTTAGGATGATTGCCCGTACTCGACTGACCAGCAAATTACTGTATCTACCGGTAATCGCGCCGAGAGCACTCGTCTCCTATTGTCCATCATTAATCTACATTGTGCTGTTACTGTCAAACTCGTACAGGACGTGGTAAAGTTGGTGAGTACTCCAATAAAAATCGACAAAAAGCAATCGTTGTGCATTTTGATCTTCCCTATCTTGCCTGAACGGACTTGGCTGGGCAAAATGCCGTTTAAATTAGTTAAAATTGAATAAAACTTCCGACAGTCACATATTTGAAAGTGTTATATCTATTGGGGGTTAATCCGATTAATGGAATAGTTCGATTATTTCTGAAATCTTTCTCGTCTTTTCCACAACCGTCAGTGAATTGTGAGAATTTTGGTGGCGCCATCCATCATCTGGATTTGTGTTTATGGGTTAGCTTGGCTTAAGGTCGATGATTTTTGAAATTATTTTCGCATGTTATATTTGTCGGTCCCACTCCTACATGTTCATTATGTGGTTTTGTTCCTTTTTGCGTAATTTATCCCCCCAATCGATTCGTTCAGTGGTATTTCACAGGAATGCTTGCTGCTCTTTTAAGAATGGGAGCGTCTAAAAAATACGGTGGTGAAAAAGTTGATAGTAGGCGTCCAGGCGTTTTTCAAAGAAGCCTACAAGTTAAAATGTGCGGCATTATGGACGCTGATCGATTGAGATATAGATGTTTCATAGACACAACGGCCTGCAGTAGGACGGGCGTTCGTTTTTTTTTGTGGAGAATTTTGAAGATAATGGGCATTGTTTGGCAGACAAGGGCGTTCAGCTTCTTCAATGTACTCGTGCTGTTGAGAAAATTACGAGAACAGAGAGGATGGTCCTGAAACACTGAGAAGCAGAACGCAACATTGGCGGGCTGTGAATGAGAAAAACGATTCTTAAATATCGGGAATTTCATCTCATGTCTTTTGAAGCATAGAAATCATCCCCGTTTTGTAGAATATTGCGCTTCGAGGCTCAGGTGGTAAAATTATGCGGAGCTTCCTTGGTACCTGAATCATTAAGCTAAACATCTTATCTTGAGCATAAAAATGAAACATCATACAAATGTTGCAGAATTCGTATTTGAACCGAGATATCCATGGCCATCTCATGGGAGAATGAATAATGCGAGAATTATATTCCAACACTTGAGTTGCATTGAGTAGCGTGATGGTCGTTCTGCGCTATCATCAACCAGCTATCCTGCTTAGGTGTAGCAGTATTAACCGATATCCTATAAGCTCTTTATCCGCAATTTATCCGGACATCTTCATGAGAGGCAATGGTGGTGGGCAAAAACAGTGAATATAGAGGAATGGTGGCTTAAAGCAATAGAGAAACATAAGTAGCAATGAAATGTCGTGTTTGAAAAAACGCTTAGTAGGCTCAGTGAAATCGGCAATAAACGAATGATTTTTGGAGTTTTGAAGCTTTCGTGTAATCATGATGTAATAGGCAAATTTTATCTCTTTGATCTAGAAGTGAACACTAATGAAAGATCAAAGTATCTTTGCCCATATGACCCATATATGCGCCATATCATCCTCATCGGGTTCACGTAAGAATTAGAGAAACGTGAGTAGTTTTATCTCACCACCCTCCTGAAGCCAGGTCGTGAAGAACATTCAGCGGAGTCGAAGATAATTCGAATTCAGGATCGGCCTTACATCGATATACTAGCAATTGCTGACCTTCCGTTGCTGTCTTTTCTCAAGCAGTCCGCCTGCGTCACTGTTCAGGTCACCAGTACTACAGCTGATACAGGTGCGTTCTGGACGACCTAGAACCTTGAAAAAGGAAAGGTACCCATAAGTGAGTTAAGTGGAGGAATGTTCGGAATAAAATTTCCCACTCTGGAAATTTTTACAATATCGGCTGATATTTGAGTTTCTCTACCCACAATAATAGAATGACTGCAAGAAATTCCTGAAGATCGGGTTGAGAAAACCAATTATTGTTGATTGGCAGTAGGTTGACTAGGGCACTGTAGTACCTGGATTAAGCTAGTAGATCATATTAATCATAACGAAACACCACTTAGGATCATTAACTTGATTAGCGTTGCTGGGATTTTTATTTGTGCTTCATGTCATTTGCATCCATAATCCATAGCCATTCCCAACTCAGTCATGCCTTTTTTTGTAGGTCGTTTATCGTTTCGTATTCATGATGTAAACTCCATAACGCCGTCTAAAGCGTTATGAAGTATTTTTTCTCTTCTTCTGTGAACTACTCAAAGCCTACTCATTCTATGACCGTTGCCCAATAATCATTAGTCGTGTTATCCAACGGGGTAACTGACATCTGGAGACAAATCTTAGATTTTGAGTTATGAAGAACTTCTCCGAAGTAATTTCAGTGACTAGGGCTTGCGGAAGAGATGGGAATGGTTCACCGAAATTAAGGAAAACATAGGCCGTCGTAATTTCGTAATCGAATGGATCTCTGAGATCTTTATATCTTTGAAAATTTCGACTGCTTTTTACGAAAATATGAATCCTACGTATCTTAAAAGTCTCTATAAACTTAAAATGAGTGCCAGTTTTAAATCCTGTGTATGCGCTATTCGTACTTTTTTTTATTGCAGTCTCTTCATCATGTCATCTGTCACCATTCGAAGAGAACAAACACAGCTGTCTGATTAGAGTGCAGATCCCGTATTCCTGGTTCGGTGTCATTGGACGTAATTCAACGACTCCCCAGGTGCTCTTCTTACCTTCCATGTACCGTACTCCTACCGTATCTCATTTTATGTTTGCAGGTGCTCTCAATGTCTCACACAGTGTCTTCGACATGTAATGTGCCGTTTTACGACCGTCCACAAACTCCGCTCAGTCTTCTGCCATACATCGAAAATGCTCAAGCACACACTCTTGTCAAAGATGGAGAAGTGTGAGTTTTACTTCAACGCTTCTCCTAGAATTCTATCAATTAAGCCGTCCTTCCATGTGTGGGCTTTGTGTTTAAAGTAAAAGAATGAGAGGCAAATCGATATATATATATA